>CM041791.1:85472535-86072535 GCA_023375725.1 Nephotettix cincticeps | reverse complement strand
ACTGAATGAGATTCACTCGGTCCAGACTTACTTTTGTTCTAAACTATTTTCTGTATCGATGTAACATCCTACCAGAAATAAATACAAAATAAAATATTTAGTCGAACTTTTAGAAAATCTTTGATAATAAATGCTCGCCATAAAAATATTATATTTGCGATTTGATTTATACGTATTAATAAATATTATATTATATTTATATTGGAAATTGGAATTTTATAATATGTTTATTACTTATACAAATAATTTATTGGTGATGCATGTTTATAATAGGGTTTTATAAATATGGGTAGCAGAGTTAAAATCTAAATCAAGCACAGTAATGAAAAAAGTGAAGTCTGTAGTAAGAATTAGTGACATTTTGGACTTTTTCATATACAAAATAAAAATTTATCGTTAGGCCACTTCAAGCTGAACATCATGACGAAATATTATTAAGCTACTAAAAAATAAACGAATGTATGATTACTACTCTCCACGAAAACCTTTCTCGAATTTCATAGGTCCTGATATTGATCGAAGTTTATATGATTTTAAATCATATTTACGTTTGCATGAATGCAATATTTTGATTATTGTCGTACAGAATATTATTAAACTCTGAAGGATTCCTTCAATACAGGTTACAGACAAGTTAATTATTACTCTTTTGGTTTCTTTTTAAATGATTTTATTGTGTGAGTCAAATTTGTCAGATTTCTAATTATGCTTCAGGAAAGGACATGGGTGTTGTTGTGGATCCTTACAGCATGCCGAGGTCAAACGGAAGAGGACGAGAAGCGACCCTACAAGTTCGCGTTCGCCATCGAAGGATACCAACACCGTTCCGAGGAGAAAGGTGACGTGGAAATAAACAAACAACCCTCCGTGCGAATGTTTACCACAGAATTTAATAATTTTCTGAAATATGTTTTAAAAGCTGCTTGGCATGGAATGTATTTCCTTGAAGCTATGCAAAGTAATGATACACGGAACAAAATTTATGACACAAAACTTTTGTATTATTGCTAAGAAGTTAATATGGTAGATCATAAAATACTATTTTTCTCCATGGAGCAAGGTGTCGGTAGAGGAAATCATTTTCAGATTGACAAATGATATTTTATTTACACGTGAAATGGTTTACAATTTTTCTTAACGTTTATCAATAAACTTACACTACACTAAAAGCATAGTTTAGCAGTCATAAGTAAAGGCTTGGAAAGTGGAAGGATACGCTGAAATTAATATTGGAGATTCATTGTTTGAAAATACAATTTATTCAAGTCCAGTACTCCATGCCAAACTAATATAATCGTATGACGTATTGGGCATGACGTTAGGAACAACATGGAATATATTTTAATTTTTGCATGTTTATTGTAAAAGTTTCTATTTCTCATTCCCTTATCCAACATGTCGCAAGGTTGGGGGACGTTGCGATGTGTTGCGTAAACCTATCACTGGGGAAACCACTCTCACCTGAGCGTCAAGCATATCAACAAGGGTCACTGTTTTAGGACTTACAAAATTCCATAAGAATAACTATCAAATTTATTATATTCAAACAGGCTTAAAATTTGTCTGTTTGCAATATAAGGTTATGCATTCATAGTTTAATTAGTAAGAATATTTTTAGCTTAACACTGTAGGACTGAATAAATTTGACGTACGAAAATACTCAGTACAGTATTCGTCTCTATATAAAACAGAATGCTATAGAACAACTTTGTACACTATTGATATGTTTTAGCAGGAAAATAAAAGTCCATGACTCCTTCAGAAATTTACCCAAAGTATTAATTTGGTTGTAATTTTATTCAGTTCAGTAGGTCAACATAACAAATAATCAAAATTTGCCTATTACCAAACAAAAACAATACGCGTTGGTATTTAAATTTTATAATTATTTTCCAATGACTTCTTATAATTTTTCGTTTAGGAGGTCCTTCTATGGTGATAGTGTCTAATGCTAAACCAACTAATGTAAATTGCGTAATGTGAATGGAACAGGTGATACTATCTTATCAATATTATCGGTACGTGAGTGGACGCGGAGGTCGTAGGTCAAAGGTCGCCAGTCATCGCCGTGACCTCGAGGTCATCTATGAGTGGGCGAACCTAATATTCATTCAGGAAACTGAAAATAATTATGCGACCTTTGGATTGGAATTAATGGAAAATAAATATTTGTTAATCAAATTTTAATTCTATGGGTGAATTGATACCGAGTTGGCTGGCTTTGATCAATTCCTAGAGGTTGAGTATTATTAGACGGGTCCCCAGTCTGTGTTCGCAAGGGTGTCAGTGAAGGTGGCTTGGTCAATGTAAGTGTGTGTAGTGGTGGTGTGCGTGTACGTTGTAAAGTAGTTCATTTTATGCATATATAATTGAATACACGACAATTATCTAAATATAGATAAAACGGACCAAGAACATAATATAATATGGGCCTCGTATTATATACTGAACGAAATATATGCGAAATATACTAAACCCATAAGTTTGAAATTTTACACAAACGTGATCTTAATCTCATAGCCATATTCATATCCTTGAAATACCCTCGGGCTACGCTCCGTGAACGCTATAAGTTTCAATGTTTACATTTCCAAAGGATATCAACCGAAAATAACCTTGAATGTTAACAGCTGTGAATACTAAAATTTGAGAGTTAGGGAATCAGAAGACACAGTTGCTGTAAATGTCCAAGGTTTCAATTATTACAGTTTATAATTTCATCATCTGTTTACACTACTTTTTAAATTACACGTAGAAAAAAATAAGTTCATTTTTGCAGATAAACTGCTGGATCGAAATTAATATTACTGAAAATGGTATATTTTTCTATTACGTTATACCGTATACTTCCCCAATATTACTTAACCGGGTGTACTTTGTCATATTGTAGACACTCGTGTTTATGCACTTTTGAGATCGTGTTTAGTATAAATATTTGGGTAAAAAATTAAATTGGAATATACATGTAAAAAAAAGTTAACACTAGGACATACTTGTCTAGCAACTTTGTTTCCTCTTATTAATAGAAAATCTACATTAAAACATTCCTGTTCTATACTGATAGATAAAACCATCTTCAGACCACTAATAATTTATGCCTGCTTCATATGGAGGTTATCAATATAAAAAAAAACTTAATACAAGCTCCACGTTATTCAAAAAAAATTCTCCGTATTTCTTTAAATTCTCAATGGTTTGTACGCAACAGCCGTATTCACCGGGAACTGGGAGTAAGAACAGTTGAAGAACTTATAGTAATTGCTGCCATAGATTCATGGATACACTTCATCTTGTGCCCGGTGCTGTACGTTCTAATATCGGCCAACCGACGACTGAGAACTAGACATCATTCAGGCTGACTGAATTTCGTTCAACTAATTTATATTCATTATTTCCTTTCTTTTTTTCATCAATTCAAATACGTGTTATATATATATAACTTTTATATATATATATAGCTTTGATATTATTTTATATATTATATAATTTATATGTTATTTTTAAAAGGCCACAAAATTTAAAAAATATGTTGGTCAGACCCAAAACTCAAAATTCTAGGCCTAATGAACTTTGTAATGTCAAGAATAGCTGTAGACCATGCCATAA
Source organism: Nephotettix cincticeps (assembly GCA_023375725.1). Taxonomy (NCBI): domain Eukaryota; kingdom Metazoa; phylum Arthropoda; class Insecta; order Hemiptera; family Cicadellidae; genus Nephotettix; species Nephotettix cincticeps. Next base: position 86,068,929 of record CM041791.1, on the reverse strand, counting down.
ACCTCGATGTGGTATTTGCAAAATTATGTGTGAGAATCTACTGAATTTAAAATTCAGATATTAATTCAGATTTAAGATTCAGATTGTAGATTGACAAATAAAGTTTACCCGATAGTTGGTGGATCAACTTGTGAAACCTACCTATAATGTGGTTTACCACATTATCGTGCAAACATTGTCAAAACGAATATATAGGCCAAACATCTAACTCCTTACGAGTTAGAATGACAAGCCACGGTTTTGATGTGGTTCATGAAGATTTACGAAGCCAATTTTCAATCACGCAGCTCACCAAAACCACAACTTTGAGGGCTGTTATGAACTTAAAGCCCTCCACAAAATTCCACCACATCAAAACCTTAAAATTTGTATTGTAAACTTTTCTTTGAATTTATTTATGTTTTGTTTTGTTTTCATGTTGTAACAGTCAATATTTCTTCTATCTCTATTTGCTTGAAAAAACGTTTTTTTAATTAAAACGAAAATTTACAAACCAACACTCTCATTCATTCAGTACACAACTATAGATTTTTTTAAAGTAGTTATATATGTATAGATATATATACATATACATATAACGAATATGTATATATATATATATTTAAATATTTTATTTTAAATATATATATATTTAAATGCGTTCCCGAGTGACTCTAATTTAGGTAAAATTTAACCAAAAATAAATATTTGTAATAATAAAAAAATACTATTAGTAAATACTTCTTCTAATGTGAATAGTATTTTATCTCAAATCAAGCATTTTTAATTAGTCAAATTTTAACATTTTGGAATATTCATGTCATGCCGAAAAGAAAAGGTACCCTCTCTCAAACCTGTTTTATTCGCGCGATGTACATGTACTTTAACTATTATAAACAATATTACAGCAATACATAATAGCACCAAGTTTAGTTTCCACTAGATTATCTACAAACCTGATGATAGTGGACGTTGTAACAAATCATATTTCGTGTCCTAAATCAATTTAGAAGATAAACATATTGAGTTTAAAAAGCTTAGAGCACTTACTGAATTAAATTGGAACAACTCCAAAACTAGTATTATCTGAGTCGGTTCAAAAGTTGTACTGGTAGAAAAACTTCTTAAGAATTTTTTACTCACAAATGAATGTTATAGCTGTATTATTATTGCTAATGCATATCTTTTATGTAAATAAATTTAATTCTACCACATTCTCAGGAGATATAATAATAAATTAAGGTGATAGATAAGTTCGTAAAACTATAAATTCAAAGTAATATAGTAATTATTTTGACGCTTATTTTAATGTACAGTATACATTTTTCACTAATGCATGAGAAAAATCTCCATCGCATCAGACCTAAGTACTTTGCCAATCCATTGGTTTATTAATATACTGAAATGATACAAACTAAGTTTGATCGTAGGTCAAGCAATGTTCCGAATGTTGTCTCAGTATCTTTATGTCTTTATGTTTATGAATAAGGAAGCTATATTTTTTTTAACGTGGAAAATAAGTAAGTAGGTTTACTGCCAAGACAAAATAATGAAACTGAGATTTTATAATTATATATATATATATATATATATGTATTTAGATATATATATATATATATATCTTGATGTTTGTAGAAAAATTGCCGAATGAGTTAATATAGTTATTCAATTGATCTGTTAGGAAGAAATGAACCTAAGAAAATGAAAATAAGAAGTTTGGCGAATTTTCGTTAGATAAACGCATTCAAGCAAAGACGAGAGATGAGTGAATAACATATAGTGACTTCAAATATTCTGACATGTGAATTTTTGAAAAATTTATTTATTTGACTTTTTAATATGGAACATGTAATTCAATAGAGTAAACGTAAACTAAAAAACATAAAAGAATATAAAGTATTAAATGCACATATATTTTTTAATTTGGTTTCCAATTTACCGTATTTGAATCGTTTTTATCATTTTATCTCAGGTTTAAGCAAGATGAAAATTTTGATTTTAGAACCAAATGGTGTTCCAATTCAGAATTTCTTAAAATCAGTTTATCCCTTTTTGCATTTTTAAAGGACGTTAAGCTCATAGCAGCCTTGAACACTTTGACAGTGGTGAGAGGCATGATTATAAATAGGTTTCTTTTGATCATACGGACTCTGAGTGAATTGGATGTCTGACCAATATAGTCTTATAGTCTTATTTGCACGAAAGTTCAACATCAACTTTGTAGGATACTCAGGTTGATTTTACAACTATTCTTTGTCTGTTGCACTGCTTTTAAATTCATTGGAATTACACATAATTTTGCAAATTCTACAACGGGGCTTGTGGCATGTTTTAAAGCTGCGAAAATTACCTATTTTTTGGCCGGGAATTTTGAGTTTTGAGTCTCATTAACATATATTTTAAATTTAATGGCTTTTTGAAAAATATTAGGTAAATTGGTAAACACACTCCGCCTCCGAGCTAGCGGGACGACACAAGATGGCGTGCGCTCAGATCGGAGGATGGAACGCTACTGGAGGAGAGGGGAGCAGTAGTGCTCCAACCTAAAGGCCCGGAAAGAATTCGCTGCAATTGGCCCAAGAAACGTTGTGGTAAAAATATTCTGGTCCATATTGGAGCAAATAATTTTAAAAAGTTAAAATAAATTGTTCATTGGTTGGGGTTGAGTCCGTAGCTGTAGAGGTGGCGCAGCGGGCGATACAGGTCGGGAAGTAATATACCACCGGGCTACATGATGAATGCTCAAAACCTGCCACCCATCACCCCTCTCCAGTCTCCAACATACACCAACCATCGTTCAGCCAATGCCGCTGACTTGGCAATATCAGATATGTGTACCGCTGACATAGTAAGTTTACTGTAATAATTTGGCTTTGTACCAACTACACAGTCCTCACACTTATATTTTTGGCTTCTTACAAAGAAGAAAGGCATTTCGACATTTCGTATCATTCTTAATCTGATAGTAGTGTTTAAACCTCAATTCAAGTATAGTTATAAATATATGCTAGTTGTATTTTTATTAATTTGATTACTAATGGTACCAATTGAATATATGGGCCTTTTGAAGTAATTTCCATATTAGTAAACTATTCAATTATCTCATATTTACCAGTATAAATAACTAACCAAATAACAATAAATGTTACTTTTAGTCCATAATGGAAAGATTGATCTGTTTTCCAGATGAACGAGGAATCATCATGGGAGAGTACGGCTTCGTGACGGGCGACGGCGTCTACCACGTCACTGTGTACGCGACCGACGAGAACGGAAACTTCAAAATAATCAAGATGAAGAACTACTACATCGGCCTCCGTAAGTTGAACAAAGAGTCAATATATCACATCTAAAATAATTAATAATTCCTAGCTACCCCTCCCCCATCCAACTCCGAAATAAGGGTTACTCGGAGTTGTTTACATTTTTTATATTAAACCCAATTAAATAGTATTGAATTTTAAAGACATTACACAGTAAAATAAAATAATACTCCCGTCACAGCAGACCTGCGTACTCAGCAAATTTCCAAATCAATAATATAATAATAATATATGATAAGTTTGGTCAAAATCTGTCAATAAACATGATAATTATTTGCCTATTCTCCATAAGATTAACATGGGAAAGAGTATGCAGGTTTGCTGCCATGATAAATACATAAATTATGATTTTTAAGCGTAAATGGATAGATCTCAACCACATGAAAGTAAATACCAAGTTTAATCCAAAAATATTGATTGATATGGGAAATATGAATTTTTCCTTATCCTCCTTAAGATTAACATTGGAGCCTCAAAAAACAACGTACTGTGTTTAGATTTTTTAATATCTCGGTAACCATTGGAGGTTTTCAGCTGATTCTAATGGTGAAAGATAAAATCAAACAATTTTTTAAATTACGTATGTAAAACGCAAAAAAACAATTTTCGAGTACAACACCTCCTCAAACTACCCGTTCCCATTGACCCATGTCTGGTTTACGAACTCGTCCGAGCAAATGTAGGAATACACGTTTCCAATTTACCAAATCCGGTCAGACCATTTTGATGAGAGTTATCGTGTTTACGGACACACACACATACACACACACACACACACACACACACACACACACACACACACACACACACACACACACACATATATATATATATATATAAATTTTAACGACTATTGTTTTTGGTCTGTGGGCACCTAAAGAAGAAAAAATAACATGGTCTCGGGTTAAAATCTTGCCATGAGACCTACGGTAATAGCTTCTTCCCTATGGGAAATTCGCTAAAATGAGGCATATGGTTTCAAGTTATGAGTTACCCTAACATGACGTTTTGGTAACTATTTCCTTTTCCCATTTCTCAAAGGATACTACGATATTGCATTCGATGATGAAAACTTTGGAAAACTAGATCTAAAATACAAGTTATGAAGCTGGTAAAGGGTTATACTTTAGACTTTATCTTACCATAACCTATGATTAAATCATCAACACACTTGATTATCATTTGTATTCATTTGGTTTGTTACAGTCTTTAAAAAATATAAAATTTGGCAGGGTTTATAAAATAGGATTTGCCCCAATGTTTATTTGAAAATATCCAATAAAATAAAATACAGGACAGTTCCGTAAACAAATCAGGAACATTTTAACCTATAAGGTTATAATAATGAGGTTTGTACCTTTAGGTTATTTAGGTGTATTTAGGTTAGTAATAATTACTTTCACAATCATAAACTTTCTCGGATCATTTAATTATATGTTCATGAGAAACATTTTATGTAAAACGTGTAACACAATAGTTGGATGTACAAAACGTGACGTCTGCTTCTACCTGCGATAATGTTGAAGACGACATCACGATGCAGGGATTATGGAGTGTCCACTTTGTAAATATCACGTGCCAACTCGTGAGAGACAGAGAGCTACAGCGGATATGCGCACGCCGCGCCTGCACCGGCAGAAGTAGATACGGACTTTTACAGTTTACTATTGTTTTTATTTAATCTTTCTGCGTATGTTTGAGATTATACATTTTATGTAATATCCATTCGGCTTACATTATACTGCATTATGGTTAAGAACATATGGATATGTCATCAAATGAAATATGAAATGTAACATCAATGAAATTATCTTGACAACCCACAAGAGGAGTATACAGATAGGATTAATGTTTGGTAAAATAATTCTGTAAACCTGGAGATTAAAACGGATTTTTGAACAAAAATTATTGTTGTTTAGCAATGTTACATTTAAAGCTCCAAGTTTCGTAGGATGGCTAAAACTTAAATTGTATACTAGTTAAAACTGTATGAAGCAGCTAACCAATTATAAATTTTCTTCGTAAAACGAGATGTTATGTTTGTGTGTCGATGAGCAAGGCTGTCGTCTGTCCCAGAGTTGCGTAGCTCGCGCTGGCGAAGGTGTTTCACAATTACGCTAAGTGAAGTCTTACAGTTCTGACTGTTTATACCATTAAAGAATTAATCTGACTGGCTTTTATGTTACTGCTGCGTGTTTGATTTATAAATTAAACCTTTTACCCACTTGACATTTCGCCAGTAAGTAGCGATGCAAGGGTTCAAATTATTGTACGAGTATGCATAGACAATTCCATTTCAGCTATCTAGCTATCGTAAATATTTAAATGAAGAAAAAAAACATTATATCCCTTTTATGTTTTCATATAATGTTAAAGTTAGATACATGAAGCTAGATGGCTAATTGTCTGATTCTTTCTTTCACTGACGTATATTATGAAGCGCTTCCCGTACTGGTAAAACCTCAGATAACAAGACACTGAAATACTTATAGCATACTTACTTTCTTTCACTGACGTATATTATGAAGCGCTTCCCGTACTGGTAAAACCTCAGATAACAAGACACTGAAATACTTATAGCATACTTACTTTCTTTCACTGACGTATATTATGAAGCGCTTCCCGTACTGGTAAAACCTCAGATAACAAGACACTGAAATACTTATAGCATACTTACTTTCTTTCACTGACGTATATTATGAAGCGCTTCCCGTACTGGTAAAACCTCAGATCCTTCTTTGATAACAAGACACTGAAATACTTATAGCATAAACACCTCTTGACAAGAAACTGCAAAAAACTACGAAATTATTACATATCTCATTTAACTTTTTGTTATTAAAAATAACCGTTTGGGTTTGTTTTGGAAAATACGAGAAAGCAATAAATGTATAAAAGTAGAGGAAAGGTTAATTCCCAACTAACGACTTGAGTACTGTAGTACGTCCAATACACCCCATCCTTGGAATCGTGATTTTGAGTATATTGGCTTAGTTTATTTCTAATAATATTATAGATTAGCTTAACTAACATTTTTTATTAATTATTCGTTTTAAAAATTATGGACAAATTAATTGAGCTCGGGATATGTGGGTGAAGCATTCAAATCTAAGATATAAAAAAATAATTGTAAATCATATTTTGCAGACAGTGAGATAAAATTATTTTGGAGATCTTCCTTTAATTTTAAATACATCTTTTATCAAACAAAACTGAATATAAAAGACGTTTTGTCACAATGTTTTCATTATATCTACTGACTGTTCGAAGATTTTTTTACATAGTAAATAACCGAGAATAATTTGTATAAAAACTTATTTCAGATCAATCTTTTATAGAAATATTTAGTCTAAAATTGTAATTTACCAATGCAGCGTGACATCTGAAAACAGTTAGTACCTTTGAGCTTACACGTTATACTACATATATATTGTAGCATCAAATATCACTTGACAACATTAACACGTATTGCATGTTTCCCAGCTGGCGAGGGAACTACAGCCGCACCCTCGAGAACGCCACCGCCTCCACCCACGACCAGAGCTACGACGTCCATCCCACCGACTACCAAGTCCCCCATCCTCACACACCTCGAGGGTCTCATGGGCTGCAGTGGCTGCATAGTTCCTATCAAGAACAAGAATGGAAGTCCAGGCTCCGTCTATGGAGAAGGGCTGCTGGACGAGCGTTTGGGAGGAGGAGGGAATGGTGGTACAGGCTCTGGAAACTCTCTGTCAGGGGGGAGGCCTGCAACCTCAGTACCTTTGGGAGGAAGTAAAGGAAAACCTTTTGGTGGGGGAGCTTCCAGTATGAATCCTGGAGTAGGAGGCGGGTTGAGTGGATTTCCAGGAATAGGAGGAGGAGGGTCGGGTGCGAATCCAGGAACAGTAAATAACAATAGAGTTGGTGGAATGGGAGGAGGGTCCAGTGTAAATCCGGGAATAGGAGGAAGCGGGAGCGGATTAGGAGGAAATGGCGGAGGAAGAGGAGGAGGAGGTTCCAGTGCATATCCGGGAGGAGGAGCATATGGAAGTGGCGGAGACAGTATAATAAGGGGAGGTGGTGGAAGAGGAGGAGAAGGAGGCGTTTCCAAAGATCCGCGTCCCTCAGGCGGAGGCCAATTTGGAAAGCCTGGAGCAAGTGCAGAAGGTCCGGTATCCACTCCAAACTATTCAAACGGCCGCCCGCCGGAGATTGACGACTTAATGGCGTTGTTGTACAGATTCAACTACACACTGAAGTACCACGGCCACCACGAATCAGGTTACAGGAATGGCGAAAAAGAGGGAGGATACTTCTTCAACGGAAGGGATGGCTTTGGCAGAAATGTAGAGTACATAGCTAATGAGTTTGGTTTCCAACCTAACATTACACTGGTTGATTTGGGGCTTAAGGCACCTGACACTCCGCAGGGGGAAAATGAGGAAAATGAACTGAGAGGGAGTGAATTTAAATGGTTCTATAAAAAATAATAATAAGAGAGTAGCAAAAAACATATAATCCTTGATACGACCAATGATTAAACTAAATAGCTGCTAATGCGTAAGTATTCATTCATTTTAAAGAAAAGTATTCAAATCATAGCAAAGAGTGACGCTTTCTAATTCGTATTTATTCATTAAGAAAATGTAAATACGAAAATAGCTATTTTTAAATTAGCTCCATTTATTAACCATGTCAATTGAAACAATGTTTTATTTTTCTAAGGGTTGATGATAGCATTGAGATTCACATCATAATAATTATGAGATTATTCCATTTTGGTTCCTATTCATGAAATGAAAATATTCAACTTGTGATACAATAAGTTGAAGAATAAATGATGCGATACAGAATGTTAAAATAGTTGATTGTTAAATTAATTTAGTTCACTGGTATTACAGAACATGATTTAAATATTATTAAGCCACAAAGACTCAACACAGACGAAATATGCTATTAACATATAGTACTAGTATTACACCTTATACATACTTAGCACACTCGATCAAAAAAATATTGGTTTTTTTAGCAAGTGTGGTACACCTTAAATCTATAGGTTTGCTAGATAAAGACAGTATAAAAGATGTTAACGTACTCAATGATTATTTAACTATTATTGACGAACTAATTAACTACAACCTATTGTTATTATACCTACTACTTCTCTGATAGTAATGCCTCTAAAAGCCTATAAAATAATGCCCTTTGTTAGATTAAATAGGGGGCATTTAAATAGTTGAATTGTAGACCTTTTTTAAATTGATAAATCATTACATGACTTTTATAAGATAAAAACCATGATATGCTGTAAAAAATTTAATTAAAAAGATTAGGAATGTATAGTCACTGTCATATGCAGGATGCAATGTCTCTGTAGGTTTAAATTTACTTCATAAGATTTCTTTTTTAATTGGGTTGTTCAGTATTGTGATACTATTTTTTTATTATCTGCTGTCAAATAAATAATTTTTGATAGCTTATTATTTATCTACCCCGACGCCTATAATAGATTGTGACATTACTGTAATAGTTATAAATATTCTATACATGGTTAATAAAATGTGTGGTAATAGTCTTGATTTTTGAACGTAATTCACTAAACAAGTTTTTCTAAACTTTTTAAACCATTTAGTGTCTAAACACGATTTTGTGTCTGTCTATAAAATGAGAATTTTTAATAAGCCTATGAGTTGTCATTTTCTTCATACTAGAAACAAAGAACATACTTTTCAATACTCTTTGCTAGTATTGTGCCTTTAGAAAAACATGTTTAATTTGATAACATTTATCTCTTTTCATATTTTTTCTACAAATTCCCAAACAATAATTACTAAACATAATGACAAATGTAACTAGTTTGAGTTCAATACGATGTATATAATTAAATACAGTATCCCTTAAAATATTAAGTTAATAAAATATTAAAAAAAATTATTTTGTAAAATACTTTTAAGTATTTATATTCTTTACGTGGATATTTGGTAAGAGCCGTATGAATATTTTCAAGAGTTCCCATGTTCCCTCGGGAATCTATTATTCTCTAGAACTCGATCCCGTTAAGGAAAAATACTCTTTATTTTTCTGATAGTCATTGTGTTGATTTGACGAAATTGTGTCAAACAAGAATTTCTCATAACATTGTTCTGAGTGAAATGTTTTTTTATAAAAAGGCAGAGATTGTGTTAGTTTCAACGCGTTATATAATTTATATTATATTGCTATAACAACGCAAAATTAATCTATATATTTATTATTTGTTATTATAGTTGCGATTCATATTGGGAGAAACAAAATATAATTTTGTAGAAAAGACTTTATATTTTTCATAATAATGAATATTATAAAATATTCATAAAATATTATGAAGGCCTATAATAAGTTTAAACGTATGAAGGTCAAAGACTATACAATAAAAATAGTACAGAATAGTGAAAAAGTTAATGTTTTTTTTGTTACATAATTTCGAATATTTTTTATTTTTGGGGGCTGAAATGACAAAACAAAGAAAGTGGCGCACTCAGGGGGGTGGGGTTTTACAGGTTTTACGTATATTTATCTATATTATCTCGTATTACATACACTGTATGAGGATGCATTTTTAGAAATTCGAGGAAGTAAACTATCCCCATATCCTCACCTGGGTACGCCACTGGTTAGCTTATAACCAAGAGTGAGAGGAAATGGGAACATAATTCAGTAATATAAATAAACACTTTTATAAACTAAAAAAATTATTCAAAGGAGTAAATTACATCACATGTTCCTACGGTTAATATTTCTGGATGAATATAATCATTTTGAAATATAATTAATTTAGTGTTTAGAATAATAACAAGCGATGTTAAAATAAAATATAAACTAGGAATCAGCTATATGCAAGGAGTATCATTATAATCATTACGAAACAATATATTTATTTTTAACAAAAAACTATTATATCATCTAGATAAACCATAATACTAAAAATAACCCAGGCAATATTGTTATCTTTAACGTACATTTACGTAATTACATTTAATACAATCACTATAGCGATATAATTGGTTTGGATCTTTTACGAAAGAAACTAGAAAAATAAGTCAATGTTTCTTCATCTGCTAGCGTTGCAAATACGTTTGACTTATTTATTACCTTTTAACTTAGTGTCTAACCTCATTATTGCAGATTACCTTTATATTCCAATGTAAAAGATATTTAGAGTTTGTGTTTTTCCAAAGGACCATGATTATTTTAAATCTATAGTACTCCAAATAAATATGTAATCAAACTCTATTACACGCAATTAATATTCATAGCATTACCACTAACTGTATTTTGAAAACTATTTTTATCGATATTGTTATAAGCCACGTTATTTATTGAAATATGTATATGCATTAAGAAGAAAACTATCGATGATTATTGAATGAGGCGATCTAATTGTTCTAAGAAAACTCTCGATGAGTATTGAAATGTGGAATCTATTTTGTTCTAAGACTCTAACAAGATTCTCTAAGATTTTGTTCTTAGATTCTCTAAGATCTCAAGACTCTAAGACTTCTAAAACTCTCGATGAGTATTGAATAGTGGAATCTATTTGTTCTAAGAAAACTCTAGATGATTATTGAATGGTGGAATCTATTTGTTCTATGAACATTCTAGATGGCTATTGAATGGAGGGGTCATTCTTTCCTGATTGAAACAATTTTCACTGGTTAATTGGAACGTCAAATGTAAATTTTAAAACCTTTCTTACTTTATACGATCACTGGACTTGAAATTGCACTATTAATACACCCGCACTACAATACAGAGATGGTCAAGTCAAGTGTTAACATAACTTCTCAGAGATCCAGGTGCCACAGTATTTACTGTGATATAAAATTTACAACTGTTTTAAGCGCAATACTGTTAATAACAATATGTCAATCCAGAATCAGTTTACACAGATTCATGTACAGAAAATTGATACGGATTGATACATGATGAAATAGTAATGTAATTAATAATCATTCAAGCCATAATAAACTTAAGTATTTCTATTACAAATTATATAAGTATACATTATAGTAATATATTTCAACTTGGCTTAGTATTAAAACAAATATCAGTCATCAATCTTGTTACACAAAGTCTAAGTATTTTTAAATCAAAAATATCTAGTACTATTCTATTCATAATCATAACCTTGACCGATTTTAAGTTAGACATTTAAAACCACAAAACCATACTGTTAAATTGACTTTTCTTTCTCAGCAAAATGACTCAATATCTACAAAACCCTTAATATCTTCCTCGTGATTTCAGCTCAGAACTGTAAGAACATACAGTAACTTAGTATGTAGTAGGCCATTGAGGTCTGATATCTCATATAACTGTTGGACCTTAAGGTGACGTATTCGATACCCGATACTACCCGTTTTCAACCTGAAGAGCGAGGACTGTTTAATTTCACCCCTAATAGTAATGTGGAGTATTCTTGATAATCATTTATTATTTCCATTTTAAATTTTAAACGCTTCTGGTTTAGTAAATATGGATTTTAAACCCGTTATGACTTTCTATGGAAAGTAAGAATTGAAAATGTACTATTAAATACCACGCTATAATACGGGGATGGGTCAAGTTTAAACATAACATCTCAGAGATCCAGATCCCACAATATTTATTGAGATATAAACAAAACCTACACGCCATGATATATACAAATAAAATATTATTTAAAAGTTGTTAATATTATCATGTTATATATTTCCTAATGTTTCCACAAGGGTTAACCAGTAGGCCTACAGCATCTCGTCGGAGTAACTTTTAGGAAAGGCGAATTCTGCTGACGTAATCAAGCTATCTCCTTTATGGATAACATGGTGATTTTAACTAAATATTGAGGCAGTTTTTTAATATTATTATTTTATAAATTATAATGTCCAAAACTCCCCTGAATAATACAGATTCACTAATCGTAGCTTTTTCTAGAAAAAAATAGTAATAATTTTTATCCACATTTTTATATAAATTATAACCCCTTACATTGAACATATTTTGAGTATTAATAAATATTATATACATATATAATTATTAATGATTATAATTTCAATCACACACACAATCTAGCACGACAAAATACTTATTTTGAAGTATTTTAAACTTAATGGAAGTGTTTATTCGTAAGTTTCTAAAAGTGAACTGCTATTTCTTGGGTTTTGTTGAAAAATATACAGTCAAGACGGGACGATTCAAGATTAATGCCATCAATTCAAATAATAAAAAAGCCAGTAAAACTACAAAGGAAGGAGGTATAATATTTATGTCTACAGCATTACATTTACGAATAATATTACTAATATTCTCCGGTCACTTTTACTTTCTCCCCCTATATGATAGCATTAGGAGAAAGTATTGATTTCATCAGAATGTTCGTATTTGAGTTTTGGTGGATATATCCATTTTTGTGCCCCCGAAATTGAAAAAAGTGGTTTTTAGAGAAATATTTGTCCTTGTGTGTGGGAGGGAGAGCAGAAGCCTAGAGACGGAAATATTGGCCCGACTTTTATGAAATTCAGTATGAAGGTTTTGAATGTCAATCCATGACATTGTTCAATTTTTGAATTTGAATGGAGTTTTACCCCTAAAAATACCCAGAATCACTTAAAATGAAAATTCCTAATTAACAGCTCTAAAGATATTGATGACGCCACCAGAACTTTTCAAAACAATGGGGTTTAAAAGCTATGGACTTTTAAATATATAAAAAACAATATTTTATTTATCCTTTTTGGTGAACAATAGTTTATGAAAACAGTTTAACTATCATCACTAAAACCCGTTCAACAAAAAAAATTAATGAACAGCAAACTAATTTGAACAATTAGTCTACTATGAATGGTTAAAGAGTAAAATTCAATTCGATGTCCGGGGTAGACGTTGTCTGAATCTAAACAATGTTATTCTTATGGATAATATAAAAATATCAATTTCTTCCTTATTTTTTCGACCGCTAATCTTGGTTTGTAATGTCGAGTCTCATCGACCAAAAAAACCCAGTGAATTAAAAAAAACAATAAACTGTTATACGTGTAAAATGAAAACCAATCCAAAACTATCACACTAATTGTTTATTTGGCTTGGCTTTGATTCATGAATTCAAGTAAAGGCCCAATAGGCATTTTATACAATTTAAATCCGTCTGAACCTTTAAACATGTAGTTTAGACCAAGTAGTGAGATCAGTTTTTCTAATTAGAATATTTTTTAAGATACTATTTATTTTGGTATTTATTTGGTAAAAAATAGCTATGTCAGGTCGATGGACGCGGGTTTGTTTGTGAGAGCTGACAAGACGCTACATTTTCCTACCGCAAGAAAATGTGTTAAAGAAAAGAGCATTCAGCTTAATGCAGTTCTAACTATTTTCCAACTAAGGATCATGTCAGCCTCAGTCACAGTATCAAGACTACAAGATCGCTCTACAACCGTACACTTATACACTCATTTCTCATTCATACTTGGCATAAAATACCTGCCCGGGTAGGTTGTCATTTCAGTTGAAAGTAAAGTATAAAATAAGTATAACATAAACGTTGAGATTGGTAAAACTAAATAAGCAATAACCCTCTGCTTGATATTTAATAATTTAATTTGACGCTGAAAATCGCCTATAACATCAATATTAAAAGGAAACATTGATCTAATTTAAAATACCATAAATATTAAATGAGCTACTGAGATAACGATACACCATGTAAAGCGATCTGTTATCATGAAAAATGCAAATTAATGTGATTATCAGAAACACTCAGCCGTCAATTACTATAAATTTGATAAGATGTTTTATATAAAGATTGTGATTTTTTCTCAGCATAGTTCGTTGGAGACTTTGTACAGAGTAACTCAAAATCATCCACAATGCGTTATCATAAGGACTTTGATGTAAGTTAACTTACATTTTCTTGCTTTTACTTACAAGTTACTTTTCTTGCTACACCAGAATGGTTTTATAATAAATACAATAAATAAATAATAAATTAATAACAAAATAAATTTTAGACAAATTTTATTAATATACTTAATAAATATAAAACCTATTAAATTGATGGGACCGTAGAATTTATTTAAAATTGAATTTTAATTAGATTTAATTTATTGTAATGGAATAAATTATTTCATAAATGGCTTTTTGAGGGATATCAGTAGGCGGATAAGATTGTTGGAATTTCTCCAACTTGAATGGCATACAGCATGTATTAAAAATAAAATAAATCCTGAAAACCACTTTTTAGATAGTAAAAGCCCCTTTATGATATTAAAAATATCTGTTTATTTATACCTAGAATATTTTAAAAGAGGATGTGAATAATTATCGTAACATAGTTGTGATAATTTAATATTATTTTGTAGAAAAAGGCTAGTATGCCACAGAGGGAAAGTCTTCCAGAATAGTAGTTGATTTTCAGAAATAATTTATTTTTTATGTTTGCAACTTCATCTTAGTTTGTAGGCGAAATATCAGCTGTCGTATTTGTCAACAGGTACCTATGCAAAATATTTTTCACAGCTTGTTTTTTAAATCTTCATATCTCAATAAAGATTTATATTTACATATTAAAGAAAGTACCTTTAATAAATCATACATACAAGTACATTTTTCAATTAATCATTGTAATCAGGATCTTTCATATATAAGTGATTGTGATTGGGCGAGGGCGGTTGTTAGCAATGTCGGTACGCAAGGATTTTACGGAAGTGACGGTGATGTCATAATGAGAACAGCTGTATCGAGGAACTGAAAAAATACCCTGAGACATTTCCCACAGGAAAGTAAATATCGTACATTTTTATTCCAGTAATCAGCGTAAATCATGGTTCCTGCAGTTTCAGGATGCCATAAAATAGCTTATGTACATGAGCAAAGGTATTTTCAGAATTGAAGGCACAGCAAAAGTCCTGCACATTTTATATACGAGTATTTTGGGCGCAGAACACGCAAATAGTGTGATCAGTTGCACTTCATTACTATTCATCGTGCTTGGTACGGTAAATGACTAATTTACACAGTTTTCTAACACTGAGAGCTCTAATGAGACAAACTGCTGCTCTGAGCACAATCAGAGAGTTTAAACTGGGCGAACTTCGAGTTTCATGTGTAATTACAAGACTCGCATTAAAGAATGTAGATTTAATGTATTTTGTATTTATATTTGCTCAATTAGACAAGTCAAAATATTCTTAGGAATTTTTATTTATTCTCCTGAAGAGTTATGTTACAAATCAAAGCACTCTTCTAAACAGTGAGAAATCCGGTTTGGGAAGGAATTCAATCATAGTATCCGGGTTGGGTTTCTTAGCTGCGTATATGCTTATTGAAATTTTCAAAACTTTTCTAATATTTTCAAACCTTCAAAAGCTATGAATGGATAGATCTTGAAATAAAAAAAAGTAGGCTACTTATAATAATTCGAAAATCAACAAGATAACGAAGTTGTCTGGATGTTTAGGTTAGTCAGAGGGTGTAAATGTTGTATAAATGTGGTACAGGACGCTATAGTTTGGCCTAACTCAACGTCGTTTTCTGTCTGTTTGGGCTGGCTGTCAACGCAGATCAATAAGCAAAGTATTCAGTTTTGAAGTAAATTAGGGGTGTCCAGGTTGAAATGATTTTTCCTATCCTCTAATAATTGTGTTCTTGTAATAACTACATTACTATCCTTACTGAGATATCATCGGAAGAATTTCTCTCTTTTACCTTGATGTTGTCATAGAGTTCCAACTTCGAGCGGCACGAGATCAAGACGTACCAACGCAAGGGCGACCAGGTGCGCAGCGAGTACGAGCGCCTCAACCCGGACGGCACCGTCACCAAGACCGTCGCCTATGGAGACTGCAAGGTGCGTCCGTACACCAGTAGTGAGATCAGTACAGAGCTGCATGTCACTGTGTAGTAAAACGTGACGTGTGACGAGTAGTTTACACATCTTATCAACATGTAGTGAATGATAAATGGAGACTGGCAATTGCTATGAGCAATATATTTAACTCTAAAAATACTTTTACTTGATATATAATCAATGTAAACTCATCAATTGTGGTTGGCCTTAAAAATAAAATCATTAAAAGGATTTGGACGAAATAGGTACACACTGAGTTCATGCTATAAAAGTCGAAACTAAAAGTAAATTTAGAATGTAATTAACACATTTATTTTATTGTATGAAACGTTTCAATCAAATAATCAATCAATCAATGATACCATGAATGGCACAGTAGCTCAAATAAGACGCTCTGGCCCAGTAAGTCAAAGGTTGCTGGATCGAAACCTGCGGCCGGCGACTCCTGTCAGATCATGAGCGGTCGCATAGGGCCTCAGTTTATGGTGATAGGCAGTTGAGGATAAAAAATGTAAAACACATATTCAAATCGTTGCTCTTGAATTCAATAATATGTATACCTATTGTTCTAATGTTCGGTTTGATGTATTAAGTAACTAAAAACAAAATGAACATCCATCAACAATATTCTTTTGACAGTGAGATGATCAATACATGAATTACTTATTCATCAGACATCATAATATAAAAAGTTGGCATTGCCTATAACTAACAAACAAGTTAAAATTTCAATCAAAGCGTTCTCATTAAAATTTGTACTTAAAAACTTTGGACAATCATTGAAAGTTTGTTATTTGAAGTTTATTTCTCTGTGATATTTATAATTTTAAAATTATACGTTACTAATTTGAAGAAATAATACGGTGAATACTGTTAGTATCCGCGGGTCATTATATTTCGTTTTACATTCACGCCTACCTTGAAGCACACATGGATCAACTATAAGAAATAAGAAATTAATTACTCTTTGAAAATTTTGACCTTTTGTTAAACTGACTGATCCAAAGGATCTGGTACTACCACACCATGAAAATAAGGGTCCAAAATGTTTCAGGAGGGACTTAAGTATCGTACCTACCACATGGGCTTGGACGGCGTGGTCCGCGAGATCCCGCAGGAGGTGGTCCAGCGGATGATGCAGATGCAAAACCAGCAGGTACCCCCAGTGGCGCCTCCACGGCCACAAGTGCCCCCAGCGGCCTCACCAGCGCCCCAGGAGAAACCAGCCAAGAAGGCGTTCGCCTTCATGGTGGAACCGAAGGAGACCCATGACGGTCAGTCGGTGTGGAGAGTCCGTCCACTGACCATCAAGACAAAGGAAGCGCCAGCTCAGCCCACCCCTCCACCACCACCACCCCCGCCAACTCAGCCACAACCTACCAACAGAGGACTCCCTTGGTGGTACGACACCCTCAAGGAGGCAATCAACGAGAGCATGAAGGAGGACAAGCCTCAGATCCCCAAGCCCGAACCTCCTCCACCGGAGCCTGAGCCAAAGAAGTTGTCGAAACGTCTCTTCGACTGGCTAGACGACGACTTCTTCGCCCTGAAGCCTATAAAAAGCGCTCCCAAACCAAAGCTTTTCGACAACCTACTCGGTGATTTTGACAAGCCTCTCCTCAACATTTTTAACACTCCAATGCTTGAAGACTTTTAAAGCTGTGGCTTAAAATATAACGTTAAAAAATAAATTGTTAGAATACTTAATTACATAAGTTACCTGTTTCTACTTTTTATGCTTTCAAGAAATCTAATGCAGCATTAAACATCTGACGAGCACACTTCTGCACAAGGGGCCTAGAATCCATAATTTGTTTATCAAAACTTTTAACACACATTTGTAGTTTCAATTCAGATTAAATTAAATGCTTAAGCTATAACCAAGTATTCGAATGGTAGTCCAATTAGTAATATTTAAAACTTTGGTTGCTGGAAATTAATTAAAAAATGATAGGCAATATTTCTGGAATTGAATAAGTAGAACTATTTTGTACTGAATGAAATAAAATATCAAATCGTTGAAACCTTTAAACAATGGAATGAACGAAAAATCCTCAAAACATATATTTTTTAACAAGCAGACACATTTGTACAGGTTCAGCTTATAATACGATACACAGAATATAAATTCAAGGTCTAATATCTTAATCTTATACTATTTTTCGTGCGGATTTAAAGATTTTTTTAATTTTTTAAGGTTTTTAAATGTAAGGTACGAACCTCCTGTGGGGTTTAAGCTTTGTATAATGAAAATAATTACCAGAAATAAGATGGTTAAAATATGTCATCAACAACACATATGGAGCACTGTTATGCCAACGATTATGCTTTATATTAATTTATTGCTATTTTTAGAATATATTTTTACAATATGCCCTAAAGTTACTATATTATGTGTTTAAAATAGCAAGTTCAATTTCATTTTGACATGAGTTCTAATTTTTGTATTAAAATTAGTCAATTCCCAAGACCCCATATTCTTACTAATTTCCCTTCTAATAAACACTTTTTGACCATTACACAAGTGTGATGATATCTGAATTCTTTGATATTCTTGGTGGGAACAAGTAGGTAATAAATACAAAACATAATCAATTACAAAAATATGTCAATAGTACAACTCTATAGATATAACTGTAACAAATAAATCATGGTCAATTAAATTAACAATTTTTAGTATTTTTTAGACTAAGTAATTCTTTTTAAATTGAAGTACCTGGTGACCGAGCTTTGCTCGGATAGAATAAGACATGTATTTTACAAGTTAATTAGCAAAATTAAAACTAATTTACTGCTTAATGGAAACATTTATGTGGTTTAAATAAAACCGTTTTCATACCCCTTAATTAATATGGCATAAATAATGAACAAAAATATAGCCCTCGGGTGGGGATCGATCACGCGACCTTGAGTACGTGAGATCTGAGCGCTACTAACTGAGCTACGGCGTCGGCCAAGTTCGCGTCGTCGTTTAGGAGTTTTTGGCCAACCTTAATTGCTTTAGCTAATCTTATACTGAATTTAAATGTCCATACAGTTTGTTATTATTATCCTGTGATCAACTGATTTTGCTAGAAAAGGAATGAGGATTGAAAAGCAAAAGAGAAATTTAATTTACACCAGTTAATTGGTTTGTTACAGTGGCTTCAAGCGATAGAATAAATACGTTTTCTTTCAATACACAAAAGATTTTGGAAATAATTTTCTCTGTTTTTATTTCGCACAATTATTTTACCCTTTAGTTTTTACAAATTGTTTAGTAATTTGATAATTTTTCATTTATTACATACATAAAAAAATATTAATGCAAAACCTCTATTCACATATTGTTTGCCACCATCTTCAATCAACAACTGTCAAATGGTTATAAACAGCTGTTTTGGTTTGTATTATTTACATTTTATTCTCCATAAGCGTAATGTTAAATTTTTAGACTTTAAACTTAATATTACAAGAAAACACGAACTTTCCTGGACATTAGACCTATCTAGAACTCATTTTCTACTCAGAAATTAGTTATTTCCAAAATTTAAAGAAAATCCTTAGTCCCGTTTTCGAGATCCGTGTGCAAATATACAAACCTTGCTCGTATTATAGTATTGGATATAATCACTGCATGTTAAATTTATCGAGATTAAGTAATATAGATATTTCCAGTAAAATATCAAAACCAAATACTGCCTAAGCCAAAGCCACCATCATAATCCATCCCAGTTGAAAAAACTCCATATTTTCAATTAGTAACTAACCTTATTATCTGCTTTACCGATTAACTCTCCCTAATTACTATTATTAGGCTTTCACCTAGTACTCTATACTGGTATATTTGCTTCCACAGCTTTCTGTCAGCGCAATCGCCGATTTGAAGGCCTCTTTTCGCCATTGCCTCTCGAATCCCCATCTGCCGACTGCGTCTGGGTCGTCCTCTTTTCTTCCTCTATGGCGGATCCCATTCTAAAACTTGCCGTGGAAGTCCGCCCTCCTCCATCCGATTTACATGGCCAAACCAGACTAATTACCTCTTTTGTACCTCGGTCACTATATCTCCTTCAACTTCCATTTCCCTTCGTATGCCCTCATTCCTCACCCTGTCCAATCTTTTCCTCCTACAACTTCTCCTCAGCACATCCATCTACTCCGTAGCCAACAAATTCCCTACATTCCTCTGCTTCAGGTCCCAAACGTCTGAGCCATGTAGTACAACACTTTCCACCATAGACTTATAAATTTTCCTTTTAGTTTCCTTCGAGACACCTATCCCACCAAACATAATTGAAAGTTGCGGTGTTATTAACGAAAAATCACGGGTAAGTGTTAGATGATAAAAACCAGTTTAAATGTTACATCTGTTTATTGGTTGTCAGAAAGCAACATGATTGTAACAATTTTGTATTGGCTAAGTCCCAGTTGATGGAACGAAAAGTTCATGAGTTCCCTTTAGCTTGTGGTAAGCCCTCCTCAGACGATCAACCTAAAAATAAAAAATAAATATAAGATGAATGAGGCCTATTAGTACAGGAATTTCATTTTTGAAAATTGTATTACAGGTATGTTAAATATAATGGTAATATAATATTTAAAATTTACTTGCTGTGTGGATAAGGTAAAAATGATAAAATAAACAGTTCATTGTGGTAAACTCAAACTATTTGATTTTTTAATAAATGATTACTGATCAGAGTCGAGCTGTAGCAGCCTACTTACATGGATATTAATCGTGAGCATAGTAAATTCCTTGGCCACGTAGTCGTTTTTGACTGCATAACATAGGAGCTCGTGCAGGGCATTTGTCATTCTCGTAGTAGGCGGATGGTCTGAAAATTTAATTAATCAACTGATCTTACTCGTATGGTAATAGATTAAGTTTATAAATCCTTACCATGCTAATCGTAAGAAAGACTCGTATAAAAAACAGGATAGGAAAAATTATAATCATATAATTTTATCAATAACAAATATAACCATTGAAGCTATAATCGTCTAAGGATCTTGTTCAATAGTTGCTACTAATTATTTAAACAAAATTAGTAAATAATTACTCATTTATTTCTCGCTATTAGTAGTATAAATTTACTAATTCTAAATATTTCTTCAACTGTACCCAATATGATTTTATAGAATAACAGAATATGTATAAGCATATCCTTTAGTGAAATGTATTGAGATTTGACTCAATTTATATTGTTTCCTTGTCATAAGCTTCATTGAAGGTTTTTAATTTCTCTTTGCTATATATATAATTTGAATGCATAAATAAAGTAAATAATATAGCTTTTTTATACCAACATAAAATTGATATCCTTATTAAAAACTAGCTGTTACTTTTATCGTGCCGGTTAGACCTACCCCTGTATTTTCCGATGAGGCCGATGTAGTAGGCATACGCCGCGAGGGCCGACGGGGGCTGACGGCGACGCTTGGGGGTTGCGAACCGCTGAGGGAGGCAGGACCTGCTCCTCCAGCCCCTCGCCTCGTAGACTACTCCCTCACCAGATACTAGGAAACTGGAAACATACCAATATCAACTGTGGCTCTCCCGTCGACGACGCTTGGGGGTTGCGAACCGCTGAGGGAGGCAGGACCTGCTCCTCCAGCCCCTCGCCTCGTAGACTACTCCCTCACCAGATACTAGGAAACTGGAAACATACCAATATCAACTGTGGCTCTCCCGTCGACGACGCTTGGGGGTTGCGAACCGCTGAGGGAGGCAGGACCTGCTCCTCCAGCCCCTCGCCTCGTAGACTACTCCCTCACCAGATACTAGGAAACTGGAAACATACCAATATCAACTGTGGCTCTCCCGTCGACGACGCTTGGGGGTTGCGAACCGCTGAGGGAGGCAGGACCTGCTCCTCCAGCCCCTCGCCTCGTAGACTACTCCCTCACCAGATACTAGGAAACTGGAAACATACCAATATCAACTGTGGCTCTCCCGTCGACGACGCTTGGGGGTTGCGAACCGCTGAGGGAGGCAGGACCTGCTCCTCCAGCCCCTCGCCTCGTACACTACTCCCTCACCAGATACTAGGAAACTGGAAACATACCAATATCAACTGTGGCTCTCCCGTCGACGACGCTTGGGGGTTGCGAACCGCTGAGGGAGGCAGGACCAGCTCCTCCAGCCCCTTGCCTCTTACACTACTCCCTCGCCAGACACCAGGAAACTGGAAACATACCAATATCACCTGTAGCTCCCCCGACAACGACGCTTGGGGGTTGCGAACCGCTGAGGGGGGCTGGACCTGCTCCTCCAGCCCCTCGCCTCGTACACTACTAGAAAAAAACAAATAAAATAAAAAATAAAGTAAAAAATTCTTTCATTCAATTACTGAGTACAGAAAATGGGATTTTAAGCAGAAGTAACATGTACAAATTAAGTATATATAAGTTACATTTATCTAGCTACGACGCTTGTGATACATCAATAAAACAAGACTTGTACAAAATTCAAGTTTTGCAAACGTAGGCCTATATTCATCAGTGTAACCTTACATTATCTATTGTTTGAGAACCCGCTAATATTAATGACATAATGTGGAGCAATAACGGTATCTAATGATACATGAAACGTTCCGTCCTTAACCGTGATGTTCACTTATATCGTTTGTCTTTGCTCCAATGACGTTTTGGGCTCTCAAATAATAATTTGAAAGTCCACAAATGTCTACCTGATATTTAGACCTGTTCGTAATTCAGAGGTAGTGGAGTCGTTAAACTGCAGGTCCCTTAAATATGCCATCGACAGTTGGGCTATTAATCATCGTTACTTTTTAAGGAACATGATAGCCTTAATCAGTAACAAAACTACAAGATCTTACACTCATTTCTCATTCATATTGCTTAGAATACCTACATGGCTAGGTTGCCATTTCAATACTAACTAACATCGTTACTATTCACAAAGTGAGTAAAAGATTTAAAATAAATATAAATTAATAAAAAGGTTATGAGAAATTCCATTAAATTAATTACTTATCATGATAAGTAAAAACCCTTGAAATTGTCGTAGAAGGGTATACTAGTACTTGTAAACTATATCAGCCCTCCATGTTGTTTGGCCCATCCTACTCTGTAGATAGGCCAACTGGCGCTGACAGTGGCTGAAGTCGTGGCAAGGGTCGCCGTTGGTGTACCCCAGGAACACGTATGGGGCCGGAGTGAATATGGAGTAGTATTGCTTAGGATGCTTCATTCCCCTCCAGTGCCGGCGAGACACTATCTCCAGAGGCATCCCCTGGCATCTACCTACCATAAAGACAATCATCACGCCTGTTGCTTGGGTGGTTCATACCTTCTACCATACGTAATATATCTATTGCTTAGAGTGGTAAAATGTTCAAAATACTTATAATAACATAATTAATTAGACTTACCTTTAAATAAAAAGAGTATATTTAGTAAGCATTTGAGAATCTTCACTAATACCAAATGATGGATCGTAAAAAATGTTCAACATTCAGAAAAAGGAGCTCTGAACTTTTAAATTAAGTATATTTTAAAATAAGACAATAGAACACTCATTAAATTTTAAAACTGTAGGTAATGCAAAATACTACAGCCACAGAATTCATGTCCAGTTGTCTCCAGACATCATTGTTTCGATGTCCTATTGTTCACGGTTCCTTATCACTCACGACCGATAGGCTACTTGAGCTAGTAGCGACTCTGTCTCAGTCCATGGCCCACGTATAGACTCAGTACTGGCTACCTTATTTATTCCTCATTACCTCAAGTAAACATTTTAGTTTATTTTTCCATTTAAAGAATATTTTAACTAGTAAGTAAGGTATTATTTTATTTGTATTTTTTAACTAAAAACCCATTATCAAGAAGCCAGTGTCATGTGCGGTATCGCGACTTCCACGTATTTTCGAAATGGCCACAACTATTGAAGACTACGTGGGAACATCAAAAGAGAAGAAAATGACAACACCAAGGACCATGCCTGAAGTGAGATACCAGCGTCAATCTTGTTTTGGGTCCCATTGCGTCCTTGGCCACTCACGTCCAAACTGGAGTTTGAGAAGGTAGATATATGTTTCAACATCAAATAGTTCATTGATTATTGTCCTTACGGATTGGACTGGCTCTTCCCTATACATAATTTAACTTCTGATGAAAAATTAATATTCAATTCCCGAAGAATAAATATCGCGCAAAGGCGTGGTCATCTGTGGAAGCAATCCCCAGTATTTTTCAATGAAAGAGTTTTCCTTCTTTTCACCCGTTCCAACGACCTGAGAACCAGTCAGAGGGTTCATAGTGTTCAAATCACATTGTACTAATTGGTGAAGACAATCTCCGTGGCCGGTTCAAAACATACGTGGGTAACATGTATTTTACGGTAGTCGTTATCTTCTTTTGTCTCTCGTCGATGAAAAATACAGAGTTAACCGAGATATAAACACCGCGGAGTATGACGTAATTTACCTGGTTAAGGGTTACAGAGACGGAAATTCATAGGATAAGTTGAAGGAGTATTAACAAAATGGTCACAACTCCTTATACCGAACATTTGTCAAATTTATGTCCCTTTAAGCTCGTCTAATTGTATACCTACGAATGTAGCTTGTTAAAACGGCATAAATTTATGATTCCGTGAATAATAATTAATTAATTTTATCATTAGTATTATATTATTATGTAAATCTCACTTGTAAAATAATTATAAACACGTACGAATTACTCGGATAAATTGTTTATTACAAAGAGTCATAACGATTACATACTTGTGAATGTTTACGATTATTTACATAAATTAAACCAATGAACACTGTATATTTTAAGTTATAAACTACATTACTTACTGTAGAAACTATCACGTAAACGCAGATCTTTGAAACCTTAGTTGAACTGTTACGTCATGTAACGACTATGTGCTATTCAAAAGAACCACGAAATATTACTTGCGTTAAATATCAGTAAAACTATAATTATTCTTTCATATATAGAATATCGAATAACAATAAATTTATTTGGATAAATCAAAATTTTATATAAACAGATTTATAGTATAATTTGTTATTATATTAGTTTTTAACAGCAATGGTTAGTTTAGACGGTTATTCAGATATATGTATGTAATCGTCAAAAAATGAAGATAAGTTTTACTTAAGATTTAGTCGGAAGTAAAAACATTGTTTTATGGGAAACCCATTTTTAATGTTCCAATAAAAATAAATGGAACGATAAGGTAGAAATTCAGAGAGGACTGGACGTGCGGAAATGCAATATTCACTTTTATGCGTCATCGCAGTACTCGAAAACGACGGGAAGCTCGTGCCAATAGGCCTTTATCTCGAACAATTTTTTAATTTTAACAATATGCATGATTTTTTGACCTGATCTCAACGTGAAGTATTATCTTTGGGATGAGTAATGATCTCATTTCAATATTCTATAAATCACAATCTAATATACAGTTACTAAATATTGATAGGATAAAATATTTTGGTGCAGTTTTTGTTAAAACTTGACAGTTTACTTTAATACTATTTGTAATAATCATGTAAGAAGGAAATTAACAATGAATCATATCAGACGACATCAAAATTGTTAAAATTTGCTGAAAACCATAGAAAACCAAATAAATGCCAGAAAAATACGCAACGTATGCGCCATTCTCTCTTTTGTAATGTGAAAAACAGTTCTAGTTAGAATCCTGAAGAGTAGAGGAGGTTTTTATGAGACTAACCACCTGTGTGCATAAAGCATTTTTCAGCCTCTCCCTAAAAAATGTTTGTATATACTTCCCTGTGGGAAATAGGTTAGATCATGAACATTATGTCTAAAATAATGTTTTCAGTTCATCTCAACAGCTGTTCTTATTCTTTTATTAAAAATTCTATACAAATAGCTCTGGCAGTTTCTATGGAAACCTGTTACATATTTTCCATCTTAAAAATCACCAACTTCCCCAGGGCTATTACAATTAATTGATTTCAGTTAAATTTAGGCCGCGAGAAGCTGGACTTGTTATTTAAAGCGGATGACGGGCACCGGGAGAAACATCATACCACATCTCCGGTATGGTCCTGGACACACCGTCTCCCTCGGTTGCATAATATACGAAGAAAATGTTTATACAGTATCACTGAGGACAAACAAGATGATCAAATAGTTCAATCCACTGCTGCCTCTACAAGAATTTCCTTGCTATTTAATGAGTTTACGGCTTTATTTATCAACATATACATAAAAGATTAAATATGATACACATAATTCATAAATATAATAAAATACGAAATTTTTTGAGTATTCCTGTTAGCATAAACCCTAATTGTACCATTGATCCTTTGAAGCCACTTAATCTAAAATGTGTTCAATTAAGTTAATTAATTAACGACCTTAACTCATTTTTAATTTATTGTACCTTAAATAGCTTTGTAAAAGTAGTAAGTATATTCTACTTACGTATACTCTCTTATACTACTGACTTATTACACTTTATTTTCATTTATCTCAATTTATAACAAGTAGTGGAGTTTTCGAATTGTTTAAATCAATCCATGAAGTTCATGAGTCACAATATTTTTCTACTTAAACCTACAGACTCAAAGAATTTACAATGAAGTGTTTATGTTTTCAGCCTAAGAAATATAAGGCTGATTTTATAAAAAGCCTATCAATTGAAATAGCTTCGAATTATCTTATAGGCTCCTATGCTAGAAAAAATTTATTTTTATACGTCCTTAAGAAACTAAGTTTAATGAAATAATATTAATATTAACAAAATCGTTACCGCGATAGAACTAATATTAATATTTCAGCAAAATTAGTTAATTGGAAGTAACTTTGTCAATGACATAAAGTAGTTTATTACGTACTTTTATGATTAAGAACAAACGACCCAAAAAGCAGAAATTATGTTATGCAACAGTCAATACCAAACACACAACCGGTGGTTTTGTTGGTTTCCTGCTTTATTTACTAGTATGCATTGAATCATCCGCTCCTATTGTCTTTTAGTTTCATACTCTAAAAGTAATGGACGATAACATTTATCTGGTTCAATTTATTTTAGTTCAAACATTTAGTAAATGCCATGCCTCTGACTATTGCAATTATATAGTTTTAAAATACCTTTATCCGTCTGCTGTTCCATTCTATTATATATATGTTGGAATACATTATTCCATACTAGCTTCTAATTTTGTAGATTATTAATTGTTACAATGAATTATTTGAATAATATGGATGTGATTATGAAAGAGGTCCCAGGTATTGATACTACATTGTTAGGGGTCAATAAAATACATTAATGTAGGTCTCGGATCATGTTAAGTAGTCAGAATATTAGAACATCAAACATTTGGTTATTGTAAAATATATTTGCTTTCATATTTACTGGATATGAAAGCAAAACCATCGAGAAGATTTTTAAAAATAAAGGTAATAAAAATAAAAACCCCCGTCGCAGCAGACCTGCATACTTAGCGAATTTCTAAATCAATAATATAATAATAATGTTATATGTCAAGTTTTATCAATACCTGTCGATAAATATATGAGTTAGTTATTTGCATATTCTTCATAAGATTAAAATTCGAAAGAGTATGCAGGTTCGCCGCCGATAACTTAGTCACCATGAGGTTTGTGTTAGAAATGTAAAACACCATAAAATGAAAGCTTATGGAGCTGTTTAGATGAACTGAGACTATTCCCTTTAGCTTTAGACATATCCATCTAACCTATTTCCCACAGGGAAGTCAATACGAACATACTTTTCTCTAAAACCCCGAACACATATAGAGAAATTTTCTCAAATTGAATGGCAATTGGATGAGTTTTTTGGCAACGCATAAAGGATATGCATACATACATAAATACACACATACATACATTCATTTTTATATATAGAGGGACGTAGAAGGAAAAAAATATTCAGTCCTTTTCATAACTAAATTTATTTAGTAACTAGATTCTTAAAACTAAAGTATTACAGTTATGTTTGTTCAAAGTTAGATTTAAAGGTTTTATATTCTTAATAAAAGGTAAAAAGTTAATCTCCAAGTGACCATGAACTGGAATTGGCGGGAAATTAACCGACCGCGGGAGTTTACTAATGACATCATTACACAGCCAACCCTAAACATCGCTCCCTTCCAGAATATTAAGCCAAGAGAAATATACGGTAGTTGGTGTTGGTGTATAAATATTAACTTTAAAGACGTATATAGGAAGCCAATTGGTTTAGGGCTACAATTACAAATACTGAAACAAACTAATCATCAGAATCAAAACTTATGACTTGAGAAATAAGAACGATATTTTTTGCAGCAATCCAAATTTTTTGAATTTAAAATTTTTATCATACAAAGCTGTATATTACAAAGTAACATACGCAAAGCGGTAACCTGTTTAGACATAACTCTATTAGAATGATTCACATGTTAAAAACGAATGCAGTCAGATGGGTGTAACAATCTATAAGATATAAAGCCATGTTTAGGATTTTGTAGGAGAGAGGCACATTTGTATTTCTGAAAAATATAAACAGTACAGTTCAGTAGATAATAAAAAAATACCCCTGTCGCAGCAGACATGCGTAGTCAGCGAATTTCCAAATCAATAATATAATAATAATATATGACAAGTTTTATAAAAATCTGTCCATAAACGTGAGAATTATTTGCCTATTCTCCATAAGATTAACATGGGAAAGAGTATGCAGGCTAGCTGTTGTGAGGAACACTGAAAGTAGGCATTTCTACCATAAAATATTTTTATTTTAGCGAATTTCCCATAGGGAAGAAGCTATTACCGTAGGTCTCATGGTAAGACTTAAGCCCGGGACCATATTATTTTTTCTTCTTTAGGTGCCTAGAGACCAAAAACAATAGTCGTTAAAATTTATATATATATATATATATATATATATATGTGTATATATATATATATGTATATATATATATGTATATATATATATATATATATATATATATATATATATATATATATATATATATATATATATATATATATATGTGTGTGTCTGTGAACACGATAACTCTCGTAAAAATGGTCCGATCGAGACCAAATTTGGTATAGACGTGTATTCCTACAAATGCTCGGACGAGTTCGTAAACCAGACATATCGGTCAATGGAAACGGGTAGTTTGGGGGGGTTTTGTACCCCAAAATAGGGTTTTTTGTGTTTTTCCCATGCAATTTTTAAAAATTTCAAATTTTATATTTCACCATTAGAATCAGCTTAAAAAACTACACAATTAAGTTCCTTAAAGTTTTGCTATATCTCCAACGGTTACAGAGATATTAAAAAATCTAAAAACCGTACGTTGTATTGTGGGGCTCCAATGTTAATCTTATGGAGGATATGGAAAAATAATATTTCCCATATTAATCAATATTTTTTGATGAAACTTGATATTTAGCTTCATGTGGTTGAGATCTATCCTTTTAGGCTTAAAAATCATAGTTTATGTGTTTATCATGACAGCAAACCTGCATACTCTTTTTTCCCATATTAATCATATAGGGAATAGGCAAACTCCTTTATTTATGGACTTATTTATGGATTTATTTATGGAAACTCCTTTTCAATGGTGAAAGATAAAATTTGAAATTAAAAAAAAATACATGGGAAAATGCATAAAACCCCATTTTTGGGGTACACAAACCCCCAAACAACCCCTTCCGATTGACCGATATGTCTGGATTACAAACTCGTCCGAGCAGTTGTAGGAATACACATAGGAACACGTTTCTACGAAACTTGGTCTCGATTGGACCATTTATACGAGAGTTATTGTGTTCACAGACACACACACATATATACTGAATATATATATATATACACATAATATATATATAATACATATATATATATATAATAATTATAAATTTTAACGACTATTGTTTTTGGTCTCTGGGCACCTAAAGAAGTAAAAATAACAAGGTCCCGGGCTTAAGTCTCGCCATGAGACCTACGGTAATAGCTTCTTCTCTATGGGAAATTCGCTAAAATTACTATTGCGTTTTGTGAACGCAAAAAATTTATGTTTAACAGGGTAAAATTTGTAACTTAAGTACCATATTTGATAAAATAAAGGATAAACAGATGATAGACTTTTTAATCACGTTCTAATTAGCCTTTTTCCTGAAGCAAGGGAAAAGGGGAAATACCATTTGTAAAATGTACCGGAGAGCATAAGAAAATGCCAAAATATGAAGACAATTAAGTCATTCTGCTGAGTTCACTTTCTCTCAGAAAACCGGGCTTCCAAAACAAAACGTCTACGATGGAAACATTTCGGCAACTTCTCACAGAGCCTGTCGTTCAGGTGACCACCTGGCCGGTGACGAGGACTTTGTCTATGCTGATCTAAGCCAGCTTCATTATCTTAAAAATATAATCTTGAGAGTCTCAATCAGATTTAAAGAGGACTTCTTGGCATGACTAAGAGATAATGTAATTGCCCTCTCCCCTCTCTCACCTTGTAGAACTACATGGTAAATAATTTTGTTCTTAACTGTGTAAGAGTGGGGCGTAATGAAAAAAATTACTTTTATTTGATTGAATAAACATTAACATTGATTTTAAGTAGACCTTTCTGACACTAAGTATAGTAAAATTTTGAAAAAGAGATGTGATGGATATTTTTGATCTTTTCTGAGAATTTGTTTGATTGAAGACTGAGTACCATTCATGGATGAAAATCATGATCCCCATGATAGAGTAGACAGTATTAATCTCATTGATATTGAGGAATTAGAAAAAGCTCTCTCACAAATGAAAATAGAAAAGCAACCGGATTGGATCTTATAAATTCAGAACTTTTGAAATATGGAGGTACAATGCTCAAATTCAGGATACTCCACATATTAAAGATGTGTTTGACTTCGCAATATATTCCTAAAGGTTGGAGGAAAGCAATAGTGATATCACTTTTCAAGAAAGGGAGTAAAAGACACCCAAACAATTATAGAGGAATCAGTTTATTGAGCAATGTTTACAAGTTGTACAGTAAAATCTTAAATAATAGACTCAGAAAAATCTCGGAGGTACTTTTATTGGAGGAACAAGCTGGCTTCAGAGCTGGAAGGTCCTGTATTGACGACGTTTTTGCATTAAAGCAGATCATTTCAAAAAGAGTAGAATTTAACTTAGAAACTCATCTTGCATTTGTCGATTATGTCAAAGCGTTTGACAAAGTTGATAGACAGCTGCTATTTAACATACTGATAAGACGAGGCTTTCCAATCCACCTGATAGAAGTCATAAAGAGTTTATACTCCAGAACGACCATAATTTTGAACTGCTCTGGTCAGTTGACAGACGAAATCCACACCAACATGGGATTGAGACATGGTTGCCCACTCTCCCCAACATTGTTTAACATCTATGCAGATGATCTTTGCAGAATATGGAATCAAAGAATACAGCCAGGCATGCAAATAACACCTAAAGTTGTGGTCAGATCATTGTGGTTTGCTGATGATCAGGTAATACTGCAGGAAACAGAGGACAACCTACAGAGAGCACTATATCAATTAAACCAGTTAAGTGAGGAATATAATATGAAGATCTCCCTCAGCAAAACAAAGGTGATGGCATTCCTTAGGAAGGAGCCCCTAAGAACAAAAATAGTTCTGGATAATAAAGTCTTAGAACAAGTGTCACATTTCAAATATTTGGGTTGTGATATTAGCTATGAAGAAGATCAAGACTTGATACAAACTATTTGTGGGACGATAAACAGGACTCTGAAAAATAAAGCCAGGAAAGAGACCAAATTAAAATTCTGCAAGGTGATGGCCATCCCAGCTCTCCTACATGGATCTGAAACCTGGATACCGAAGAAAAGAGAGTGGAGTACATTGCAGGCAGCTGAGATGCGATTTTTGAGAGCAGTTACGGGGTGTACCAGGGAAGATAGAATTCGGAATGTTGAAATAAGGCATGAACTCAACATATTCTCTGTATGGCAGAAGATTGAAATCAACAAGCAGAACTGGAGAGATCATGTTGAGCGGATGGAAGATATTCGTATTCCCAGGGCGGCTCTTTCGTATCAACCAGCTGGAGGGAGAAGTGTGGGCAGACCGCGCAAGAGATGGATGTGAAGAGGCTTTGAAGTCGGAACAGGCAGACCACCTAATCCTTGAAGGAAGACGACGATGACGACGACGACTGAGTAACTGCAAGAGGCTCAAGGACAGAGGCGGAGACCGCCCCCACGCCAAGAGCCCATGATGCACAAGAGACTGAACATGGGCATAGTAAACACTTCTGCAGCGGCTAACCGACAACACGGGCGCAAGCTGGGAAAAGCGTAAATCAGTGTTCTTAATCTATTATTGACATACTGAACGTGTAGTACCCAACTTAGTTTTCTATCAATAAACTTATTATTACACCTATCAATATATTTATCAATATAGTTCTAGTCATAAGGTTTTGGTAAATATGGTGTAAACTTAACCAGAAAGTGCTAGTTAATAGAAATCAAGTTAATGAAAAAAAATCTAATTTGACCACTTTATTCACGCGATTTAAATAAACAGTGTCAGTATGAGCGACATTTAGGCCCATGTGTTAGTTATAGAGAAAGGGAGAAATAATTTATTCAAGTTCATTATAATTTACACACACTATTTTTAGGAGCGTACATTTTTATTAAAGGAATAAATAAATCAAGTCTGTACTTGTAGACGTGGTAGGAGGGGGTGTGTTGGGCTGCGCGCGCCGCAGTAGGCCTACGCTGGGCGTCAGGCGTCAGGCGTCAGTGCCGTCCGCCGTCCGCGCCCTCGCGTCACTGTGGGCCACCCACACCGACAACAATCACCGGCCACTCACTCATGGGGTTGGATAACACTTGACTGGTAACAATATTCACTTGGTCATGGTCTCATAAAGAGACTTTTGAACGAATCTATACCTGTGTCATGTAATATAATCCTGGTAATGGCACTTTAATTTATATTTACAATTTAATTATTCTAGGGTTATCTATCATCTTCAATTGGTTCTAAAGAAAAACATTTATTAATAAGTGTGACGAAAATAGCTGAATTTGGAAACGGTCCAATTTAAACTAATCTTGAATGAATCTTACTTAGCTGATCAAGGCAAGTAAGTTAGTTAAATTTAAATACCAATTTGAATTAAGATACAATATTAGACTAGATCATAAAAAGTTTTCTTAAAACCATTTTAATGGGATGGTCTTAGTGGTTTTTCATTTATATTGATTCCTATCACAATATTTAGTCATATCGCTCCATATACACAATCATAGCAAATTATTATCACAAGATAATATTGTACTATTTTAATCTTGTATTGTATTGTATTGTAATATTGTATTTTGTGGTTAATATTGTATTATATTTATTATCATTTAGAGTGATTCAAAACGATATAAAGAAACGTTAGGAACTTATTCCTTACATAAAAATAAAGAAAACTTGTTATAGGTTCAGAAAATCTTGGTTAGCAAGTTACAGGTAGTATATTATTCCACTTAAAATTGATTACCTATATATTGGTACTCAGGATATTTCCTAGGAATTTATTTTGGGCTGTTAGAATTTCGAAAAGGAAGATTTCAGGGTTGAAATCAAAAGATATTTGAGGATTTTTGTGTCGTCTCATTCAATTTTATTTCATAATAAACAGTATCATTGGACTGAAACATACTTTCTCCCTTAATTAAACTAATGAAACTACAACCTTCTTTAAAGTTTATCTAGATATAATTTAAAATTTCTTGTTACTAAATAATCATCTTAACTAAAAACAAGTTCACTTAATTGGTAGACGTTTTTTGGGCCCTCTAGGTAATACCAAACCTTTTTAGTGGGGTTTTTTGGGCGATTTAACCTTAGACTGAGACGATGGTGACGTCCTGTGATCCAGCTACTTGGAGGACACGAATTGTGGATAGTTGTGAGTGATGGTCGGTGGGTGTAGTGTTTTCTTGTGTACATTAATCGTCCGCACTATTGAATACTTCGTTAGCTCACAAAGACCATCCTTATAATAAGACCAATCCATAATTCAGAGGCTGTGGTTCGGATTCCACGTTAACCTGTAGGTCCCTTAGTTGCCATCGGCTGCTGGGCTATTAATTAACAGTCCTGTCTTAGGAAAATGTCAGCCTTAGTCAGTAACAAGACTACAAAATCACGCCACAATCATCCTACACTCATTTCTCATTCATACTTGGCTTAAAATACCTGGGTAGGTTGCAATTTCAATAATCTAATCCAATCTAATCATACCAAGTATCATTTTTAATGGTTGAGAAATATGAGATAAATTTGTTTAGTACTTCTCTATAAAAATAACATTAGCACAAACGCACACATTCAAACAACGCACTGCGTTTACCATGGATATTAAATTTAACTTTTCTTTGGAACTATTAGTCGTAGACCAATGATTTAAAATATTAATTCTTTCAGTGTTTAAGCCAGTTTTAATAGTGGTTAAGCTATTTTATAAAAATTTTGTATTGCCAAAAAATCTAAAAATGATATTTTTGACATTTAAAAGCTCATAAATTTTGAACTATTATTACAGGCATACAGAGGGTCTCATATTATTTGGGACCTTAATACCTGTATGTATTTTTTGAATTTTGAATTTGCATGAATTTTCATGCATGAATTGCATAAATATCTGCATGAATTTTCAATATTAACGTTAGATCAAAGTTTTAGAAATCTATATTTTTTAAATTTCAAAGGCTTTTAGGTGTAAACTACCCATAAAAATCAAAAATGAAAAACAATGATAAGGAGATATGGCCAAAATACAACCGTGTACCAAATTTCATAAAATCGTGTGATGAGTGTGGTCTCGGAATTGGTCCATAGACAGACAGACTGACGTAGTAACAACACTACAAGATCGCGCCACAATCATCCTACCCTCATTTCTCATTCATAATTGGCTTAAAATACCTATCTGGGTAGGTTGCCATTTCAATAATCTAAATCAAAATTTAAAAGACAGCCAGACTGACAGACATATTAAACACGGACTTCCATATTGTATTTAATTGTCTTTACCTATTTTTTGAGGAAAATTGTCCACATATGAATGCAATTTTATGAATATGTATACAAAATAATCGTAATTTTTTAATGGTATTGATAGATTAAAATTTTTTTAGATAATAAAGCGGATAATACTTGTTGAACAACTCAGTAAAGTCTTTAAAGACTTCATATAACCCAAAGTATAGCCGAGAAACTTTATTAACATTAAAAATTCAGTTCATCGAATGGTATTTGTTGCTAGAATGGAATAGCTCTTATCATCCAGAAATATTATAGTGTAGAACGTAAAAAGTTAACCATGTTCATGAAGTCGGATCAAATTATGCACATAAATAGTTGGTCTGATTTAAAGTTAACTGCAAATTAACCCAGAAAACTTTTATGTTTATTACCTAAATATATGCTTGGTTAAATTAATTACCGCTTCAATACAGGAAAGATACATTCTACTGAATGAATTATTTCAATATAAATTTGACTTAAAATATTCCACTTTCTGTTTGGATTTATATTTGAATAATTATTATATTGTCGTATCATTATAGAGTTTTTAATGTGGTAATAGTATTTGTGTATGTAGTTTTTCTTACATTGTTCGATTCAGCAAAGTATTATTATTTATTATTTATTTACGTTTTTCATTCTATTCAGTAAATGTTCATGTACAAAATAAAGGTTTTCATATGTCGTATTTCTGATGAAAACGGCAGGTAAAATTGAGCGTTGCTATTGAACATGATAGCAAATAGATGATGAGTAAATACAGCGGTTCAAAATATAAATATAAATATTTGTATGCAGAAGGGTCGGTCGGCAAACGCTGCCGATCTCCCGAGAGGCCAGGCGCTCACTTGACCTTTCCTCCCTTCTTATGTAAATGAGAAACAGTTTTTCGTGTCAATGATGTAAATGTTTGTTACATTTTTTAACGATACTTAATTATAAAAATAAAAAAATCAACTCTTATGTTGTTTTTAGCAGTAGTTAATGATGAAAAGGAAATATACAAACACAATTTAGAACAATAATACAAGTAATTGTAGTGGTTACAGAAATTTGTATTCCCTGTAAAATATATTAAATATATGAATATAAATAATCTATTTATATCTACAATATACTATATGCTAGTATATCTGGTATCTATATATACAATATTTCCAGTCAAGCCCTGATTTGAACCTTTTAAAAATGAAGGATCCTAAAAGTCAAATATTTAATTTGATAATTACTTAAAGACGAAATTTATATAAAACCGATTGTAGTGAAGAATAGTTGTTATTTCAATATTTTGGGTTTTAATATAATCGTTTTATAAAAATGCAAAACCATTTAACCATTTAATATAAAAAAAGTAATAAATTTCAATTTTAGGTTAGGGGCCATGCATTGCAGGATTTTGTGTTTTTCTTAATATAATTTAGTAAATATTTATAAAAGGTCGTTTAAAAATAGCCTGAATATAATTTATTTTAGAAGAAGCTCTAGAAAATATAAGCCTTATTTTTCAAAATAAACAAATTCATACCAAATTTGTCTTCCTCGTATAATATAGGGTTGCTATGTTTTTGGTAATATCCAAACTATCCTTGATTGAATAATGAACTGCTTATTTATCTGCGAAAACCTTTATATTTTGAAAAGGTTGAATGAAGAGATTTATTTTACTGTATTGTACTGTTTAAAATAATGTAAATAACCTGTCGAAGAAAGGACTTATTGGTTAAATAAAATTTGATCAATCGTTTAACTTATGTAACGTATATAGACAAGAGAATGTGGGAATTAAGAACGGAGGAGGAGTGGGACAGTGGGAATGAACAAGATTACAGACCAATAAGAGACAAATAAAGCTTTAAGGACTCTAACGACGATCTATTTATTGAGCCTCCGACCGCGGACCATGGCCGTTTGAGGACTTCTCTCTTGATTTATATAAACCTAATGAAAAAGCCGTCTTTTCATTAACTCTATTTATCTATTAAGTTTGTTAGCGTTAATTGCCTATTTGGCAATTATGCCTTTTCGAACTTTATTATGCTTTTCGAACAAATTCACGGTTCTTATACATTTAATACGAAAGGAGAAACATTCTATAAACAGGATATTTTAATGTTAAAATGTCACGCTGTGGGAAGTTTAGGCCACGTAATAGTCACAATAGATTTACTCAGCTTCATGTATCTTTCAATGAAACTTACCGAAATAATCATTATGACCCTCAAAGGGTGGGTGGCGTATACACTTTTAACTTTACCTTTTTGAGCACGAGATAAAAACTAAAAAAAAATAAAATTAGATGAGCTTTTTACATAATAAATAAGCTTAAATGTCTATAATGGATAAACATAAAGATTTTACGCTATACATTTTCAATGCATTTACCTTTTTTGAAACACTATTCACACTATGAAAAACCCCAGAGAAGATTAATTTGCATGTTCTCAGGTATTCAGTAATATTCTCCATTTCATCCATGTCCGTAGTAATAATTACTAGTTAATTACTTATCATGACGATGCTCTCAACTTCTCATCGCACATTATTCTGATTGAAATTTTACAATCTTCATAGCCTACACATTGCTATGGTGTAACAAAACATACACACACACACACATTGCATCGTGAAGTAACGTGACCTTGCTATGGTCAAGGAAAATAGTTTTAATTGTGCCGGAACATCAGATCTGTATCTCTACCAAAAGTTTTACCTTATACCTGGGAATTTATGCATCTACTCCAAATTAAACTTGTCCTTACGAATATGCACCTCTACACAAAATTATGTCTATCCCTATGAATAACATCTGCCTGAAATGAACATAAAATCATCATGAATCTGTGTCTCTGGCAACAATGCCACCTATAAACAGGACTCTAGCCAACGTTTGGTGCCCGAAATGCTACGTTTCACCGCGAATCCATCCCTCTGACATAACAGGCAGACAAAGGCTCTCAGTTATTTCCTAGCTGTAGGGCATCATTGATCACTGTGCCTTTCTATCACTTTACACTATGAATTATAGTAACAATCCTGCAAAGTCTGACATCATACGAATGTAGTAATGTGCTAGGTAATATTGAATAATAAACAGGGATGTTACGAGTATAGTAGAATCATCCCTTAATTTTACTAGTACCTGGTGACCGAGCTTTGCTCGGATAGAATAAGGTATGTATTATAAAAATAATTAGATAAATTAAAACACATGTTTTACTCAATGAAAACATTTATGTGGTTTAAATAAAACCGTTTTAATACACCATAATTAATATACCACTGAACTGAGTTTAGGACCTGGTGGGGATGGAACTCGTGACCCCTAGTTCTAGAGGCCGTCACGCTACCACTCGGCTACGGCGTCAGTCAACTGAGCGACGCCGTTTAACGTCTTTTAGCCAACCTCAATTGTTTAGCCGATTATTTACTGTTTAATTAATTATCCATACAGTTATTATTAGCCCGTGATCAACTGATTTTGTTAGAAACGGAATGGGGATTGAAAAGCAAAAGAGAAATTTAATTTACATAAATTATTAATTGGTTTGTTACAGTGGCTTCAAGCAATACAACGAATACGTTTTCTATCAAAACACGGAAGATTTTGGAAATACTTTTTTCTGCTTTTATTTCGCACAGTTATGTTACCCTTAAGTTTTTACAAATTGTTTAGTAACCTGATAATTTTACATTTATTACATACATAAAATAAATATTTATGAAAATCCTCTATTCACATATTGTTCTTTGCCGTCTTCAATCAAGAACTGTCAAACGGTTATAAACGGCTGTTTTGGTTTGTATTGTTTACATTTTATTCTCCATAAGCGTAATGTTAAATTTTTAGATTTTAAACTTAATATTACAAGAAAACACGAATTTTCGTGGACATTAGACCTATCTAGAACTTATTTTCTACTCGGAAATTAGTTATTTCCAAAATTTAAAGAAATTCCTTAGTGCCGTTTTCGAGATCCGTGTGCAAATATATATATACAAACCTTGCTCGTATTATAGTGTTGGATATGCTATAAGAATAAAAATTGGTATGTTTCCTGAGCCACAGAACTAACTGATCGAAATCAGTGGCCGGCGACACTTGTCAGACAACGAGTGGTCATCTGTGGCTAGCCTGTATGACTCAGGCTGCTACGGTACCTTGCGTCTTTTTATACCGGGTGATTACAAATGAAATAGACAACTTCAATAGCCTGTACAAAATTAAACTGGTGTATTTCAACATAGTAAGTGATATAGGTTTGTAGGGAATTTCTTAAAGTTTATGTTGGTAGAACTGTTGCTGGCTATTGTTGGCTGCTCCGTGTTACAACAGCCAGTTTAGTTTAGCAATATGGCCGCTACTCAAGTGGAGAAAGCTTACATTTTATTCTCCATAAGTGTAATGTTAAATTTTTAGATTTTAAACTTAATATTACAAGAAAACACGAATTTTCGTGGACATTAGACCTATCTAGAACTTATTTTCTACTCGGAAATTAGTTATTTCCAAAATTTAAAGAAATTCCTTAGTACCGTTTTCGAGATCCGTGTGATATATATATATATATATATATATATATATATATATATATATATATATACACAAACCTTGCTCGTATTTATAGTATTGGATACGCTTGCATTGTAAAATTAAAAATCTTTATTATGAATGTAAGTTATTTTTTAATGAGAATTATACATTGCATTTAAAGCGGTATGAAAAGCTTAATGAACTGATACAATGTAAAAAATACAATAATATATTGTTACAACTCACATTGGATTGTGATGGTGAATTTTAGAAAATCAAAATTCAACCGTTCTAGCTTTAAAATAGGCACTAGTTGACTGAAAATGTGATCTCTGATAACGATTTACCAGAAATAAATAAATAGCTGTAATCAGTATAAAAATTAATATAAAAATAATGTATAAACATTTTAAATCTAATATTAATTCATATAAGTTGATCGTTAATTGCAAGATTTATTTCATGATTGTACTAAAACTATTATTAAATAATTATTAAAATGTTACCTCAACGTTTAACGAACTGTGCTCATGATACAGGTGCCTATATTGAGAATCCCTTCTCTCTGTTTAATTATGAATTGAGGTAAATATTATGCCATGGTATAAATTATATTTATAATCTAGCTCAAATTATACTTAAAATTGATCCGAGTTTTTATTTTGTTAATTTCTTTAGATTTTGGGTTAATATTTTGGCATAATAAGTATCATTACTTCATAACACAGTCACGCAACTCACACAAAGGACGAGCTTACTGATAGTTTACATTAGAGTCAGAGTTAATGAAAGTCTTTTTTCATGAAGGAACCATATTGCAGCGCAAATGCCTTCCGAGCTAGGCGGGGAGCTTGGCAAACTGCTTAGAAAGATTTATACCCCATCTTTAGAAGCTAGAGTTTAGTGAGCCTTGGGATCTCTGGCTTTTGACTTTGTCTGGCTATCCTTTAAATTTATCTTTGGGCTACTTAAGTGGGGGTCACACTTCCAATAAAGAAACTTTTAGTGGAATATTATAGTAGTTTTAATGTAGGGACGCCTGGTGTCTAACGAATAATCAAAATCATAGATCATAATTGATAAGTTATTATTATTATTACTATTAAAAGTATACTAAAATTGTTACATGTACTATTTAATCAAAAAATGTTTTTACTTTCTCCCCTTATACATAGTATATGGAGAAAGTATTGTTTTCGTCAAAATTTTAGAATTTGAGTTCAGAGTGGATATATCCGTTTTGGGGTCCCCTGAATCCAAAAAAGTGGGTTTCGACGTGATGTCTGTCCGTCCGAATGTCTGTCTGTGTGTGTGTGTGTGTGTGTGTGTGTGTGTGTGTGTGTGTGTGTATGGATGTAAACTGCCACAGCCTACCCCAATGGTCCGATTTAGATGAAATTTAGCATATATGTATATATTCACCGTATCTCCAGGTGCTTTTTTTTATTTTTTTGAACTTTTGGTTTTTAAGGGAGTTCACCCCTTAAATTCGTGAAAAATCCAAATTTCTCAAAAACGGCTCTTACAATTTTGGTTAAAATTTAATAGTTTATAGTGCACAAGGTACTAAATAATTTGACACCACCCGCATGTCTGTAAAAATGACGATTCAAAAGTTATGGGCTTTTAAATGTCAAAAAATCAAATTTTTAAATTTGCAGCGAAAACAATAAAAGTAAAGTATAACTTGACTGGCACCATTGAAACCAGCTTAAAAACTACACAAATTTATTTCTTCAATTTTTTTCTACGACTAACGGTTCCAGAGAAAAGTAAATTTTACCGTTCATGATAAACGCAGTACGTTGTCTGAAAGCGCCCAATGTTATTCTTATGGAGAGTATTAAAAAATTAATTCCTTCCTTATTTTCCAACCGTTTTCCAAAACAATTGGTATTGCGTAAGGTCAAATCACCTAACAAAAACAACTCAAAAAGCTTGGTATTACGGGGTGGGGTTCCCCCCTCCATACAATTCGAACAATTAATTTAAATTTGTCTTTCTTGTTTTTATTTTCATAAATGGGATGATTATTTTTTAAACAATAAATTATTAAGTGATATTTAAATAATCTTTAAAGAACATGATAGTTTATGACATAAATTTAAATTTATTAAATTTAGTCGTTTTTAAATTTACTTAAGGGAGAAAGTATGTGTCAGTCCACTGATACAGTTTATCTAAAAACACTTTCAGTTATATCATCACTATGTTGAAGGTAAGCATAGCAATAGGCGCACCGTAGCATAGAAAACTTGGGCGCAACAGTTGAGAATGCCGAGTGTTACTAATTAAGTTTTACCGTGATCTTTAGTCTGTAGTTTGTAGTACCCGGCAGGTGACTAATACTTATTACGTTATATTCTATACAGACAATGGTTAGAATTAGAATGAAGGGGTAAAGTGGTGTTTAAAAGAGAACGGCCACTAATTTGCAAGAGGGAAAGTCCGCGCCGCGCCTACCATAACTACCCTTGGCTCACAAGCTTATCGTTCAACTGTTCAACCTAGAACATGTATATCTATGTAAAACACGTACTTTCTAAAACGACTACGAGTGCTAAAATTTGTCTGCTAACTAACGTAGCCTATATAGTACCGTATTTCAGTCATAGTACTGCTAAAAGGAAATTGAATATGCCATGTCACTATATTCTACTTAACCTATGTCATTTAGAGCCGTACAATATTATTATTTACAAAGTGAAATCAGTCACATTAGTAGTATTCATAGTAATATTTATATTCCATTCTTTTTTACTTACCAGTTCCATTATGATAACAACCCAATAAAGAGTTTCCTTCTAGAATATCAGTGGACAAATTGGAGATTTTTATTTTGTGTGTTACTGTATTCTATGTACATCTATTTATATCATAGGAGAGTAAAACTAATTTGATTTTCTTGTACTTCCACTTTAGATTATAGGTGGAAATACGTCACTTAGTAGACCTGTCAACTTCGCAAGTTTGCGAATACGTCTTAAAAAATACAAAATAAAACTATTTACGAAAACCTACCTAAAATCCCCTCACGGCTAAAAAGCTTCTTAAACATTTCCTAAAAAGGTTCAAAATGAAAGACTACGCTGCAGTGAACATAATCGAGCTCGAGATCAAAATGATCGTGTCAAAGGCTGTCTAAACCGATCGTAATTGATGTGTTAAATGGTATGTTGGAGTTTGACGCTTTGCGTGATATGTTAGATGAATAAAAACAGGAAATGAACCACATCTACAGTTTAGTGATTATTTAATTTAGGAAGAAACATGAAATAATAGACATTATTTAAGCTATTAAGTTTTACAAACAATGTAATCAATGAAGTAGCTCAGGTCAGTTTTGTTAGACTCTTCTTAACCGAGGCCAGACTTTAACTTGAAATAGTATCTTACTCAGTGAATGATTTGTAGATTACTTTTTATCTCGATGCGAATTTAAGGACAGACCGATTTGTTAATACTGTATTTGAAACCGTATCTTTAACCAAACGAGGGAATCTTTCCTTAAGGTTATTCGAAGGAAAAAACAATCCTCTCAAGTCCTGAAATAGAAATAGGCTTGAAAATAAAGTGATAGCCTAATATTTATAGATAGAAAACACGTCAAAATGTCACCTAAAACAATTTGGCCACGGACCTTCAACAGCACAAACTTGATGCGGGTTTGAGTTTGTATTTGAGTTGTGGTAAGAGTGCTTTAGTTCAAGTCTTGGGTTATTCTTGATAAGTTAAACAATGCCTATAAACAACAGTTATTTATTTCAATATCTACTCGTATATTAATAGTTTGGTTGAAATTAAACATACTCCGTACTGACATAATATACTATTTACTTCTCTGAAATAACATGACGCATTATAAAACAAACAATTAATTGTGATTTGGGACGTTTTACGAATTTTATATTTTCGTACATACGTAGATTTAGTTTTGGAAATTCATTCTCATATTTTTACAGTTCAACACATTAGTGTACTTGTACATTAGTTTTGCTCATAAGTAAAATCTACTTATAAATAATCCTTATATTTCATGGTTTTTATTATAGATACAAATAACACGACAAAGGACAGTCTTGCTGGGAACGCACATTGCACTCAACACCTTAATAATTGTACTATTAATTAGAATATTACTATTAATTCCCACTGCCATCTCTTGGACAGTAAAATATTAAGTCAAGAATAGGTAAAAAATAAAATTATTGTGTATTCATTTGCACAATAATTTAGATTTTATTCTTAAACTGTGTGGAAATTATAGATACAGTTTTTCATTTCTTCCTAGATTTA
Organism: Nephotettix cincticeps; assembly: GCA_023375725.1. Taxonomy (NCBI): domain Eukaryota; kingdom Metazoa; phylum Arthropoda; class Insecta; order Hemiptera; family Cicadellidae; genus Nephotettix; species Nephotettix cincticeps. Next base: position 86,024,924 of record CM041791.1, on the reverse strand, counting down.
CCAAAAAGAATATGCAGTGTCATATATATTTATTATTATAATATATTAGTTATTTAACAAACTATCTTAAATGATTAGACGTATTATAATGCGATTTTGCTGATTCTTATTTTTTCTGAAATATCTGAAAATGCATATGTAACACTGATATATATATACAAATATTTTATGTATATATACCAATGAATTAACGAAAATGAAAATCATTTTCAAGCATTTAATAATTACGGTAATTAATTAAGATTTGAACAAGTTTAAATGCTAGTTTTATACCAATAGAGAATATATAAAGCCCAAAACACGATTGATTTGTATATATTTATTTTGTACAACTTTATACTTTTAAGTTTGAATATATTTGCAAAAGAAACACTTTCCTTTAAAAATTAATATAAATAACATTACTTCGTTTGTTGAATATTACTATTCATCAAAGACTGTTGAATACAAGGATCAAGAGATAATTAAAGTAGTCTTAGAGAAAATCTCAATTACTCAAAATTGCCAGGGCACGAAAGGTTTCACCTTGAAATGTTCCAGATTAATCTTATACCTTTAATTACTTTATACAGTTTCTTCTTGTTAGGATTTACAACACTGGAACTCTCATGGTTTATTTTAAAAGTTTTATTAACTAAAAGTTGAATAACGTTCGTCTCATATAACTTTCTCCTTTTAGGCTTTTACTAAAATCGTATTTCATACGGTATACTTACTACAAATATTCGGGACCCGTGTTCAAACATCGTATCACAAACTTATAACATGTACAAGGGAGTTTTGAATAAACATAAATTGTGGTAATATTTTGAAGGTTTTTCAAAATGTAATTTTATCATCGGTATGAAACGTTGAATACGTTTCGGAATGTGTAAAATATTGATGGAAAGGTTCATTGGGCGTGTGGGAGTTTGAGCGAATATTTAAACATGAGTGTATGTAAATGGGTGAAAGTATGTCGTATTGTGTATGTGTTTATGTGTGTCAAGATTTTGTTGTAATAAAAATTTAATTTTTTTCTAGAAAACATGTGTCCTTCTCACTCGACATGAACGAAACTTCTGATGACCTGGAGACACTCAGGTAAATATGTTTACACTAACAATATATCTTAGTCTAAATAGTTACTACAAAACGGAAATATGATTAGTAAACTTGAAGTTAGAATAATCAGAAATTTTTATGATAATTTTAATCAAATTCCTTTCCAATGTTTTAAGTAGACCCTGTCCTGTATATATATCCGGATAAGATTTTAGTATTTCTGTACTTTTTACTAACATTCACGGATTAAAAGTACCACTAATAGTATTATGATCCACCTCCATTGGCTTATACCTGTGAAACGCTTCTCGCAGCAGATGAGCTATATCTGACACCTTAGGCTTCCAAAAAGGTAAATAATTTAATTATTTAAATAGTTGTCGAGGCTAAAATCAACAATTTCAACAATTTCTGCTAACAATTTCTTTTCTGATAAAAAAAAAAACCTCAGAAGTTGATGCGCGTGTTTTTGAAAGTAGAGGAATAATTACAAAATTCCAGCAACTCCATGATTAACTCATTAGCCTTCTTAGAATAGGTTAAAAAAAAGATTAGATTAGATCATTGAAATGGTAACCATACTGCAATGTAGGTATTTTAAACCAAGTATGAATAAAGAATGAGTGTAATTTATATTAAGATGGTAAATTAGTAGAACTTGGTAGGATAATGTCAGATAAGGTAGTTTGGGCTTGTGAGGCCATTTTAAATGTCTTAAAAGGGTATGTAAATGGACAGTAAATCATTTTCAACCGTCTCTGATGTCGTTAAATCTGACGCCGGTCCTCTGTATTGGAGAGATGTATTGTTATTAATAAGTAAATTAATGAGTACGACGTTTCATAATTGTTGTTGAGTCTCTTATTTTATGGTTTGGTATTTTAATACTATGTTATAACAATTTTGTAATTCTTACTTTAGATTTAAATATTTTAAGTTATACTTTACCTCCGTAACAATATATTTATTTATGTAAATTAACCATTACCTGCGAGTGGTCTACCGCTCCCCCAGGGATGCGTTTTCCAGCCTACCTCTTCATGATCAACCTCCATGTATTGTCTAGTGGCACGTTTACTAATGTTGCAGGTACCCAGTCCCCGTCACAGTGTTCCGGGTCGTCTCTTATTAGGCCGTGTTCGTGGTAGGAGTAACTGGCAACTGTCTTGTAGTCACTGTGGTCTACCGCTCTCCACAGATGCGTTCTCCAACCTACCTCTTCATCAATCTTCCTGTATTGTCTAGTGGCACGTTTACTAATGTTGCAGGTACCCAGTCCCCGTCACAGTGTTCCTGGTCGTCGCCTACTCGGCCGTGTTCGTGGTAGGAGTAACTGGTCTTGTAGTCACTGTGGTCTACCGCTCCCCACGGATGCGTTCTCCGACGAACCTGTTCATCGCCAATCTCGCTTGTGCTGATTTGTTAGTGAACGTTATCTGTTTACCATTCACACTTATCAGTAACGTTATGGCAGGCAAGTCTCAAAATACTTATATACATGTTTAAAAAATTGTGATCTGGGTTACAATTTGGTAAGACTCAATGTAAATTTGGTTCAGGAAATCTTTTTGTTACGTTTGGAATCCAAGGAAAAACGTTCATCAATATTAACTCTAAAGCATTTAAAGAAACACGTAAAATTCTTAAATTATTGTCATCAAACCTTTGGTTTTTAGATTTACGAGTATAACTGTAGCATGTCAATGATAAAAACCTTGTTTATTAATAACTAGCCAAAGTACCCGTTCTTCGCACGGGCTAAAAAGGCTGAAAGGTGTAGGCTCTACTGATACATTTAAGATATTGTCAATTAATTCTTCATTGTTTACAAAATGACAAAACACGAGTGTCTACAACATTTCAAAGTAACATCTGTCAAATATTGGGAGAGGATAAGGATTAATGTAATAGAGACAGTCGTCGGAAAAAAACTTAAAATCTAGCATTCCGCTATTTCAAATAATTCACTAATTTCGATCCAGCGGTTTATCTGAAAAATCAACTTTATTTCTTCTTCTTCCCGACCTGTCAAAATATAGTGCAAACGGATGTTGTCATTAGAAAATGTAAACATTGAAACCTAGGCCGGTCACGGCAGCTCTTTCTTCTTCTTCTCCTTCTTCTCGAACTGTCAAATTTTAGTATTCACAGCTGTTGACATTCAAGTAATTTTATGTTTTCATTCTCTAAAAATGTAAACATTGAAACTTAGGACGTTCACAGGGCGTAGCCCGAGAGGATTTTAAGGAAATGAGTATGCCTATGTGTTGCATGAGTTTAAGATCTACCTTTGCCTAAAATTTCAAACCGGTCGGTTCAGTATTTTTCGCATTCACTTGCCACAACAAACCCACAAACTCACAAACACACAAACCCACAAACACACAAACCCACAAACAAACATACAGACACCACCTCTTCTTTATAATATTATAGATTATTAAAATTGGAACTAATTGATCCATTTACGCCAGGTTAGTGGCCGTGTGTGTCAATAATAGAGACCTTTTAAATAGTAGTTAGTTCCAGGAGAATTCTAGTTTTGCTTGGATAGAATAAAACGTGAGTTAGATAAGTTGATTAGCTAAAATGAAAATCATTTATTATGTACTCAATGTAAACATAGTTTTCGTTTTGGAGACCTGCCATGTTCATTGTTCCTGAACATGGCAGGTCTGCTATGTTCCACTTTTAATTCTTAAAATTATTCTTGGAAGTGTTTAACAATAAAACAATTGCAAAAAATTAACCAACCTAAACTAAGTACTGTATAACTATTTTTTTTAAACGTTTCTTTCAAACAAACCTAAAATAAAGCATTCATTGTTTACGAATTTTAATTTGAAAATATAAACATTCAGGTATTTCGATTAACTGCACCTACAAAAAAGATCCATAAAGATAACATAGATACTTTAAAGGGCTGTAGAACGAAAACGGGATTTTCCCAGTTCCCAGATCTCCAATCAATTTCTCGCGGCCAAATACCCCGTATTATATAATAAAATCTTAAATCCTCGGATAGAAAACATTTTTCCCAAACAGTGCTTGTTTTAGAGTATAAGATATAAGATAAGATTGATGCTTGGACAAAATTATTATTTTTACACATTTTTAGATTTCATCAATAGGATATCACCCTGTGAAAAATGTGGCAGATAAATGACAAAAATATAAGGTTGGAAATAACGCTTGGTATTTTTTTCTAAAACATCTATGAATAATAAAAACATATAGAGAAAACCGTGTCTTGACGCACAGTAATGTACTATTAAATCCTTTAAATTGGTATCAACTATGAAACTTAAAGAGGCTTTCTTTTCCAAACGGTTTATTTTTTTCACTCTGATTTGTAGCAATGTTTGATTTGTGGTTTGTACAATCATAGACACAATAAGTATCTTGATTGACCGTAGGTGCAATAGTGGTCTTTACAATGATGTATAGTTTGATCTATGCTTTTGTTTTTTCTCATTGGTACAATCCAGCTTCAATACATCGATATAATAATATATGTGGGGATGTCCTGTGGTAAAAAGTTATTATGAAATGTGATGTTAATATTTTAATGTTGTGTGTCTATTAATAAGATAATACATCCGACGAACTATTACGATAAGATAAGGATAAGGTATGCAACGGAATGTGTAGTGTTCCGACTTTGTTTTTGACGGTGCAAGCCATTTACTTTAGAGATTAACAAGTCATAAGTCATTAGTAGGCTACTTTATTTACACATAAGATTTGAACAATAGATTTTGTTACAAGTATCGTGTATTGTCTTAAATATTATACAATATGGTAACCAAACATAAATTAACCTAACATAATAAATAAATGCAAGAAGTGTCTGTCTCAAAACAAATTAAGTGTTTAACAATTCTGCAAAAGAATAAAAAACTTTTGAGAGGAAAAATGTCTTTACTTCTTTTTAAAATGGTTCAGAGAGGTGATTGATTTTTTCTGTAGCAGGCAATTTATTGAAAATTGGATCCCTCTATTTGCTATTTTCATAACTGTTGGTTCTGTGGAGAGGATCTGCCAGGTTTGTCCCATGCCTCGTTGAATTGAATGTCTCCCATGCCATGACATTAAATTAATATCCCCGTTGTAGCAGTCCTGCGTACTCAGCGGATTTCCGGATTAGAGTATTTGCCTATTCTTCGTAAAATTAACATGGAAAAGAGTATGAAGGTTTGCTACAGTGAGGAACACAAATACTATGATTTATTTAACACAGACGAATGGATCCCAACCACATGAAGCTTAATAAAAAGTTTCATCAAAAACTCTTGGTTAATGAGGGAAATGTTAATTTTCCTGATCCTTAATAAGATTAGCATTGGGGTCCCTAAATACAACGAACTGTGTTTAGATATTTTTGGTATCTTGGTAAGCGTTGGAGAAAAACTTTAAGGAACTAAATTGTGTAGTTTTTGAGGTGATTATATAGTGAAAGATAAAATTTGAAATTTTTAAAAATTACATGGGAAAATGCAAAATACCCTCGTTGCAGCAGACCTGCGTACTCAGTGAAGTTCCAAATCAATAACAGAATAATAATAATAATAAATGACAAGTTTTATATATCTGTCAATGAGTATTATTTGCCTACTCTCCATAAGATTAACATGGGAAAGAGTATGCAGGTTTCCTGCTGTGAGGAACGCTGAAAGTAGGTGTTTCTAGCGTAAACAAATTAAATTTTGACCATTTATATAAAGTTTCATCAACATCTGTCCACAAATAAAGGAGTTTACCCAAACTCTATATGATTAACATGGGAAAAGAGTATGCAGGTTAGCTGCCATGATAAACACATAAACTATGATTTTTAAGCATAAATGTATGGATCCAAACCACATGAAGCTAAATATCAAGTTTCATCCAGAAATATTAAATAATAAGTGAAATTTTCCTTATCCTCAATAAGATTAGCATTGGAGCCCCTAAATACAACGTACTGTGTTTGGATATTTTTGGTATCTTGATAAGCGTTAGAAATAGAGAAAATCTTTAGCAAAACTTTAAGGAACTAAATTGAATAGTTTTTTGAGCTGATTCGAATGATGAAAGGTAAAGTTTGAAATTTTTAAAAATTAAATGGGTAAACGCAAAACAAACCGTTTTGGAAGTACAAAACCCCCCCAAACTACCTGTTCCGATGAACCGATATGTCTGGATTACGAACTCGTCCGAGCAAACGTATACATATTTCTACCAAATTTGGTCTCGATCGGACCAAATTTGGTCATTTCACGAGAGTTATCGTGTTTACAGACACACACACACACACACACACACACACACACACACACACACACACACACACACACACAAATATATATATATATATATATATATATATATATATTTTAAGACTAATGTTTTTGGTTTCTGGGTACCTAAATACAAAAAAACACATGGTTCTGGGCTTAAGTCTTGCCATGAGACCTACGGTAATAGTTTCTTCCCTATTGGAAATTCGCTAAAAAGTATATCGGTTTAAATTAATATCTGTGTATTGTAGTATACATTACTTAAGAAATGAATTGCGAATATAAAAAATAAGCAACAAGAGATAAATATGCACTAATCATATTTACAAATGATGAAAATATAGATATGAATCCCAGAGTGATGGGAAGTGTCGGAGGAGGGTTGCGGGGGCTGGGCGTTGTTAATCTCACCTTTGATGCAATCTCTGTTCATTTAGGAAATCCCTTTACACTAAACATTCATAAACCTCTGAGATTAATTTTATAGTACTATTTTTCAAATTAAGCATTTCACAAGTGTAATAATAAGTTAATATTAAGTTTTAATAAGTTAATAAGTTACCTGGTGCGACAGAACGGACTCCCCAGTTTCAATAAACTATATATTGGATTAAAAAACACAGAATGTTAAAAAATTACATATTTTTGAATTCAAAATGACTTACCGTTTAAATATATATTTAACATTTAAATTGTGCTTAATGCTTATATAACATTTACTATGCACATTTACTTTGTTTTTTAATAAAATCTCGGAGATGTTGGCTATCAGTGTCAACGCACTGATGTAGACGCTTTCTGAGGTTCTAAACATCTCGACACGCATTTCCCGTGGAATGTCGTTGAGTTCCTCAAAGGTTATGGGGGGTATTATGGTGTATTACATTATCCTCTATCACAGAAAGAAATCGCAAAAGGTAAAATTTTGCAGCCGTGCTGGACATCCAACACCGCCCCTCAAAGAGATAAAATGTCCCTGAAACATTCTCAATATTTTTTGTTGTTCTCACTGATCTCTGTTTCTCAGTACTACTCGTATTTCCATCCAACAGTCTAAGGCAAGATTATTTTGTCTTTACATTAAGAACTTAGATCCTTGCGTCGCAATGACAGAACAGTTTTTTTTAAAGAAATCCTGTCCAAACTATTATGGCGAGTAAAATGGTAAGATTAACTACTGAGAGTTAGACCATTATCCATCCTCCTTCATCAACAGCCTGAGTACTATGTGAGCCGAACTGGGGAGTCTGCTGTAGCCAGTATATAGCAAGCAAGTGATCTCACTTGATACTAATTTCCTAAATACAAAATAGCTTACTTCTATCACACCTTTAATAAAACAATTATCTCAATGGTTGTTAGACGGATGTTTTAGGGAAATTAAAATTACTTTTTTACTATTTAACTTTCATAGAATGTTCTAAAATTTAAATTATCGTTTACAATTTGAAAAAATAAAAATCGTACTAATAACATTTATTGTAACTTATCTTATTTACTTTAATTTATCTAATTTTTTTACTGTTTGTTAAATCAGTGTTTCCATACATACGGTGGAAATAGTATATTTCATCACTAGGATCAAAAATGGGCGTTTTTGATACGAGCACAAGTTTAACAGGTGAGGTGTGCCGGGGCTGTAAAATGTGCGCGTATATATCAAAAAGTAAAATTTTGGGTAGTGTGATGAGCTATATTTTACGTCATGCTACAAATAAAATTAAAAAAAATTAAATTAAAAGGACTTTTCAAAAGTCTACTTACAGTATTATTAACAAAAACATAAAATACCATAAACGGTGTTTGAAAACTACCTGTTCAGATGGGTTTGTTCCTAAGTTCAAGACACTATAAAACGCCATATAAATATTACTTACGACACACAGACTAAATGCAAGAAAACTCATATGAATAGAAATTGATTATTAATGTAGTGTCAATCGAATAAATAAAAAAACATTTAAGTATATTTATTTTGTAACAATTAATGATTCTGGGAAGAGTTAATAGTTTTGGAATAATTTGTGTATTCTCTGTGGAAAATATGAAGAGATCAACCCCTAACAAAGTATTCCACCAAATTCACACCAAAGTCACTTGAACTGTTTATGGAAACACCCACCTGTGTAATGCAAAGTCTTGAGGATCCTATTGCTAGCACATTTACATATTCATGGATACAACATACATAGAAATTGCTTGGCTTTGAGTCAGCCTCCTCAAGTAGCAATATGAAACCGTGATTAGTGATGCCATATTTTATTGTAAACTGGTTTCTATGTTTTAAACGTTGTAATTAGGTTTATTATTTATTTAATACTTAATTGGATCATTTTATTCAATAGTTACCATTCTATTTCACTTAACGACTTTTAATAAAGATATTGTCATTTATATTTTTTTATCAGAAGCAAGTGGTTCATTGAAATTGATTAATGGTTAATAAATGGTTTTAAAAAATTAATCAATTATTTAAGAATGATTAATACAACTTATTGCAAATGTACTAGGACACGGAACAAGGGCAGTGGCTGATGCATTTAGTATATATTAAAAAAAATTCAATTTCCTAGAGAGATATTTTTGTACAGAAGGAAGACTTCTGTGAGTATTAAAAATGACAACATTGAGGTTTTTCAAGGACGGAGGAAGGGTGGTAGCTTCTTTTCCTTAGACAGTACATTCATTGCCCAGCCATACAGACAACAGGTCTATGCAAAGGGTGTAACAAGCAAGATCAGGGGTGGGGCCACCAGGTACAATGTGGACAGAACTGATAAAAACTAATTGTCAACTTCGACCAGGCCTTCGCTGGCTCCGCAGGATCACAGGATCACAGGATCAGAGTCCGTCGCGTTACCAACTACGCCACCGACTTACCAGATGGTTGGATCCATATATTTATCTCCTTTCATAAAACCATAAAATTTCCTGTTTTATACTTTGTACTACGTAAATTTACATTTTATTTTTCACTAAGTGCACCGTAGTTCGTTTTAATAGTCGGAAATATTTTATCCATCATCATTAAAATTTGTATTTTTAGTATTTAATTCTTTTATGAATGAAAAAAATAATATTAAAGAGAATAGAGAAATAATGCATCATAAGGTAAATTATAATTAATTATTCATAGATGTTCGAATAAGAAATAGATTTTTAGTGCCTTTACAATGTTCTTGTGCCTTTAATTTCAAGTAAATACATTATGAAATAAGCTGGGTTCTACAGAAAATTTTCATATCTTCTAATAGCTGAATAAAGTAAAAATGTAAAAAAAAATAAAAATATGTAAATTTAAAGAAATATTATTCTTGGGCCATATAATCCAATCTGCAGTCTACCAGCGTTAGTGTAGGCGGCTTATATGTCTTACGAAAGCTCACCTCATTTCGCAGGTTATTGCTATGGAGATTATAAACTTTCATCCAGACAACCACTGTTAGTACTCATGGCTACAATATAAATTGTGTTAGTTTTGTGTCCATACTCGTACGTGTATCAGGGGATCTTACAATGGTTAATTCTCTTATTTCATTTAGTAATAAGTCGTTAGAGGCCCAAGCATATATTTACCAATATCTTATAAGTTAACATGTTTTCAAAAACCATGCACCTGATGGGTTTAGGTTAGATTATGATTATTGTTCTTATTGATTAGTTATTTATTATTTCTTTTCTTTCCCCAGAATGGTTTTATAAGCTCAATGACCTTATATATAAAAAAATCTAAGCCCCGAGTTAATATAATAGGTAAAACAGAAATTATAATTTAATTAATTTAAAATTGATTTTCCCTCCTCACAAATAAAACGACAATCCTACACTAAGAAAGTTATCCAGCCCTACATAAAGTCATTTATTAATTATTTTGATTCATTTTATAAACCACATTAATAGTTTACAATACAGCAACACATCATACAAAACCATTTAACTGTTTACAAAATAAATCTTCTAATAATATATACATGTTCATACTTTATGTTTATAGTTTATCTATTATATGCAAGTTTTGTACTTTTGTACTCATCATTGTTTGTTATTTATATCAAAATAATTGATTTATTATCTCTGTCATCCAAGCTTGATTGCTTGTTTTATTTTATTCGTACTGGTACAACTATTTTAACAGGGAGTACACTTTGAAATTAGTTGAAAACTTCTCCTTTGCAATTGAGAATTTAAATTTTATGCAATGTTCTTATTGGGAAATTTTAACCTTGAGACAATGGGGTTGACATACCGATCACCGCCGATGTAGCCTAAATCTGCTCAGCCTCCCTCGGCCCCGGTCCTCTGAACCGCTTGCGGTCGTCCTGTGCGTTGGATCCAGGGTCTCGGGCCGTCAGGGTCGTCTGTCTTCGATGTCCGCAAGGTCGTCTGTCTTCAATGTCGGCAGGGAATTCTTTCCTCGCTGTAGTCAGGGCCGACGTTGTAGTGGTCTCCTCGGGATATAGTAGGAGCTGGGTCTTAAGGTTGTTGGGCTTCAACAGGTGCTTAGTACTAGCCTGCTGTGATATCGCCCCTGCTCAGTCCTGGGCCTCCCAATAGTCACTCTCCCGAAGACTTTTCTCCTTTGACCCTCTTTCCTGTCTACTTTCCACCTTCCAATTCCCCTCTCCCCGTCAGTTACCCCGGCCACACTTCTACCAATCCCGATGCTTGGTCTTGGAGATCGTAGCCCCATTGGCACCACCACTTCTGCTGGAGTCTTCGATTCCCGTGAAAGGGCGTGGTGCTGACCATGAGTAAATCAGCTGTCAAATCTAGGTAATTCATGTGTGAGAGGGCGATTTTTCTTTTTCTCCGATATTGGATTCCGCCTGCGGCTGTGCCGCCGTAATTGTGTATGTCTAGAACGCCACCCGAGCCGTCTAAGACTCGTGGCGACGGACGTGCTTTCTTTAACTATAGAAATCGTTTGTTTGAAATCACTTTATGTAAGTTAAATAAATGTCCCTGTTTTTGATATTTCATCTACATATGTTATATTTTATTTATACGCTATCTTTATACTCCCCCACTGAATTTCTACTTGGTCCCCAGGTTAATTCATCATTTATGTTTATGTTCATTTATGTTCGTCTGGAATTTGTCTTGGTTTTCAATTTGAATTAGTAGTCTGCTCGGGGTGGGCGGAGTGACCGCTCCTCAACCCATTGAAATGTAGTGTTTTGAAAGGTGTTAGGTTTAGTTCTTGCTGCTTGTTCGAGTTATATACTTGTATTTGAGTGCCTTATTAGCCTAGTGGCTAGCGTCTTGGATGTCGGTTCAAGAGGTCATCGGCTCTAATCCAGGGATTTCTTTCTGGATTTGGACCACTTTCTTTCAAATCGTATGATCACAACACTTGAGTCTGTTAAAATGCTTCGGACCTAGATACAAAATAATCGTTCAAAATCACATTTAGGGAGAATAAATGTGGGTCAATTATTTTAAAGACCTGTTAACTAAATTTTAATTTACAGCTTGGTTATAAAAAGCTTCCTAAAACACCTTAAATAGTTTTACACTTACTTTTATAAATACTAAATAAATACTACTTTTAATATTTAAAAATAAGTTTTTCAGCACTTCAGTCCAAATATTATCGTAATATATAATATAAATATTATATATATATATATATATATATAAATAAATATTATAGTAATCTTGTTGGTGTTTCTTTCCTCAGCGTGGACTATGGGTTGGCTGTTGTGTAAAACCATCCCCTACCTGCAGGGAGTGTCCGTAAACGCCTCCATCAACACGCTCGTGGCTATCTCCGTAGAGCGCTGCCTCGCCATCTGCTACCCCCTGCGTTGGCAGATGACCATCAGGGCATGCAGACTGGCCGTCATCTTCATCTGGCTCTTCTCCCTCACTATCACTTTGCCTTGGGCCGTCTTCTTCAAACTGCAGACACTTTACGAAGGGAGTGATTTTGAGGTGAGTTATATCTATAAATACTCATCTATGAGTTGGCATGATATCGTATAACAGATTATGATATAATATATATATATATATATATATATATATATATATATATATATATATATATATGTATGAAGTTGTAAAGTGGTTTATGCACTTTTATTGTTTAAGGGCTAAGCTCTCGCTGTTGAGGTAGGACTACGACTCCAGGCAACGTAGGAGCTAGACTAGGAACTGGTAACGTAGGACTACAGGTTCATACATCGGTTATGAAGAAGTATAGGATATTGATTAAGAAAATTGGCTATCGAATGTTATATAAATAAAATGAAGAAGTTTAATAATACAACATGTTAAACTTCGTGGTGGCCGACCTGGTGATGTGCTACCTGCTGCCATTCTGCTTTATCAGTGTCTGCTTCTTCCTCATGATTTATGTTTTCGTACATTTCCAGACTTGCTTGGAGTCATGGCCCACACCCTACAGCGAGAACGTGAACTTCGTAGTAGCCAATCTGGTGATGTGCTACCTGCTGCCATTCTGCCTCATCAGTGTCTGCTTCTTCCTCATGATTTATGTTTTCGTACATTTCCAGACTTGCTTGGAGTCATGGCCCACACCCTACAGCGAGAACGTGTACTTCGTAGTGGCCAATCTGGTGATGTGCTACCTGCTGCCGCTCTGCCTCATCAGTGTCTGCTACTTCCTCATTTGGCGGAGGGTCTGCTGTCGGACGCTGCCTGGAGAGCAGCACGGCAATGGAAACCATCTCATCCATAGGTACTAACTATGCGTTTTTGGTCCTAGTGATGAGCTTGGTCCTGGTGTAAGCCTGGGCATACGTGCACAAGCTTAACATCCGAGGCGTGCCAAGACGTAGTATTGGGTTTAGTCCTAGGAAGAAAAACCTTTGCTCTTCAACACATGTATCTAAAATAGCAGTTTTTGAAGTAGTATGACGAAAAAACGGTTACGGAATAAATACGATTATTAATTTTTGGCCAGTGAAATCAAATAAAATCGCCTTACACTAAGCATCGTACTCTTAGTCATATTGTAACGTGTTTGTATCTTAACCAAATGCTCACTCTGCCAGCTTTCTTCAAGTCTGTTTTAAAATGCTAAGGTTTTTACCTCCCTTTATTTAATCAATATTGGGGTCTCCCTTTACGGTTAACCATGTCATATAGTCATTTTACTAGTTTTACCACCTGGTTCTCTTTTTTGTATTCTAGACCACTTGTGATTTATTCCCTTTTCAAGCTTCGTTGTCTTCAGTCTTGCTGCCTCGTTGTCTGAGTTGCCTTCGATTATTAGAAGATATTAACAATGTCGAATTCAAAATACTTAATCTACAAGAAAAGAACTGGCTGATTCACTGAATCTTCTAGTCTCAAAGTAATAATTTTATCAACTTTTATGGCTGCGATACACTCGGATACCTGAGCTTAACTTGGCTCAACGTAACCATTTTATACCTACATGTTAACATTTCACTCTCCAAGGAAGAAAGAGTTGAAAATATTTTAATAGTATTTTCGAGTGGGAAAAGTGTTCCTTTTTTCCACTATGAGTTATTCAGCATTCTACTAATCTATTCATTTACCGTTTAATGTGTATTAAGTGTAATAGAGGTTTATAAATATTTAATTAGCTTTATATTAGATAAATTTATAATACGGATACTTGTATAATGTTTCCATTATTTTTCTATTTAAGTTGCAGGTACTTTGATTATTTTTGTACATATTTTTTAAATATTGTTACTTATAAATACCTCAGTAAAAATTTAAGCCAATGTAAACTTTTTTAGAGTAACAAGTATTTTCTAGAGTAGCATATTTATCAGGACCGCATCTCTAGGTATTAATGATTGTTATAAATGGTCAGATAGTTTTTTTCGCGACCTAAACTTGATCGTTCACTGTTTAAGGTCGAAGGTGAAAGTGATCAAAATGCTGCTCGTGGTGATCATTCTGTTCGCCTGCTCGTGGCTCCCTCTCTACGTCATCTTCACCAGGATCAAGCTTGGAGGCCCACTCGACTCTGGAGGCCTGGAGGAGGTTCTGATAGACAACCTCCTCCCATTCGCCCAGTGGCTGGGAGCCTCCAACTCCTGCATCAACCCCATCCTCTACGCCTTTTTCAACCGGAAGTTCAGGGCTGGTTTCCGTGCTATTCTGCACTCCGGATCCTGCTGCACTCCTTTGTACTATGATGCTTGCAGTGACATCAGAACCCTCAGTGGAAAAGACTCTTTGATGATAAGGAGTACAATAAAAAAACCTCTTAGGTGCTCGAAGAATCGGATGACAATTTCATCAGGGACATCGTTCATGATAAAACCCTTGAAGTGTAAGATAGATAAGAACAATAGAGCGATGTCCTTGCGCACACCGATTAGCAATGTGAGAAGAATAAGTGTTAGTGCAGAGAATATCAGACAAGAAAATGAGGGGATTAAAAACAGACACGGGACACTAGTTTGAACAAAAACAACTGGATGTGTTGGATTTATTAGAGAAGGTTAATCCTCAAGATTTCGTAGACCTGGAGGCAATTTTGTGCTGGAAGGTTGTATATAGCTCAATACTTGTCTATGCGTCGTTGTGTGTCTATCTTAAACAAATGTACAAGTTAACGATGTTGCCTGCGGCTGATTGCAGTATGTCCTATTCAGACGGCACATATGGTATCGGTACTACTTTTATTTGTTGGCATTGAAGGTACATTTTTTAACATTATTAATTATTAGTTTCTCATTTAAAATTACTTCTCTAATTATTATTTAATTGAATTTAATAATTAATAATAATAACATAGAATATAATTCTTTTTCAAACAAAACATAATATAGAGTTTCAAACTAAAGGTCACAAGTAAGTATCCTCATCCTACAAAACTAGAAGAGTTAAGTATATATAACATGGTTTTAACAAACAACTGTCTCAGATTTAGAATGAGAAATTCATCGAATAAACTTTCTCGGCCCCTACACAAAATAGCCTTAATATAAATACTGCTAAATAGTATTTAAAGATTCAAAAATTGTTCGGAATTCAAGCAATAATCACTCACTTAAACATAATTTTATAGTCAAAAATAACAGAGTTTTAATTGATGTATTTGAAATCTCCCTTTAAATAATTAACATTAGCAGACCAGTTAATGCTATTATCGAAAATGACACCAAAATCTTTTAATATCCTACTTTATTAATACTAGCACAATCAAAATTGGTGAAAAATTAATCTCCATATGAGCATAATTATAAATCACTGAAATTTGCGTCATAACTGTTTTAGGACAGACGGTTTCAGCACAATAGACATGAGTTTGGCATTGGAAAAATTATTTGTAAATCAATTTGGCTCGACCCATTTTTATAAGTAAAATAGCCCGTAATGCTGACTTATTAACCTCTGTTAAAACTATTACAATTGAATTTATATTATTTTAAAATGAAATGATTTTTATCATTATACCTACGCAGTATCCTTAAGAGAAAAACTACCTCATGTTTTAATCGGTGCCAAATGCGGTTTAAATTATTCTTGTTTACATTTTGTACTAAGCAAAATGGAACCATAGATTGTTACTAGCAGTGAGCCAGCCCTTTTTACGGGTTGTAGGATTCAGTTTAAAGAAGAAAGATCATCATACTAAAATGTAAACCTGAAATCCTAAACAAATCAATACAAAGAAAATAAATCAATACCCAGCTTTATTATTTAGTATTACTTTACAATTAAATAGATTAGAACATTATGACATTATTATTATTAGTTATACGTTAAAATAGCTTTGGTTTAAATCATTAACCAATATAAACTACGGTAACTAATATTGATTCTACAGCTGTTTGTTTTTCTTTCTATTAAATCTTTAAACTACAAAGACAGCTGATTATTACCAGTAGGTTACTCATTGAAAACTGAATCAAAATGCGAGCAATATCGCGTAAAAGCGGTATTTTAAATACTCGTTATTTACTTGTCAAGGGGCGGTGGGCGATTTCAAGCATTTACAAACCTTCTCTTGAATGGAAAGAATACAGGAAATAAGTTTTATTGTTATCAGTTCTCCCGTTTTTTTTGGAGAAGACGGTGTAAAATGCCTCCTGGAGCGTCACAGACAAATAGACAAAAATTGAGATAAGAGATAGGTGGTGTCATTTTGTTTATCTCATAAAGGACTATTAAGCATATAATTAAAAAAAAAATGGGTGACGTCATCAAAATCTGCTGTTTTTGAGGAATCCCTTTTTTCGTGTTTTAGGGGAATTTTGGAGCAATATACCATAAAAATAAAAAAATTCGAAAACGTTTCCTGAGATACCGTGGAGTATTACCAAAATGCCAAATTTCATTCAAAAACCCGGACCGATTCTCTCGTCTCTAGACTTCCATACATCCCCAAACACACACAGACATCACTATAAAACCCCCTTTTTCGATTCAGGGGCCACTAATAATCTAGGCTTCTGCACATCCCCACACACGTACACAGACACACGGATAGACATCACTCTAAAACCACTTTTTTATTGAAGGGGCACTATAATGGATATATCCACAAGAAACTCAAATTCGAAAATACTGACGAAAACAATAGTTTTCCCCTTATACTATCTTATAGGGCGAGAAAGTAAAAATGTTTAAATATACATCGACTACTATAGTTTTTTATAAAAAACGTAGACAATATATTTTATTTTATAGTTGCCTTTTCATTCCCTGATACTTTGATCTTGAAGCCGTTGATAATATCAGACCTAACAGAATCTCATCTGAAAATACTTACTTGTTACTAGTATTATACTGAATCATAAATAAATAATAATCTGTAACTGTAAAATACGATAAACAAAATTGGAAATTTTACAAATTATCAGAAATTTAATAAATTAAATGTTTTTATTTATTTTTATTACAAAAATAAATAATAGCTAGTATGTAAATAAAATATTAAACATTGGTACTGTGAACATGTGTATGTTATTCAATACGATAAAACTAATACTTTACTGCTAATGATAATTAACTCAACTGGAAAAAGTTAATTTTAATTTCAACAGAATATTATCAGTGTTTTTATAAAATACGACTGTATAAGAGACAAGAAGAGGTAGTTAAGGGGTTGTCAGAGGCAGGGAAAACTGTAGGAACTTACATTTTGTTATGTTGCAAGCACAGTTCAGGGAAGTTACATTTTGTATTGTTGGCAACAGCAATATCCGTTTTAATATCTTAGAGGCTTGAGTGATTTGTGCAACTTGACTTCTTAACTGTCAAGCCTTTCGAAACCAGTCTTGTATCAACATTATACATTTCAAGTTGATATCTATTATATTAGGTATGTTTTGTAATTTGAAACACATAATAAACCCATTTAAAACTTACTAAGCCCATAATAATGTTGACATTACATTCAAAATACAGGATATGAAAACAACTTCGTGAGAAAGCTTTACTAAATTTATAAATCCTGCAAATTGATGTTCTGCTTGAATGAAATACGTTTTTATGTTACAGGATTATGGCCTTAAACCGTTCAAAACCAGAATGCAAGGTGAAAAAACATTATCAAATATGTAAGTATAATGATGTTTGTATACACGTTGTTTATAACATTCAACGTTAAAATTTGTAGGAACAGTAGGACTATATTTTGTGAAGGTATTTCAGTCGTAGTAATTATTAACCATATTAAAAATAACCTAACTAACGTAACAAACACTGAATAACACAAATCATTTATATATATGATTTTGTCTTTAGTTTATCTATCATGGTATGTTTTTGTTCACAACATTCTGAAGCAACAAATCTATTCCTACATTCATACGATGTGACAGGAGAATCGCAGTTCTACTCTCTGCTCATGCTTATATTCACTCAGGAAAAAGAAGGATAGTTGGGGTACTATGAAAACTAAATGGAAATGGTTGAAATTCATACTAATACCAAAAATAACTAAAACAAAAATAAAAACTAAAAATATAAAATGCTGCTAATTATTATTATAAATATCCTGTTCCTGGGGTTTCCTTCAAGTTTTGAATAGATTCTAATTTCAGAGGATGCATCTGATTTGAGGTATTCAGAACAGAAGAAACAGAAGAATGGTTTTAGGAATTTTTATCTGTTTGTAAATTACATATGAATGTTCCGAGACCACAGAGATTGCACTGGTGTTATGGTATTTTGTAAAGGTTATTAATTTTGTTTTTATTCATAGGCAGTAGTTGTTTGATGTTTTTCTTTAATTTTTAGCATTTCATCCATTTATTTTAATACTCAAAACATTAAAAAATATTTTTTCATTGGATGAAAACTGTTCAAAAAACTTTGTCCTCAGTTATCGTAAGTATGGTTTTGGAATAATATTAGTTAGGTAGCTTTAAAATAACATATTTTGGTTACTTTCGTTTTTTTTTCATTTTCCGTATAAAACATTTTACAATATAGGCCTAATATATCACGAATTTTAACTAATTTGATTTTGATTCTGGCTTTTATTAACTTCACTGTCAAATTTATGACATGTTTGAAAATATGTAAAATGAGTATAAAAATGAATTTTTTAAATGAAATCTTTTTATTAAATTGTTACATTCATGGAAACTTATAGGTGTAATAATAAAATGGCTGTTAACAGGAGCAGGACACTAGAAGTATGTACATCAAAATCGACAAGCTCCAGTCCAGTAGATATATAAAATTAATGTTGACTATTTTATATATGTTTTATACAAAAAGAAAAGCTTTCAAATACATAACCCAGCTTTATATTCTTTATATTGTGTACAAATATATATTTGTAAAGTAAAATAAACAGTATTGTTCATGTGGTTATTTTTGAAGCCTTTATTAATTTTATATCTCCGTTTCAAAACTCATTCCGTTGTTAAGTGCTTACCTATGTAGACTCTACCCCGCTCCCTTTTTCCCGCCACCTGGCTCGGAGGCGGATTGTTCTTCATTGACATTGTGGGTGACACATAAATAAATACAGTAGTGTTACTGTATATATTTCATTTACTGTTACTTCGTTTATTCTGTAATTTAAATGTAACTTTTCATGTAATCACTTGAACACGAATGTATTTCACCGCCTCCAGAAACGTTGTATAGTTGAATAAGTACACGAGTTGGAAGAGTCCTATAACAAGAAATAAGAGGGTAAAGTTAGTAGTGTTATGCCATCTACAGAAATGAAAATGTCATCGAGTCGAGCAAGTGTCGCCTAGTGAAACACCCCTGGTCCACAATCCATTGAATAAGTACACGAGTTGGAAGAGTCCAATAACGAGAAATAAGAGGGTAAAGTTAGTAGTGTTATGCCATCTACAGAAATGAAAATGTCATCGAGTCGAGCAAGTGTCGCCTAGTGAAACACCCCTGGTCCACAATCCATTGCGTTTAGTTATAATAAGTACACGAGTTGGAAGAGTCCAATAACGAGAAATAAGAGGGTAAAGTTAGTAGTGTTATGCCATCTACAGAAATGAAAATGTCATCGAGTCGAGCAAGTGTCGCCTAGTGAAACACCCCTGGTCCACAATCCATTGCGTTTAGTTATAATAAGTACACGAGTTGGAAGAGTCCAATAACGAGAAATAAGAGGGTAAAGTTAGTAGTGTTATGCCATCTACAGAAATGAAAATGTCATCGAGTCGAGCAAGTGTCGCCTAGTGAAACACCCCTGGTCCACAATCCATTGCGTTTAGTTATAATAAGTACACGAGTTGGAAGAGTCCAATAACGAGAAATAAGAGGGTAAAGTTAGTAGTGTTATGCCATATACAGAAATGAAAATGTCATCGAGTCGAGCAAGTGTCGCCTAGTGAAACACCCCTGGTCCACAATCCATTGAATAAGTACACGAGTTGGAAGAGTCCAATAACAATAAATAAGAGGGTAAAGTTAGTAGTGTTATGCCATATACAGAAATGAAAATGTCATCGAGTCGAGCAAGTGTCGCCTAGTGAAACACCCCTGGTCCACAATCCATTGCTTTAGTTATTTGCTCTTAAAATGATATTTACTTTAAGTCTGCCTGTCAAGTAAAATGAGATACAACAATAAGATGTATATTTTTGAATACAACATAAGATGATCTAAAATCTGATGTTGTAAACATTGCGGATAAGTTTAATTAATAATTAAATATTACATGATGTTGAATATTACCATCCCAGATAGTTAACCAAATGATACAAACTTTACAGATTATTTTTGTTTGTGGCCGACAAAATACTGATGATAGTAGCCTACAATTTTAATACGAGATCTTTATTTATGTACATATAAAGCTTTCTTGGTCTAAAATATATGATAACAAATCCTAACTTTTAACGCTTAATATAGGAATTAAGTTAGTCATATTCCACGAAAACTATTATATTGAAGAAATTAGATTCTAGCGAAAGAGTGATCCGTGAAACTGGTTCGGCTGAAGCTAAGTTGCCCTCAGAATTGTCATTGGAATGACGACGTATGTAAGGAAATAGTGTTTATATTGTTCAGCAATATTTTCTTGAATACCTCGGCATAAATGATAATAAAATAATGTTCCACAAAGCAACATAATAGTTTCACACGTTAGAGTCCAGGAAGTTAAATACCCCCGTCGCAGCAGACCTGCGTACTCAGCGAATTTCCAAATCAATAATATAATAATAATAATAATATATGACAAGTTTTATAAAAAATCTATCCATAAACATGAGAATTATTTGCTTATTCTCCGTAAGATTAACATGGGAAAGAGTGTGCAGGTTTGCTGCTGTGAGGAACACTGAAAGAAGTCATTTCTACCATGAATAATTTTTATCTTAACATTTATACCAACTTTCATCAACATCTGTTCATAAATAAAGGAGTTTTTCTATTCCCTATATGATTAATATGGGAAAAGAGTATGCAGGTTTGCTGCCATGATATACACATAGACTATGATTTTTAAGCATAAATGGATAGATCTCAACCACATGAAGCTAAATATCAAGTTTTATCCAAAAATATTGATTAATAAGGGAAATATTAATTTTTCCCTATCCTCCATAAGATTAACATTGGAGGCCCACAATACAACGTACTGTGTTTAGATTTTTTAATATCTCGGTAACCGTTAGAGATAGAGAAAAACTTTAAAGAACTTAATTGTGTAGTTTTTAAGCTACATTTGTGTGTGTACATTGTAGTTTTTAAGCTAATGGTGAAATATAAAATTAGAAATTTTTAAAAATTACATGTGAAAAACGCAAAAAACCCCATTTTGGGGTACAAAACCCCCCCAAACTACCCGTTCCTATTGACCGATATGTCTGGTTTACGAATTTGTCTGAGCATTTGTAGGAATACACGTCTCTACCTAATTTTGTCTTGATCGGACCATTTTTACGAGAGTTATCGTGTTCATAGACATATATATCAAAATTTTAACGACTATTGTTTTTGGACTCTGGGCACCTAAAGAAGAAAAAATAACATGGTCCCGGGCTTAAGTCTCACCATGAGACCTACGGTAATAGCTTCTTCCCTATGGGAAATTCGCTAAAAGAGAAGTAAGCCTAAGTTGATGGAGATGCGTTGAGTTGTAAAACTGGCTGTTTAATCGGCACAATCAACTAAGAAAGTCATTGAACGTGTACTGACTGCTTGTCTCCAATATTATTTTGGCAACAGCAATATTGATTAGTTAATAAAAATGAGATACCAGATAATTCTAATCTCCAACAGACAACTCATTTTCATAAATGAAACGCGAAACGTTGGCTCCAAGTCAAAATATTTTGGCTCGTGGAGAGGTTACAGATAAAATGGAAACTTCTCAGTGGTTGAAATATCTGCGGACATATATGGCAGACTGTCTTTTTTGGTTATGTCCATGATTTTACTTGAATTGAACTAAATCGTAATAATTGCTGCATTATTAAATCCTGATAGATTTATGATAGATCATTGTTTTAAAACTAACACAATACAATTTGGTTTATTGGCAAATATATAACAATAATGAATTATGTGATACATACGCACATTAGTAATTATACCATATTTAGTATAGCTATAAATATGGAAACATCGTAGTTGGTATACATATACTGTACTAATAAAATTCGTATTTTATTATCTTTTTAGTACATATACACGACTGCGCCATAGCGAATTTTTCGTTATGGTAAAAAAATCATACAGTTTACTTTACTTTTTACAGACATTAAAAAGAATATTATTTCATGGACTTTAAATGGTTGATTTAGTGATTCAGTGTGAAACGTCTGTTTAAAGTCAATATTAAAATTAATTGTATCATTTAAAAATTTGTAATACGTTTTGATTATTAAAATAATCTTTTTTTAAACTTTGTCGTTCTTTTGGTTTGGAAATACTGGAGTACGTAAAATAAATGACTTCAATAATAACCGAGCGTAAATTAAATGAGTATTTGAAAAATCGTTTTTTATCGCTCGCTCACCTACAAACAGGTGTTTTACGATTTCATTGTAGAGCATAAACTTACAATTTTGACAACAGTTGTAGAAAAATGTTTTATTTTCTTGTATAATTTTATTATATTCATGAACTTAATTTGTATTGTTATCTATTTATTTTTTACTATTTGGGTACAGAACCATTACTTGTTCCAAAAACAAATTAAAGGTCTATGTCTACCATAATGATTCAACACATACGATTATTTAAATCAAAAGTTGTTTCTCCGTAAGTAATTATTGCTTTGATAATAAATTATGGTTTTTTAGCCTTTGCAAGTCCATACTTGATTAATTATTTTCCTTTATAATAATAAAGTAGCAGTGCTCGTTAACCATTATATTATGCATATTAAACTATTATGTATACAGTATTTATATTAATATACCTGTAAAGTGCGTCACCAAATTGTATAATGTGGTTTTGTCTGTTTGTCATAGATTTGGTGCCATTAGATATAAAATTAATATTTATATACATTTTTACCCTTAATAATCTTTAAATAATCCAAAGTTTTAAGTAAAAAATTTAAATTACCTCTAATTTGAAATTAAATACCCCCGTCGCAGCAGACCTGCGCGCTCAGCGAATTTCCAAATAAATAACATGACAATAATAGTACAAGTATTTGACAAAATTAATTGATCAATACCTAAAAGTTGATAAATTATAGTATTTGCCTATTCTCCATAAAATTAACATGGGAAAAAGTATGCAGGTTTGCTGTTGTGTGGAACACATAAACTATAATTTTGTTAGCATAAACTTATGGAACCCAACCACATGAAGCTAAATACAAAGTTTCATCCAAAACTATTGATTGGTAAGGGAAATATTAATTTTTCCTTGTCCTCCAAAAGATTAGCATTGGAGCCCCTAAATACAATGTACTGTGTTTAGATTTTTTAATATCTCGGTAACCGTTGGAGATAGAGAAAAACTTTAAGGAACTAAATTGTGTAGCTTTTTAAACTGATTCTAATGGTGGAATATAAAATTAGGAATTTTTTAAACTTACGTGGGAAAATACGCAAAAACCCATTTTTGTGGTACAAAACTCCCCCAAACTACCCGTTTCCATTGACCGATATGTCTGGTTTATGAACTCGTCCGAGCAAATGTAGAAATATACGTTTCTACCAAATTTGGTCTTGAGCGGATTATTTTTATGAGAGTTATCGTGTACACACACACACACACACACACACACACACACACACACACACACACACACACACACACACACACACACACACACACACACACACACACACACACACACACACACACACACACACACACACACACACACACACACACACACACACACACACACACACACACACACACACACACACACACACACACACACACATATATATATATATATATATAATATATATATATATTCATATGTATATAAATTTTTACGACTATTGTTTTTGGTCTCTGGGCACCTAAATACAAAATAATAACATGGTCCCGGGCTTAAGTCTTGCAATGAGACCTAAGGTAATATATATAATATATATATATATATATAGCTTATTCCCTTTGGGAAATTCGCTAAAACTAAATGCCGTTAATATTTTTTATAAGCTTGATCTTTACTATTTAAAGACACATGCCAAGTTTCAAATCAATCAATAGAAAAGTAACTGAGATATAAAGTATTTTGTGAAAATACAAAATGGCGGATATCTGGGTAAGTGTGCTTTGTAGGAAAACCCCCACAGGACGTTTTTTGACCCAATGAACCAGATTTTTAAGTTTGGTGACGGAATTTGCAAACGGTCTTTGTATACCGGTGGAATCTGATATTTAATTAGATTGAGCGTCAGTGTGTGCGTGTCTGTAGAAACAACACACGGCATCTGACTCATTGTGTTCAATGTTCAGACGTAGTTTATGATGACTGAGAACAAGGAATGGTGCCCATTACTGGTGAGTTTTTAACATGATCATAAAATGGTTTTCTACAATTTGATCCCCCGATGAAGTTTCCAGAGTAGCGACAATTTTTCCTCTTCTATTATTAACTTGATTGATACTTGCTATCTGAATGTCACAATAATGATCAGTTGTGTTAAGTAAGTGAACTGCGTGTTCAGAAATGAAGGAACACATGCTACTTGATTCAAACAGTGCCCTGAACGTTTGAATTATGCCATTGGATGAGCGTGTGTTAAGCAATACTGTACTTAATAAAACCATTGTATTGCTTAAGCAGATTTCAGCATGCTGTACACATACAAGGTTTAGAAAATCTAAGATCTCCTTCACTGTTGCATGATATACTGCAACAGTAGTGTTGTGAGAAAATTCAAAATATTTACGCAACTTAAGATCAATTTTGCGTAACAAGACTGTTACCATTTAAGGATTTGACTTTGGAATTTCACAATTTATTGCGTCTAACGCTTGCATTTCGCTGTAGATATTGACAAACTCACACAGGTTCCCAGGAAAAACATTTAAAGCTATCACGGGAGATAGCGTATGTGGCTGAGGTGCATGAGCTGCAATCTGCAATTTTGTGTAAAATTAATAAATAGTGAAAAACAAGCTATAAACTGTAAGATAGCACTGACCATCTACGATCAAACCTATTTCCTACAGGAAAGTAAATACAAACATTTTTGTTCCTCGTGGAAGCAAACCTACTTCCTCATCCCCAGGTTATTCTTATGATACATGAGTGAACTGACACAAATTCCTCATTATTTTAAATTTTGTGATAAATCCTAGTATATAGCTTCAACTAAATAAGGTACTGTATGTACGTTGAAAAAATGTATTATTTTGTTCCAAGTATCAGCAAACCTATTTACTCTTTTTTCCATGTTATTCATATGCATAATAAGCTAATCGATACAGCTACCTTATTTAACTAAGATTAAGCTTAGTTAGAATCATTACAAATAATTCCTAAATCTATTGAGATTCGCTTAGTATGCAGGTCGGCTGCAACGGGGGTATTGTTTATATCCTGGTTTTACTAAATATCATGCAATAGGTTATAGAAGGCCCAAAACAATTATTTTAAACGTGTATTCGTCGAAACATTTCATTTAAATATCCTTTTTATGGCAATTGCCTTTCGGAATATAAGTAAATAATTAGATTATATAGTATATGTGATAGAAACCAAATTGTACAGACTTGATATCCTATGGTAGAACAAAGTAAAAATATTTCATTAGGATGGCAGAGCAACATACAATATTTGACTTCCGCTCTCCATTTCCTCAGAACATTCCTTGTCTTATTACCTCGTCCAGCGAATGATTTCATTTTCCATATCCGTCTTTATCATAAACAATTATTTCTTCTGTTCATAGACAACACAGGTATCTTGACGAAAAAATTAGAACTAGCAATATATAAATTGGCATACTAAAATTGTAATATAAAATTATTGATCGGATAATGTAAACCGGAATATTTTGTAATTTTAAAGCTGAAGATATATTTTTTTTCCTATCTGCATAATAGAAAACAGTTCGTCAAACACTCTAGATGATCTTCTCAGAAATCTGGAGTCCCGCAAGAATCAAACCTATAGCTATTATTGGTTTTGATTTTTATCAAAATAAAGTTGTAGACTATATGAGGCTATATGTAGACTATATGACAAATGATCTTTATGTTGATAGCAAAAATGTATTTCATAAAGTTAACTCTATTGAGGATTGTGATGGACTTCACGATGATTTAGATCGCTTATTTTTGTGGGATCAGTGTTGTGGGACTAAGATTCAATGTTCATAAATGTGATTTGGTGAGATTCACTAGAGTAACCCATACGAAAGTAGTCCGATGAAGGTCAGTGCGGTGTTGCCAAATCACCCTATTCTATAATAGCATATGGCTACGTCAGCTGATAGGCTAAATGAAAAATGACAACACTGCTCGGTAAGAGTGGGTGAGGGGGAAGCAGCTGTCTAAAACGTCATCGGACTAATTTTGTGCGGTTTATTCTAGGAGAAAACACTTTATTCGGTTTCAATATTCAATAATTGAAAATTCAATCTTGTTAGGGATGACACATGCAAAAGATCTTGGCATAGTATTAGATGAAAAGTTTTCACTCAGTCCTAACGTCACAGATTTTTGCAAATCTGTATGTCGAACGTTAGGTTTTATTTGCCGATCTAGTCATATTTTCAGGAATGGGTCAACACTTAAACTGCTATATATTTATCTGGTAAGATCTGAGTTGGAATTTGGATTTCACACATGGAATCCTCTTCAACGGGTTTAATTGACATAGTTGAGATAATACAGGTAAAAGTTTCTACGATTTTTATATGTTAAAGAGATTAGCTTTCCCATTTGCCTCACACGGCCAATTACTTCATTTTAAAATCAATAGTCTGAGGAAACGAAGACATCTAGGTCTTCTGATCTTTGTACAAGCTTTGTATATAAGAGGTTCGGTGGACTGTGTAGAGAGCGCCTTGACTTCCTTGTGCTGAGACTTGCTTATACTTAGACAAACTCTCCAACAATTCGTTATAACTGAGTAACTGACGATAAATAGTAATGGATTTTGTTAAAAATTGCAATAAACTCCATTAATTAGCATTAATTATTGTAGTTCGACCTTGATATTTCTTATGTGTTCCTTGAATAAATAATATTTTCGAACTTTTTAAAAAAAATTAAAATGGTGACTATATCAAGATAGTACAAATTAGAAACTTGATACTTGGCATGCAATTAAATTTTATTAGTAAGCAAATGTGTACTAAGTTTAAGGTTGATATCTTAGTCTTTAAGTTGCTTAGAACTTAAAAAAACATAAAGACAGACAGACAGAAAAATAAGCGATTATAATCTAATTCATCTGTGATGTACTGCATATACATATAAGATGCTACAATGATATTGAATTGTATAATCTATTTTGTAGCATGAATTAAATAAATAAATACAATATCTAAACCTACCAATCACGAGAGGAGCCTGGTGATTAAGAAGTTTGGTCTTTTGTTAGAACTTTTGTTTCCTAATAATCAAACAAAAGTGTTTGTTCTGTCTAAACTCAAAATGAAGTGATGCATTTTGAGTTGAGCACGAGGTTTGATAATTACTTAAAACGATTTTCTGATACAGCTTCCTTTTTCTGTGTTCAACATAAGTTCGCGTCCGTTTCAAATTCTATTATTTTAGTATCATTTCAAATTATTATTGTAATAATTAATAATGGTATCCTCAATATGTACATACCTGCCTTAATTATTTGTACGTATGTCGTTGCATATCGTACAGTTAAAATTTCAAAGTTTGTAAAATTTGTATGCCTATTATTAATTTGATTTAAAAAATAATCAATGTTCACTATATGAAAATGTTCAAAACAACTATATATACATGAAGTAACCACTTAACAATAATGTATATACTTATTGATCTATAATATTATGAAGAAGAGGTGGTTCCTGTATGTTTGTGGGTTTGTTGTGGCAAGTAAACGTGAAAAATACTAATCCGACCTGTTTGATATTTAACACAAAGGTAGATTTTGAACTCACGCTACACATAGGCATATTCATTTTTTTAAATCCCCTCGGGCTACCCCCGTGAATGTACAAAGTTTCAATGTTTACAATTTCAAAGAATGATAACATAAAACTACTTGAATGTCAACAGCTGTGAACACTAAAACTTTTTCAGTTTGAGAAGTACATAGAAGGTTCCTGTAAATGTCCTTGGTTTCAATGTTTACAGTTTATAATCTCACCATCTATTTACAATATTTTTTACAGTCAATGAAGAAGAAGTAGATCCTATTTATACAGATAAATTTCCGGTTCGTAATTAAATATTGCCGAAAAGGTTAGATTTTTTTCTCCCGATACCTGTCTCTATTACGTTATCCCTTATCCTTTCCCAATATTACTTAACAGGTGGTACTTTGTCATTTTGTAGACACTCGTGTTTATCAATTTTTAAGATCATGTTTAGTATAAAATACTATTGTTCAAATCTCATTTATGAATAGTATTTTACCTCAAATGAAGTATTTAGTCTTAATCAAATTCTTATGTTTTAGAATATTTCTTTATTTCATACCGAAGAGAATATGTAACCTTTCTCAAACCTTTTTACCCATGCGAAGGTCGGGTAATTTAACTATTAATATTATAAAGATGAGGAGGTTTCTGTTTGTTTGTGGGTTTGTTGTGGAAACTAAACACGAAAAATACTGAATCTACCGGTTTGAAATTTTACACGAAGGTAGATCTTAAACTCATGCAATTCATAGGCAAATCCATTTCCTTAAAATCCCCTAGGGCTACTCCCCGTGAACATCCTAGGTTTAAATGTTTACATTTTCAAAGGATATCAACATAAAATTACTTGAATGTCAATAGCTGTGAACACTAAATTTGACAGTTCAGGAGGCAGAAGATACAGTTGCTGTGAATTTCCTAGGTGTTACTAATATTACTTAATATGTGGTACTTTGTCATGTACACAGTCCAGTTTATGATTTTTTTAGATCGTGTTTAGTGTAAAATACTATTAGGAAATACCTCTTTTTATGTGATTAGAATTTTATCCCAAATAAATTATTTTTTCTTAATTAAATTTTCATGTTTTAGAATATTCATTTCATGCCGAAGAGAAAAGGTAACCTCTCTCAAACCTTTTTACCAGTGGAAAGGAGAGGTACATTCACTTTTTCAATAAAAGGTTGGTATGAAGGAAGTGTGGTTACTTTACCTAGAAAATCATATTACTCATTATTGGAAATGACGATTATAGTACATTCAAAAAGATATTTTTTTTGTTTTCAGTTTTGGGTCTCCAATTGATTTAGCTTTGAATGCAAACCGAAATGTAGACCTAATTTTTATTGTGAATTTGCTTATTGCAATACCTTCGTAACCGTTTATGAGAGCAATTATTCAAATTATTGAATTGTTTCTTATTCAAGATAAATTATAATGGTGCCAAACAAAATTACTTGTAAAATAATTTACGGCGTTGATCGACCCCGAGGCGAAACCACAATAGGTTACATACAAAAAAATAAATTGTATTAATAGCTTATTACTGTCTTGCAGGATCAACCAACTGCATTTTCCTCGTAGCTGAAGCCTGCAACGGTCTTTACAATAGACCAGCCTTTTGGCAATCACGTCCTGTAACGCAATAGCCGATGGTTACACACCTTTTTATTTTTAGTAGTCTATAAAACTAGTTTACCATGTATAGATGGCCCCACTAATCTGTGCGCTTTGTTTTTATAACTTTTAACTTTATAACTTAAAGGAATATAAATATTTTAATTTTTCAGTCAGGTGAGTTAATTTCTTTATAAGCAAGCTCAACTTTTATAGAACGGCTTAAAGCATCAGAGCCGCGCGCATAGACACAGTGTTGGTAGACACTGTCTGTACTGTATGAACAAATTTGTAGGTAAAGTGCAATTGATTGAATTTGTATCCAGAGAAATAATTGGTTCCAGGAATATATTTAATCTAACAGTTGATAACATTTAGTTGGAATTTATATATATTGCTCTTATGCTGCGTAGTAACTTATATTATATAGTTTTTTAATTGTAAGACCTCTTCAATCACATTTTGATAACTAAACCAGTAAACAGTTACCTAATTAAAAATATGAAATAATTTAATATTTTAAATGTTTAATGGTAATAAAATATTTCCAGGTTGTTTAAAGTACAAACGTAATTGAGTAAGTTGCACTGCTGGTTTTACCGGTCTAAGGCCTTGAAGATGTGCCGGAGACAATTACTTACTGTATGATCTTGCGGTGCGATAAACTAGTTAAAGCTTTAAGCCTGAGTTTATGTCGCGGGATAAGAAGTTAGCTTTATCGTTTAAAAGTGTGTGCGTGTAAAGTTCTCCGCGCCAATGACGTCAAACGTAAGAAACCAGGGCGGTACACTTTCAGTAGTGATGTTTAAGTAAAATAAATTTGGCATATATTGTATTAATCTAATAAACAAAATATTTTATTTCAATGGTATTGTATTAATGTAATATATACTTTTCATAACAATTATAAACACATACAATACATTTTAAAACTGTTAAAGTTTATATTGAATAGTATATTAGCACAGTAGTAGGTAAAATATCTATGGATATCTGCATAGTATTTACGCAGAACAGTTTGATCTATTTTTGTTTTTGTGTTTATTCAAAATTTTACTCTTGAATTTTAAAATTGAATTGAATTCCTGAAAACCTTTCCTGAAGGTTTTCAGGAAAGGTTCAGGTTCAAAATTTGTTAAGAAATTACAAACCATTATTAAAACTTTCACTACGGTTACGAGTTGTGTATCTGAATGGGCCACGTGGGGGCGTAAGCGATATCTGACCGAGTTCGGGTATCGGGTGAACCACTTAGAGGGCAACATGGCTCGCACGGGTGTAACTAGGCCGTCAAGTGGAAGGCAGGCACTAGTAGGTCTACATGTGGGCCAGCCCTCTAGTTTTGTTTTATTCATCAATATTAATACAAACCTTGTCAAACATTAGTTTGAGTATATATAATAGATGTAAATGTCTCAACACGTTAACTTCCTATGGACTAATAAAAATAGCTTCTTAAGTATTAATTTTATTAAATAGTTTCGATAATGTACTTGACAACATAGCTCTTAAGCGTCAACTACGTTTTCCCAAAATATCCCCCTCGATTTTTGGGGTATGATTTTCCTTTGTTATACTTCAAAGTAACAAATGGTAATATGAACTTTTAATGGCAATTGGAAGAGTGTGTTCAGGGTAATGTGAATTTTTTTTAATATTTTGAAACTCATCCCAGATAAAAAAAAGTCTTATAGCTCGTAACGCTTGACGAAAAAATTGCTAAAATAATGAAATCAATCTGAGAACGTCGCATTACCGGTTGCCTAAAATGGGTTGAATATCCAAGACACAGACACAATGAATACTGCTATATGAAACCCAGAAAATGGCTAAGCAACGGGCGTTTTCTTCAGTTTTAAAGTTAATTGGAAAAGTTAGGTAAAGAATTTAGAGGGATTTCTCGAATTCCATGCTGTAAGCGTGATTGAAGTAATATCCAGTACGCCTATTATGAATTCGTTTAAAAAATATTTTGGAAAAATGAATGTGCATTCATATACATATATGAAACTTTACTTATATAAAGCATCCATTTGTTTATACGAAATTTTTTTATACTATACAAGTTTTTTTTATAGACTTAGAAAAACTAAGTGTTTTTTCTGACTTTTAACGCCGTTATACTTATTGTAAGAAACCTTATTTGATAACCCTGGAGTATTTGGTTATTTGGATGGTGTTGGTTGTAGACCATGATAAAGTTTAAACAAAATATACAGTAAAGGTGACGATATTTGTGTGCATAGTTTATGCGCTTGGATATTAAAATAAAACAGTTAATCTATTTATAAAACTCAACTTTAGTTAAGACTAAGTATACCAAAACGAGTAGACTGCGTACAACTTCAAATGTAGTTAGATTTTATTGGATACGTTGTTATAATAAGTTTGGAATATCAATCGCAATTTTTTTAAATACAATTAAAGATTAAACAAATAAACCTATTTTCTGTTACATATTTTATATACTTAACTATTCTGTCGAGTTTAACCTAGATGATCCTACTCAGCCCGGAAACAGAGGAAGCGGAGCGGACCAGACGATATAGTATTAAAGACTAATACATTATTCAACCCTTCTCTCTCTCTCTTTCTCTCCTAGTGGAAAGACATATTTTGATTATATAATTTTTCGGTTGAGACAAATTTTCATCGGTTTGTAATAAAAAGTCCATTTTTAGAAAATTTATATTCATAAACATACAAAGAAAATATTCATTTAGAACAACAAATAGTTCTACATATTAAAAATCGATATGTAAAAAAAGTATAAAAAGTATTTGTACGTTAAAGCTGTAAGAACAGTATTTAAAGGTAATAATTAATCAATAATATATTAATATATATTATTATATTTATATATATTTATTAAATAAACAGAGATGGTGGTTCAAAATCGTTTATTTTATTCCTTTATATTTAAGATAAAAAATTATTGTTAGAATTTTATTGGGGGCAACCCCCCCTCCCAGGTAATACCAAATGTTTTTGAGTTTTGAGTTGAATTTTTTTGTTAGAGAGTTGTTTAACACAACTCTTCAAAAATATATTGGACTACAGACGAACCCCGTTTCCATAAAAACTGCAACGATAGATTAGGACGAACGGGAACTGCCGCGAAGTGGGTGCAAACAAGAAGAGACATTATTCTTTCGGGGTCTTTGTCCCCTCAGACACGTGCAGATAACAAAACTTTGTTTTTGTCCCGATGTTCTGAATAAAACCAAACTTCCTCGTGTATTTACATGGGCCTAACCTCCTCCTGTAAAAAATGATTTTAAATGGTAGATATATCTTTCGTAGAATCTAAAATTAATACCACAAATCAAATATTATTGTTTATGAAATTTAAGACACTTATTTTATTTAAAGACTAGGCTACACAGATTCAAAATCCAGCAAATTTAATTTACTTTGGAAAACGTATATATTATTATAAGAGTTATAGCATATTCTAACTGTAGTAACACGATTAATTTGAAATTCCTGGTCAAAGATCAAGAAACCAAGTATCAAGTATCTGGTTTCAAGTACCTTTGATGAATACCAGTTTTGAAACTACTCCACCTACGTATTACTATCCAGCATTTTGTTCAATTACTCTTTTACTCATTTGCTTAAACTACGCGTACTAGTTGACAATGTTGGAATTAAAATTGACATGATTACACATATCAATGCTTTCGAATATCACACGAAGAACAAGAGTTTCCAAACAGCCTAATAAAAGAACTCAAATAAACTATAATACATAATAATCACTAATACTATAAAGTGTGGGACAGAATGTGGTATATGATGGAGGTTATAGTTAGTTGGTGTGATGGTTGCAGTTACTTGACAGGTACCAACACCGACACCGGTCAGCCCAGCTCCAGGGGGAACTGTCGTATTGTTGAGTGGAAACAACAAGATGGATCACTCATTCCGGGGTTGGTGTGATGGTTGCAGTTACTTGACAGGTACCAACACCGACACCGGTCAGCCCAGCTCCAGGGGGAACTGTCGTATTGTTGAGTGGAAACAACAAGATGGATCACTCATTCCGGGGTTGGTGTGATGGTTGCAGTTACTTGACAGGTACCAACACCGACACCGGTCAGCCCAGCTCCAGGGGGGACTGATTGTATTGTTGAGTGGAAACAACAAGATGGATCACTCATTCCGGGGTTGGTGTGATGGTTGCAGTTACTTGTCAGGTACCAACACCGACACCGGTCAGCCCAGCTCCAGGGGGGACTGATTGTATTGTTGAGTGGAAACAACAAGATGGGTCACTCATTCCGGGGTTGGTGTGATGGTTGCAATTACTTGACAGGTACCAACACCGACACCGGTCAGCCCAGCTCCAGGGGGAACTGTCGTATTGTTGAGTGGAAACAACAAGATGGATCACTCATTCCGGGGTTGGTGTGATGGTTGCAGTTACTTGACAGGTACCAACACCGTACGGTCAGCCCACTCCCAGGGGGAACTGTTGGTATTGTTGAGTGGAAACAACAAGATGGATCACTCATTCCGGGTTGGTGTGATGGTTGCAGTTACTTGACAGGTACCAACACCGACACCGGTCAGCCCATGCTCCAGGGGGAACTGCTCGTAATTGTTGAGTGGAAACAACAAGATAGGATCACTCATTCCGGGGTTGGTGTGATGGTTGCAGTTACTTGTCAGTACCAACACCGACACCGGACAGCCCAGCTCCAGGGGAACTGATTGTATTGTTTGAGTGGAAACAACAAGATGGATCACTCATTCCGGGGTTGGTGTGATGGTTGCAGTTACTTGACAGGTACCAACACCGACACCGGTCAGCCCAGCTCCAGGGGGAACTGTCGTATTGTTGAGTGGAAACAACAAGATGGATCACTCATTCCGGGGTTGGTGTGATGGTTGCAGTTACTTGACAGGTACCAACACCGACACCGGTCAGCCCAGCTCCAGGGGGAACTGTCGTATTGTTGAGTGGAAACAACAAGATGGATCACTCATTCCGGGGTTGGTGTGATGGTTGCAGTTACTTGACAGGTACCAACACCGACACCGGTCAGCCCAGCTCCAGGGGGAACTGTCGTATTGTTGAGTGGAAACAACAAGATGGATCATTCATTCCGGGAGGGGTCTTTGTCCCGAGACACGTGCAGATAACAAAACTTTGTTTTCGTCATATTTTTACATCTAACGAAAATTTTACGTTGGCCTAATTTTGAAGAGGAAATAATCCAACAATGGAGTCAATTTGCTGTTTGAATATAAGATAACTTTTTATGGAGCTCTCGGAAGCATTTCGTTTAAAAAAGTGAGAGCAGGACTTGTCAGTAATTTTATTGTTTGTTCCTCAATAATGTTTACTGTCCTGAGCGTAGTTTTTTTAGGCAAATTATATTTTGAAAAGGTCAAGCCGAATAGAGCAATAACAATTTGTTTCAAAGTTTTTATTTTAAAACCCCTGTTAAAATAAGAAGTAAAATCAGAGTAACTTAACTACCCAGACAAAATTCGTAACTTTTTAAATAAATCTTATTTCTGGTTATATAAAACCAATTGAACGGTTACATCCCAAAAAATTACATATACTTATTCAATAGGTAATTAATAATATAGTAATAATAATTATGTTAATTTATAATATTACTGTACTATATAATTATTTATTATAGAGTAAACGTTGATTTGATTTTTAAGGAAGTTTGAAATAAATATAAATATACTATTTTAAAAGAGCTTAAAGTCTGAAACGGGTTTTATTAGAAACGGAGCCATCTGTATAGCAAAATGAGAATCGGAAGCCAGATATTGCACAGCAAGGCTCGCTGTCCTTGGTTTTGGCCCTAGCTCCCTCCCCCTGTCTGTCCCGACGAAGCCCACTTGTAAACCTCCACATGTTTTGTGTTTAGAGTGACTATGATGTGATCAAGTCTTGGTTTATCATTGTTTGAGGAATATTACTATGTTAGTTGTAATGTTGTTGTTATCTGTATATGACCTCATTAAAATTTAACAATCAATATATCAATTGGCATCATGTGTATTTCATATACGCACACTGAATTTCATATAAAACTATTCATGTTATATCAACAAATCATATACATTTGATTATCTTTGAATTCCTTTGATTTCTCAAACCGACTTTGTCATTTGTTATGGGAGATAAAGTAAATAAGTTTATAGTTTATCTTGCGAATGGATAAAAAAGCTTAATAATATTAATTGTTTTAGCAAATTTCCAGTAGGGAAGAAGCTACTACCGTAGGTCACATGGTAAGACTTAAGCCCGGGACCATGATTTTTTCGTCTTTAGGTGCCTAGATGCAAAAAATAGTCTTTAATATATATTTGTGTGTTTATGTGTGTGTGTGTGTCTGTGAGCACGATAACTCTGTTAAAAATGGTCCGATCGAGACCAAATTTGGTAGAGACGTGTATTCCTACATTTTCTTGGACGAGTTCGTAAACCAGACATATCGGTAAATCGGAACGGGTAAGTTGGGGGAGGGGGGTTTGTACTGAAAAAATGGTATTTTTTTAGTGTTTCATATGTTATTTTAATAATCTTAGTTTTTAAAGTTTTATCTCTATCTCCAACGGTTACCGAGGTATTTAAAAATCTAAACACAGTAGCCTATGTTGTATTTTGTGACTCCAATGTTAGTCTTATGGAGGATAAAGAAAAATAAATATTTCACTCATCTATCTATATTTTGGATGAACCTTTATATTTTAGCTTCTCGTGGTTGAGATCCATCCTTTTATATGCTTAAAAATCATAGTTTAGTTTTATCATGGCAACTATTCTGCATATTTTTTCCCATGTTAATGTAGATGTAGAGAATAGGCAAACTCCTTTATTAATGGACAGATGTGGATAAAACTTGGTACACATGGTCAAAATAAAAATTGTCTATGCTAGTAATACCTACAGTACTTTCAGTGTTCCTCACAGCAGCAAATCTGCATACTCTTTCTCATGTCAATCTTATGGAGAATAGGCTAACTCTCTTATGGATTATTACAGAGTGCTACTAGCCGTCGCTGTTGCAGTCCGCCCCTAGCCATGTTTAGATTCTCCTGTGTTATACCCGTATTTACATGATATGTCTGATATCATATTTTTTTTCTCGAATGATATGATATGTTTTATTTCTACTTTTGACTTGAAAAAACTATACGACAATTGACTGTTTGATTAGATAATTAATGAATAGCTTACTTCCCCTAATAAGATTATATTATAATTCATAACTTATTTTTTCTTACATTTATTCTACCTCTATAGTACCTTCATATTCGATGGTTTATTGCTGTTTTACGCAATCAATTTTTACTAGTAGTACTAAGTGTCCCGGTATCGACTCTGTGTTTCACTATGTTTAAGAAGCAAACTTCCACTGGGAGAGATTTTCCCTGAATATGCATGTTTGATGTCAAACGATCCCTGGGGCATACTCTTTTCCTCCTTGAAACATTTCACGAAAGCATTTTCTAATCTTAATTCATGTTAGATGTGATGCAAATTACTAAAAACTAATCAATTTCAGTAAAAATTCATCTACTCACATTTATTTTTCTTTTATTTTTTGTTCATTTGGTTTACAATGACAAATTTTAATATAAATTACCTAATACAATTACACTATAAAATAAACTGTGGGAGAGATTATAAAACAATAAAAACTAAAAAGGATTCGAATTTTTAATCCAACTTTATACTGCCAATTAGCTGTATATGTTTAGATAATATACAATTTAAAACCATTTCATTATTTTTTGAAAAGTAGACATTAAGTAATACGGATTCTATTAATGTCCTTTTTCTTAATGTTCAATCGATTCTCAAATTATTTTGTTTTTACCAAACTTTATCACTTATACTTGCGATGCGAGTTTGGCAATGATCTCTTTCATTATAAATAACATAATGGGAATGAGTGTGTAGGTCGTTACAACTCAGGTTGTACAATGAATAATATTTTAAAGAAATGAATCCATACGTTCTAAATTATTTTGATTACTAAGAAGTTATTAATGATAAGGATTATCAAGTGGAAGTATAAATATTTCAAATGTTACTAATACATCATTGACTCAATTGTTATGGTTTATCCTCATTATAACGTAAAATTCCGTTTGCATAGTATTTTGATTTTGTATTTACAGTTAATTTAAATAGGTAATACTAAAATGTCACAGGAAAAAAATTAAAAAGAACTGTTACGTATAACTAAGAGCTTATTAGAAGGATGGAGAAACGTACAATCTAGGAGCGTTATTTTATCTATGTCCTTAACGCTCCAAATCCCATTTAGATAATGAGGTCGATAGTGTTGGTTTCCGTAAAAGTTAAGGAACCATCTTAGACAGAGAAAGTCCCTCTTGACCTAATACGGACGTGAGGTCAAGACTTGTCCAAACTTGTCTGGCAATAATACTACGGGAAGTCAATAATCAACGTATAGTAAAATCAAACTTAAATTTATTTATTTTTTTCAAAACCGATAAAGAAATGAGTTGCTTACTGCGTTCACAGTATATTATAATTTATATGTATGTTTTTATTGTTCTATTTTTATGTTGTTCATGTTTTTATTGAATTTATTCGAAAAAACGGGCATTGAGTTTATCCAGGATAGGATAAGGGACAATCAACGGTTATTAGACGGTGAAACAGGAGTTTTTGTCTTGGAATCCTAGCCCAAATAAGGTTAATAAGGTTAGATTATTCGGTACTGCTAAATCTTAAAGAAATAACACAAAAATAATATTTAAGTACAAAATCACCATTTTATTATGAAAAAACTGTGTGTAAACAATAACATGAAATTGGACAACAATAATAATAAACATATGATTGTAAATGAGGAAATAATCGAATCTTGAAGGAAGAATATGGTCAACATGTCGCCTCCGTATGGTACCATCATCCATTTTCAAAGTGTAGACGACATTACCTTCTGTACCAATTATACGGCCAAAACGCCACTTTCCTTCCTTCTTAAATTATAGGCCTGCACTCTGTCACCCACATGAAATCTTCGAACAACTTTAGAGGGTGGTTGTATTCGTGTTTTAGGTTTTTCAGAATTTGTTATATCCATATCATGTTTCGCTGAAACATCAAAGAGTAAGCATCTGTTACAGTTGAATTCTTTGATTTTCTCATTTGTATTAGAAATAGTTGTAGTTTTGTGCTCATATCTCCCTTTTCTTCTTGCATAGCCACCAGTCCCTTCTTCACTGTTGGAAAAAACCTTTCTGCCTGTCCATTAGAAGGATGGGAAGGAGCACTATTGTGATGTGTAACATTATAATTTTCTAAAAACATTTGGAATTTGGCCCAGTAAACTATCCGTTGTCAGAAACGATTGTGTACGGAATTCCGAAGGTGGTGAAAAGTTCTCTAAGTTTCTTGACGCGCCATTCAGAAGTGATTGTTTTTGTTTGAAAAACCTCAACCTATTTACTATAGGTATCTACTATAATGAAGACAATGAAGTAGTTGTTTCCAAGACATGGTCCAGCAAAATCTATGTGCAATCGTTGATATGAACCTCAGGTATTTGCCAAGGATGTGTAAAAGTCTGAGGTGGCTTGTTTTGTTTGAGACAACACTGTTTACAAGTCTTTGCTAAGTTTTCTTTGCTAAGGTATCATAATCAACACCTTGCCAATAACAGTGAATTCTTACCAAGGCTTTCATTTTTACGATCCCAAAGTGACCAATGTGTAATTTTGCCAATACCCTTTGCTTCAAATTTTGTGGGATAACAACCCTGTTGCCTTTGTACAACAACCATCTTGTAAAGCAAATTCATAGTCATTGTAGCCTAATTGTTCGAGACTTCTTCCTGTTTCCAAAAAGTTAATTATATTTTTCAAGCGTTTCTCCTTTTGTGACTCAGTAGCAATTACTTCTTTCGTTATTGGAAGTGTTTCTATTTGATTAGCCTGGTAAATCGGATGCTCATCTAATATGGTTTGCAAGGTTTTTTTCAAAGGAAACCTCGACAAATAGTCTGCATTACCATGATTTCTGTTCTTCTAAATTCAACAGTGTAGTCAAACCCTGATAGGAAATGGGCATAGTTAAATATCCTGGTTGCGGCCATTGCAGGTAGTGTCCTATTAGGATCAAAGATGGACACAATTGGCTTATGGTCAGTGATAAACACAATATTTCGACCGTATATGTATGGAAAGAATTTCTTGAGTCCGAAATATATGGCTGCTGCTTCCTTGTCGATCTGACTATATTACACTTCACTGAGGCCAACCGGTGATGTATTGGTAGCAAGAGTTAGAGTCAGAGCAGGATCAAAATGAGCCCAGGTTCGCTCACTAGTTATTTCTTCCTTCTCCTATTAAAACTTTGTTCACACTCTGAACTCCAAATGAACTTGACATTTTATTGAGTAATCTTGTCAAAGAATGCAATATTGTGGAATAATTGGGTATAAATTTACTGTAGTATGTAGCCAATCCCAAAATGCTTTCAATTCACTCACATTTGATGGCCTTTTAGTTTTTCTTATTGCTTCAGTTTTCTCAGTACTCTTGTGTAAACCTTTTCTCATCATTGATGAACAAATCTTTTCATCCATGATGTGACCGAGGTATTTTATACTTTTCTAAAAAAAAACTTGCATTTATCTCTGTTCAAGTGTAAGTTGTATTTATTTAAAACTTCCAATATCTTCTCCAATCTTAGAATCGTTTCTTCATATGTTGATCCTTGAACAAGAATAACGTCAAAAATCATTGGACTCCATCCATTCACTGTAGTATAAGAGTCCTGTAGTATAGTGAATTTTTGCCACAATGAAGGAGCAACCTTTACGCCAAACATCAGTCTATTTACTTTAACAAATCCTTCGTGAGTACTGAGAGTTTGTAGCTTGCTACTCTCATCGTCCATCTTCATGTGCAGATATGCATTGCTGATGTCAAGCGTGCAGAAATATTTACGCCCAATCATTGTAGAAAAATGTCTTCGATTCCTGGAATCGGGTACCTCTCATCCTTTAGAATCTTATTTAAAGTAACCTTATTAAAAATCAGCACAGATACGTATGTCTCCATTAGGTCTTACAACAGGTACAATTGGTGTGCCCCAATCTGCAGTATCCACCTTGGTAGTAATGTTTTGTTTTTCTAAGCGTTCAAGTTCTTTTTTAAGTTTTGCTTTTAAAGCATACGGAACCTGCCTAGCCTTCACATAAACGGGATTGGAATTTTCCTTCAAGTTTAACTTTGCTTCGTAATTTGGGATACAACCAATATTCTTATCACATAACTCTTCATATTTTGTAAGTAGGGAGTCAAGGTTAGATCCTGCATGATTTGTCGTCCTCAGAGTTTTGATTTCAGCCCAGTAAAGTTGTATTTCTCTCATCCATTCTCTTCCAAATATTCTGTCAACTGCTTGATTGATGACATAAAATTTTCCTGAGAAATACTGGTCCTTGTATTTGCATTTCACGTTCGTTACTCCCTTTGGCCTTATTATTTCCCCAGTGTACGTTCTCAACTATACTCCAGTCTTATGAAGTATTTTATTAGGTACCAATGTTTTGTAGTCTTGGTAGGATATAGACGTGAGTGACGCTCAAATTTGACATTCTTTCCTTCAACTTTTACCTCAATGTAGAATTTTTCATTTTTTTTACTTCAGACAGTATATTAATTTCATGGATGTTCTCCTCGCCAGATTCAATATTATCAGTGCAATGTACTTTTTAAGCAGATTTACTTAGACAAAC
This sequence comes from Nephotettix cincticeps, assembly GCA_023375725.1. Classification (NCBI taxonomy): domain Eukaryota; kingdom Metazoa; phylum Arthropoda; class Insecta; order Hemiptera; family Cicadellidae; genus Nephotettix; species Nephotettix cincticeps. Next base: position 85,983,281 of record CM041791.1, on the reverse strand, counting down.
TCTTAATTCATGTCCGATTTTGCCACACGCATGACATGTTTCATTAATCATTGGACAGGTATTAGCTCAGTGATTAATGTTTCCGCAAGGATAACACTAATCACTTTTAATCGCTGGAAGTTAAAGGTTTTAGTCGTGGAAGTAGTAGGTACTCCAGAGCAGAAGTCGTATTTCTTGAATCGACTTTTCCATCTTGCACTTGCTTTTAGCGAATTTCCCATAGGGAAGAAGCTATTACCGTAGGTCTCATGGCAAGAGTTAAGCCCGAGACCATGTTATTTTTTCTTCTTTAGGTGCCCAGAGACCAAAAACAATAGTAGTTAAAATTTTGATATATATATATATGTCTGTGAACACGATAACTCTCGTAAAAATGGTCCGATCAAAACCAAATTTGGTAGAGACGTGTATTCCTACAAATGCTCGAACGAGTTCGTAAACCAGACATATCGGTCAATGGGAACGGGTAGTTTGGGGGGGTTTTGTACCCCAAAATGGGGTTTTTTGCGTTTTTCACATGTAATTTTTAAAAATTTCTATTTTATATATTTCACCATTGGAATCAGCTTAAAAAACTACACAATTAAGTTCCTTAAAGCTTTTCTCTATCTTCAATACTTCTGTACCACCTAATTCCGGTTTCTAAGACATTGAAGCACCAAATGGTGTGGAACTGATGGGTGAATCAGCTTAGCGATGGGCTCTCATTCATATGGAAGCATTTGGGGACCACTCGGTGTATTACTTCTGCACCACCTAATTCCGGTGTCTAAGACATTGAAGCACCAAATGTTGTGGAACTGATGGGTGAATCAGATTAGCGATGGGCTCTCATTCATGCGGTAGGATTTGGGAACCACTCAGTGTATTACTTCTGTACCATCTATTTATTTCCGATGTCAAATGGCATCAAACTGATGGATAGATCAGTTTGACGATGGAATATAATTAGTGAAATATAATGAAAAATCTTTTATAACGATGATTATGTTTTTGTATAGCAAATTGAGGGACAGGGGAGTTTTATTTCTGAAATACTGTTCTAAAATTTAACTGTTACTCACGATAAAAACATTTTAATTATTTTCAGCTATGTCTCAATATTTGTCCACAGTTTTTATGTAGATAAGTGGTTTGTTTTTTATTGTGTTAACCGATATCTTAGCATTTTATATATTTACTCAAATCTTTTAACATTCCTACTTTCGTTGCTTAATAAAATCTATGGAAACATAGTTAAACATAATAAACGCATATTTAAGCATAGAATAATGACCTAATTGTTGATTGTTTTGGAATTTTTTTGAAGAAATTATATTATTTTATTAAAATAATGATTTGTATTTGTAAACAGTATATATTGAACTTAAATATAAAACTAGTATAGTATATATTTTGCTGGTTCATTACTATGTTTTGTTAAAATTTAAAACCTAAATAAAAATGTATCATTCTACCTGAAGATGTTAAGCAAGCCTTGTCAACTAAAATATCTTAAATAAAAAATTCGAAAAATTCATTCCTAGATACACATGTGCCGTACTTCCGCCGTAATTATACATTTACAGAGGAGTTTACAGATGATCATCCCCAGCCTCATTTTACTGACAGAATGTGTTGTCAAAGTTTTACTGAAATTCTGTTAACACGAAGATTGTTTAAACACGGAAAAATATATTCTATAAATTGGTATTTCAAATTCAACCCGATTTTCTGAGATCATGGTGAATACAAAAAAATAATAGCCACATTTTTGTGAACACTCTCTGAAAAAATTATATTATATTCTTATATAAGTTACAAATAAAAATATAATATCTAGTTAGCAAAGTATAAAGTATATTTTCATCACTTAATATTTTTGAAACAATAAGCTCAAAGATTTAGTGATGTTTTCCCCTTTTTCCGAGTTTTGTATAGAAGTAGAAAAGGTAGGAAAATGTTACTACTGTTGATCTACGTTTTATCGAAAGATAAAATATGAGGTAAACGTTATATAAACTGAAAATATGTTTCCGAGGACGACGGCGAAGTCCAAATTAAAGTTTTGTTGAACTAAAACCAACGGCGCAAAGCCGATCTTAAAAGGTTGATTCAAAACGAAATCGAGAGATTTGAAAATAGGAAGTTATGAATTTCGAACTGCTGCCATTTGGTTGAGATCAACCTTTTGAAATCCAGTTTCATTTGTTGTATAGTTTAAAATGTCTACAACTTTATAATAATTTTGTATACTTTTTAAACATTTCCTAAAATACATTAAACATTTGAGGAATTTGTCAATTATTACAATATGGGTGAAATGGAGGCATTAGTCTAAATGGTTGGTATTTTGATTTGGAACAGTAATGATGGAATCGGATCTGAAAAGGTTGATAAAAAAAACAAAACAAGGCAGCGGTTTAAGATTCATAACCTTTAATTTTTTTAACTACCACATTTGGTTTTTGATTAACCTTTTAAAATCAGGTTTACAACAATATTTTCTACTGAAAACTTTCTTACTTTTACCCTTTACTTACTTGTCAACCCTTACTTTTAGCCTTTAACTTAATGTCCATATCAACCTGTGCTTACCTTTAATATTTTCAACTGCATAACTCAGTATTTCACAATATTCATAGCCACTTTAACCAAATGAGTAGGCCCTACGCTGAGGCAAGCTGATGGATGGTTGGATAGGATTTGTTCACTCCTGTCGAGACGTTTAAGAATGCTAATATGCTAAACTCGCCTATAATCACATGACTCGGTTGAAACCCTCAACATTATCATCTTAAAAATGTCATTCACAGTAAGCAATGCAATTTGAATCCAAGACGACAGAAACACGCTTGTAGTAGGTGAAGAGTGCAGGTTTTGCACAAGGAAGGAGAGTATACAAGTTTAACGCCGAGCGGCCCCTGGGGCACATTCTATTCCCCTTTCAACATTCACCACCTCCTTGTTCCAGGTTTTTATTTTCCCTTTCATCATTCATTCCAAGAAAGATTTTAAGATCATTATATTCCAAACTATGGCTTATAACTTTTAGTTATAGGACGAAGTAAAAACTCACGTCTTCAAACACTACTTAATATATTTACACTTATATTGTAACTACATAATACCCCCGTCGCAGCATACCTGCGTACTCAGCGAATTTCCAAATCAATAATATAATAATAATATATGACAAGTTTGGTCAAAATCTGTCGATAAACATGAGAATTTTTGCCTATTCTCCATAAGATTAAAATGGGAAAGAGTGAGTAGGTTTGCTGCTGTGAAGAACACTGAAAGTAGCCATTTATACCATCAAAAATTTTATTTTTAACATTTATACCAACTTTCATCAACATCTGTCCATAAATATAGGAGTGTGCCTAATCCCCATATGATTAACATGGGAAAAGAGTATGCAGGTTTGCTGCCATGATAAACACATAAACTATAATTTTTTAGCACAAATGTATGGATCTCAACCACATGAAGCTAAATATAAAGTTTCATCCAAAAATATTAGATAATAAGTGAAAAACTAATTTTTTTTAATCCTCCTTAAGATTAACATTGGAGCCTCAAAAATACAACGGACTGTGTTTAGATTTTTTTTATTTCTCGGTAACCGTTGAAGATAGAGAAAAACTTTAAGGAACTTAATTGTGTAGTTTTTTAAGCTGATTCCAATGGTGAAATATAAAATTAGAAATTTGTAAAAATTACATGTGAAAAACGCAAAAAAACCCCATTTTGGGGTACAAAACCCCCCAAACTACCCGTTCCCATTGACCGATATGTCTGGTTTACAAACTCGTCCGAGCATTTGTAGAAATACACGTCTCTACCAAATTTGGTCTCGATCGGACCTTTTTTACGAGAGTTATCGTGTTCACAGACACACACACACACACACACACACACACACACACACACACACATATATATATATATATAAATTTTAACGACTATTGTTTTTGGTCTGTGGGCACCTAAAGAAGAAAAAATAACATGGTCTCGGGCTTAACTCTTGTCATGAGACCTACGGTAATAGCTTCTTCCCTATGGGAAATTCGCTAAAAACGGTAAATATAGTGAAAAGTTGTTAAATTGGCGATCGATTTCGTCCAGTTACACCGAACATCATCAGGGCCAAATGGAGGCTGAAAGAAACAAGATGGCGTCCCTGATTAAATACTACTGGCTACCGGATATTCCTGTCATGGCGTCAGAAGTAGTATTTATTGGTTGGCTGAGTTCCAGAAACAGATTTTTATACGTTCTTGCAGAATCGAATGTATTTGTTCACTTTATTTCTGCCTGTTTTACTTTCTCCCCTTATACATAGTGAGTTTCCACTCACAACACAAATGCTGCTACTTCCGACCCCATGACAGGAACATCTGGTAGCCAGTAGTATCCAATGCACCTTGTTTCTTTCAGTCTCCATTTGGGCCTGATGATGTTCGGTGTAACTGGACGAAATCGATCGCCTATTTAACAACTTTAGTCTATATTTACCGTTTTATATAATAACAATATAAGTGTAAATATATTAAGTAGTGTTTGAAGACGTGGGTTTTTACTTCATCCTACAGTAAAACCAAAACGTATAATGGTACTGAAGAAGTTATTCAACTTTTAGTTAAAAATATTTCATTATTCGAACATTTGAGCTCATATATCCAAATGTTTGAATAACAAAAATATATAAATAAATATGTTGGTTTATTTCAGATTATTTAATACTATGTATACATTTTTAATGGGAGTCTCTTTACTAGTTAAACCGCTTTTGGACGTAATTATTATGTTACGACGTAAAATAAATATAAAACATATTAACTTTAAATATGCTTTTTACAATTATAATGAAAAAAATACAATATTATAAATGAAATTTTAGTAAAATACAACGAAACAATACCAAATAATGATCAAAGTAAATTACCTAATATTATTTCAGAAGACTGAAACTTGAGACGATATAAAACAATATTCATACAGTTGAAATATTTTGCTCGTGAAATGTGTCTGCTACGAACAGTTCTGTTGACTATGACAACAAATTATATTCAAAAGTTACATAGTTTAGAGGTGGTTGGTTTATAATATATTTGGGCAGAATAATCCGTATTAAATCTCCACACTACAACGTTTTTATGGTTCTCAAATGTAAAAAAAGTCCAATGGAGAAATTCGTTTACTGATACAGAAATCCGAGTTATTATGGAAGTTAAATAAATAAATCTAATTTAGGTGGAAATGACTTTTGAGCAAGTAAATATTAAATATTATATTAAATTTAATTCACTTGTGTTATTTTTGGGCATATTTTATTAATAGTAAACATATGCAACCCAAACAGAACATTCCATTGATTTTCCTAATGTTGTAATATATTGTAATATGACAAAATAAATCACAACAAATATTTTGGGACAACCTTTTGAAATTATGATATACCTTCACTTGCTGGGTTGGATCTCACTCGTAACTGCCACTCATTTTTTATTCAACCAACTAATGAATATGACATTTCAAGTTTAAAAAATAAACTTAAGAATAAAAAATAATCTGGGTACGACAATTTTAACGTATCTTTTATAAAAAAACATTGGGCAGCATATCGCACCTGCATTGTCTCATATTTTTAACTTGAGTCTTAGTCAAGAAATCTTTCCTGATATGGTGAAACTGTATTGTTGTGCCAATTTACAAAAAAGCTAAATCCATAAAAATAACTAATATAAGACCAATTAGCCTTTATCCATATTCTCTAAAATATTAGAGAAAATTGTTGTCAACAGAGAAGTCAAGTATCTTGACAAAATTAATTTTTTCTCAAAAAACCAGTATGGCTTCCGACATGGTAAATCTACCGAGTATGCACGTCTAAATTTTACCAACCTTATAAATATGAGTTTCAATAATAGTAATAAAACAACAGGACTCTTTGTTAACTTTACTAAAGCTTTTGACTTGGTTTATCACCAGATCTTGCTTACAAGTTGGAAGCAGTGGGGATAAGGGGTGTGGCGCTGCAATGGTTCCGCAGTTTCCTGTCTGACAGGGAGCAGCAGGTGCGGGTCGGGGGCTGCCTCAGTGCACCCTTGCCTGTCACCATTGGAGTGCCGCAAGGCTCTGTGACCTCTGTAACCCTTTTTTGATTTTTATTAATGACCTACTAAATAAGCAATTTAATGGACGAATTCAGGCTTTTGCAGATGATATTGGATTACTTTATTCTCATAAAAATAAAGAAGTCATAGGAGCAATGTTAAATGAAGATTTAAACATTTTACAAAACTGGTGTCACAAAAAGAAAATGCAAGTTAACACCAGCAACAAACATAACAAAACAAAATATATCAAATTTTATTTCAGAGGTTTCGATTTCTCATCTTCAATCACTTATCACACCGTAGACTGTCACCGCCTGGCTTGCCAGTGCAATGAAAGGTAAATCACATAAATTATTTGGGCCTGACTTTTGATTCCAATTTTACATGGGAAAATCACATACACAATGTACATGCTAAAATTTTACCGGCTATAAGAAAATTTTATTTTCTTAAAATATTTGTGATGAAATTCTATTAAAATTGCTTTATTATGCTTTGATAAACTCAAGATTGCAGTATGGTCTTGGGTGCTGGGGAGGAACTTACAAAACATTAAATGAGCAGATTAAGAACAACTCGAAATAACTTTTTACGAATTATATTTAAAAACGCCTAACTGATAGTTCTCTTCCTTTATATTGCCGACTAAGAATGTTGCCAATCAAAATTTGTTTATTTTTAAGGTTTTGCGGTTATTTTACATACAGAGTGGAAATAATGGAGCTGATTTATTTCAATATAGCACAAGGAGTTTTAAAAAGAAATTATTTAAGACGCCAAAGGTCAAGAGATTTTTAAACGTTCTAATTTATTTTTCGGACCTTACATACATAATAAATTTCCCGGAGGGTTAAAAAGATGTCGCTCTTTAACTTTTTTTCAAATAAAAAAAAAATTGGCATTTTCAGATAAATGATACTTGGTTACTCCGTAACATTTTACAACAGCAGTAGCATTGCAATAAATGAAGCACAGTATTTTCAACTTTAAATTACTTTTATCAGAGTTTATAAAAATGTAATCGAGCTAACTAAATTAGTGAGACTTTATTTATAATTGTTATTTAGAATTTAGTTTTATTTTTATACCTGTAATATGTTTTATTATTTTATCTGATGCAATATTTTCCATTACTTTATGTTCGTGTTATTTTAGTTTTTTTTGTAATTATTGTTGTAATAAGTTTATAATAGTCATTTTAATTTTTCTTTCGTAAATGTGATCCGCCACAGGCAGCGACTTCAAAGGACTGTCATGTGAACAAACTGATAATACTGGACTCTAATCAATTAGTGATAAGTTTAGGGAACACTGGCTACAGTTACTGGATAAAGTGGCCAGTTAATTTACAGGCCAGAAGCATGTAATTCATTTATGTTTTAAAATGTGGAAATAAATTTATTATTCATTATTCATTCAAATATACTCTTACCTGGAGGGAGCGTTAAAAACATCTACCAACATTTCAAGACATAATTTACAAAGGCCTGTTACGAATGTTATCAAGCAAAACAAACTACCTAGAGTATGAACCCTTACACTTTCGCTCTGCCATTTCCGGTGAACTGAACTTCTCAAAAACCTCCGGAATACTTTTGTGGTTAATTTATTTCGCCAATTAAAATCTTGTTAGTAGTATAACTTTAATCCGGATTTTTATCTTGTTTTCGTTAGATATTGGATGTTTTTCAGAATTGTCCAGAGAATTGAATCGCTTTCCAATCTCTAACATCTGAAACCAGTATAAAACGACGTCCAATCTATAACTTATTTTCTTTGTGCAGGAATAGTGTCAAAATCTATTTTTTGGACATTGAATTTGTGTCCACTACCTTATTCATTTGTTATTTAAATGTTTTGTTTCAACACAAATTTTAAGGAAAATAATTGAGTTGTATAATGGTAACATCCACTACAGGAAATCGACTTGATATGCAGGTACACAATGATGAAGGTAATTGTAAACTAATTGAATATTTCCGGGAACAATAACTTTACTTATTTTATATATCACGGTCCTGGGCTCAACTCTTACTTTGTGGCTTACGGTAATACTTTTACCCATAGATAAATTTAATAAAACATAGATTTTTGCAACAATTATTTTTAAAGAATAAATAAAACATGTTTATTTTAGTAAAAATATTACATAGTTACATTACTTATGAAAGTATAGTATGAAACGACCCCTACATGGGCTAAACCCTGTGGGCAGGGGACCAGCTCTACAGCTTGAGATGTATAAAAACTGATAGTAGTTAACTAATACCCTCGTCTCAGCAGACCTGCGTACTCAGCGAATTTCCAAATCAATAATATAATAATAATAATATATGACAAGTTTTATAAAAATCTGTCCATAAACATGAGAATTATCTGCCTATTCTCCATAAGATTAACATGGGAAAAGGTGTGCAGGTTAGCTACTGTGAGGAACACTGAAAGTAGGTAGTCATTTCTACCATAAATAATTTTTATCTTAACATTTATACCAACTTTCATCAACATCTGTCCATAAATAAAGGAGTTTGCCTATTCCCTATATGATTAATATGGGAAAAGAGTATGCAGGTTTGCTGCCATGATAAACACATAAACTATGATTTTTAAATATAAATGGATGGATCTCAACTAAATGAAGCTAAATATCAAGTTTCGCCAAAAATATTGATTGATAAGTGAAATATTAATTTTTCTTTATCCTCCATAAGATTAACATTGGAGCCCCACAATACAACGTACTGTGTTTAGATTTTATAATATCTCGGTAACCGTTGGAGATAGAGAAAAACTTTAAGGAACTTAAACGTGTAGTCTTTTAATCTGATTCCAATGGTGAAATATAAAATTAGACATTTTTAAAAATTACATGTGAAAAACGCAAAAAACCCCATTTTGGGGTACGAAATCCCCCCAAACTACCCGTTCCCATTGACCGATATGTCTGGTTTACGAACTTGTCCGAGCATTTGTATGAATACACGTCTCTACCAAATTTGGTCTTTATCGGACCATTTTTATGAGAGTTATCGTGTTCACAGACACACACACACACACACACACACACACACACACACACTCTCTCTCTCTCACACACACATATATATAATTACTTTAAAAATCGTATAGTTGTGTACTGAATGAATGAGTGTTGGTTTTGCAAATTTTCGTTTTAATTACAAAAAACGTTTTCAAGCAAATAGAAATAGTGACTGTGTATAACATGAAAACACAATAAAACATAAATAAATTCAAGGAAAAGTTTACAATAAAAATTTTAAAATCATATGGTTTTAGGCAGTTGAGTTGAATCATTGCAAAACCAACACTCATTTATTCAGTACACAACTATACAATTTTTAAAGTAGTTATAAAAGTCATTTGGCACTTATGAAAAAAAATATATATATTTACGACTATTGTTTTTGGACTCCGGGCACCTAAAGACGAAAAAATAACATGGTCCCGGGCTTAAGTCTTGAGACCATGAGACCTACGGTAATAGCTTCTTCCTTATGGGAAATTCGCTAAAATGATATTACAAACTAACAAAGGGGGAAAAACATGAACATGAGTCTCATTACATTCACGATTAACACTAATGCTTGATAAATGATACGGTAACAATAAATTTAATACTTGTAATGCATAAAGTGGTAAGAGGGGAGCTATATTTTAACAGAGACCGTGCGCACAAAACCACACATACACGCGCGAACACACACACACACACACACACACACACACACACACACACGCGCGCGCACACACACACACACACACACACACACACACACACACACACACACACACACACACACACACACACACACACGATTTTATTCACTTTCAATACACAAGTGCCTGGCAGATCTCTCAGACATGTCACATGCACATCGAAATGTGTGGCGTATCGTGGAATTTGTCCTTATCAAGAAGGCTGATTACCTATATTGCGACGAAAAATATTTCCTAATACCAGACCTGTCAATTTCCTGCAACTTTTCATTAACCTTCTCCTTAAATGATGCGTAGCTACAGGAAAATAGATTTTGTTAATTAGACTGGAGTTTGGAAAAAACGAAACTGATTATGTAATGAGAAGAAATTGATGTGAACGTTTTTATCAATCTAGGTGGATTAATCCCAATATTCAAAGAAGATTGCGTAGCGTATGGATGTGATATATCGGTAAATAGTTTGTCTTTATTTTTAAAGATGTAGTTAACCAATGTTCTTAAATGTATTTGAGAAATGTCAAAAACTCTAAATTCCTTAAACCACAAATGTGATGGATGATGACGATTTTTCTGCTGCTTTAATAATTGATTTTTGCGTAATTACAAGAGGGGATAAATTAGACTGATATCAACCGCCCAAAGCAAGATTTCTATATTGTATAAGTGATTTAATATACGCATAATAGACAGTTCGCAACAAGTCTGGGGAAATTATTCTACCGAGGGGAGAAAAAATAGAAATAAATCTCCGAAGCTTGTTGTTTATAGCCTTTTCTGTTTGTGAGCCTTCCACTTAAAGCGTCTGTCAAACACAACACCCAAGTACTTGCATACAGAAACTGTCGCAACAGCCCTGCGAACCGCCACATCAATGCATACGCAGGGTCCTGGTTGACTCCAATAGAAATAGGTAAACATTATTGGTTTTGGACGAGTTAACAGTCAGCCGATTTTGATCAAACCAACGTTTGACAGTGAGCAGGCCATTCCCCGCCAGACGATAGACATCCTCCCAGGAAAATTTAAAGCTACATATTTTTCCAATTCCTTTTAAAAATATTAGATTCTGTGTCGTAAAATTCAAATGAAAATTCAATCATGGCTATAAGGTCCTTAGACAGTTTATGTCTTCGTCCTTATACTTGAAGTGGTTGATATCTTCGCGATAAGAGTCTCTACAGCTGCTTCTATAAGCTCCTAAGCTATAAGGTTATACTTTTATGATATTAATGCCTAACGCAATGTTAACGCCTACGCCTCTCTTTGTGACAGATTTGTTCGCTTTTTTATTCAGATGTATCGTCCCTGACTGTTTATTCAAAAATAAAAATAATTAGATATAATAAATAATTAATAATACATAATTCTTTTTGGCTGTATAATATGAGTATAGTAAATAGATAAATTTACTAGTGAGGTTTTACAAGTAGGAGTTTTTTATGAGAGGAAATCATAAAAAGTATATTTTAAGATGAATACAATGGCATTAGTAAAAATTAATTTACCGTAGTAAATAATATTTTTAGTGAATCCGCTTGGATCCGCTAATAATTTTTGTGCGAAATATCAACTAAACTTCTATTGGTTTCAAATGTCTCACTCATATTTTTAATTATTATTTAAACGTATAGCAACCTACTTACTCATTCCCAATGTTACTCTTATGGACCGTATACAATTTTAGATAACTTCCTTAGTAATCGAAAAATTGAGAGAGAACTTGGAAAATGAATTCATCAAGCAAATGTACACTATACTGTATGTTAAAAATCTAATTTCTATTGATCCACGTGGCAGCAGTCTGTCTCGCATGCTATTGCTCTTGCACACGTCAATCTTATGAGGAATTGGTAAACTTATATAGCTTCCTGTTTATCATATTACTGTAGCTCAAGCTTACTGTCGTTTTGATCATCACACTTACTCCTAAATCAATGGAAATTAACATAGTTCGGCAGGTCTGCTGATATTTAAATTGGATAGATAAACGATTTCTCAATATTTCAATATATAGTTTCTCAATGTTTTGCAAAATTTATTTCCAACACTTTCAAAATTATTTTCTAATTCTTTTTAATTTAATTGATTAAATAAAGTGCATCAGCCCGGTTTGCGGGGTATTATATATTATTTTGTGCCTTACTTATATGAATTCTCGTTTAAATGTTTCACCAAGTCTGTGGACTATATCAATTATATTAACTATCAAATTACACTAACTGTTATCTACGGTCTTTAACTGTATTCTTAAGCCAGAGTCTTCAGGCTTCCAGTTACACCATGCAATCATGCGGGTTAAACTGTGTCATGAACAGACGCATTGTTTTGACTGTCCATTGTTAAACTCACCAATAGGCAAAATTATCTTGAAACTACTTTGCAGATATAAGCTATCTGGTGTGATAGATTACTGCACATTTAAATATATATTTTCATTGAATACAATAGTACTGTACATCAATTCACAACTGTGTGACGCTGATAACCTCCGTTCTGAAGTGATTATGTAATGTGTAATGTGTTTGTATGTGTGTATGTATGTTTGTATGTGTGTTTGATGGTGTGTATGTATATGTATGTATGTGTATATAATGTGTTTTCATGAAATTACACCATACCTGACTCATTACTTATTGAAAAACAACAAAAATATTTGGCCAAAAACTTTATATGTTTCATGTATCTAAAGTAAGCGCTGTTTAAATATTGTAGTTTAAACCAAATTCACCACTATTTAACTAAACCATTCTTCAGACTGTCATGATTATTAATTCTCAAAATCAATAGTTTGTGATTATTCTCTACTAGTGTTGTTATTATAATTATTACACTATTATTATTACTCTAGTAATTAAAAAAACTGAAGCAGTTATTAAAATGCTTGAAGTTCAATAAAAGATGATTTTAATCTAAACAACTATGTAACCATAATACATAGTTTAGTACGGCGATCTTGACAGAAGTAGTCGTATCGAACCTATAATGGTTATTGTTGGCCATTAAATTGACCACTATAAAATCATAAAACTGTATTTATGGGTTCTCTCACTTTGAATTTATCATTATTTTTTACATCATTACTTAGTAAACATTATATAATTCTCTTTATTCAAGGTACATCCGTAAGACTCTCGTTTTTATGATTTTGTTTGTATGATCTGTATTGTTCCGGTTTCATAGGTGTTGATTTAAGACATAGTACCTGGTGACCGACCTTTGCTCGGATAGAATAAAATATGTATTATACAAGTTAATTAGCAAAATTAAAACACATTTATTACTCAAACATGAAAACATTTTTGTGGTTTAAATAAAACCGATTTCATACACCTTAATTAATATAGCATAAACATTGAACAAATATATAGTACCCGAGTGGGTATCAATCTCATAACCTTCGACACATGAGACCTAAGCGCTAACACTGAGCTACGGCGGGGGCGAAGTTTTCGGTGTTATTGACGGTCTTTTGGCCAACTTCAATTGTTTTAGCTGAACATAAACTACAAAGTTTTATTAATCTATGACCAACTGATTTTGTTAGAAACGGAATGAAAATTAAAAACCAATTCTAAGGTTTGTTACAGTGGCTTCAAGCAGTATAATTAATACGTTTTTTATCAAAACACGAAATATTTTGGAAATACTTTTCTCTTCTTTTATTTTGCACAGTTATTTTACCCTTTAATTTTTACAAATTATTTAGAAATTTGATAATTTTCCATTCATACATAAAATAAATATTAATGCAAAACCTCTATTCCCATATTGTTCGCGACTCCCTTTAATCAACAACTGTCAAACGGTTATAAACAGATGTTTTGATTTGTATTGTTTACATTTTGATTCTATATAAGCGTAATGCTAATTTTTTATATTTTAAACTTAATACAAAAAGAAACCCAGAATTTTCCTGGTTATTAGACCTATCTGGAATTTATTTTCTACTCAAAAATTAGTTACAAAAATTAAATTTACAAAATAAAAAAAAATCGTTAGAGTATTTTTTGAGATGCTTGTGCAAATATATATATATATATATATACAAACCTTGCTCGTATTGGATTTCCATCAACGTAACAACTAAAATGCATGCAGTAAAATAAGAGTTAATGTAATAAAAATATAATACGTAAAATCATAGAATTCGCAGAAATATAATAAGTTACAAGTTGTAATTCAACTAGAATTACTTAATAGGTACATACATCGATACATAATACATAGATACATAGATACATAATACATACATTTTAAGAATTAACAGCATAGGCTTAAAAATGTGAAGGCCTACAGTGAAATTTCTTGTTCAACTGTAGGCTAATTCTCAAATTACTACAGATAATTAGGTATAAATACATTTTTCCCTTTGATCGAGTTGGACAAATTTGCAGCACATAACAAATAAATTAGATTAAGTAAATTGTGAATTGTTATTCATTACATTAATTTTTATCATTTACATAGTTTAGTAGAACATTTATAAAGTTTATAATTTATAGCATGAATGTATTATTACGTTAATTTAACATACAATTAAGAGTTGTATGCTTTTTTTTATCCATATAACACTGAAAAGGAATAATAGTTATAAAAAAGTTTTCTAAGACTACGCGTAGGATAATATTTGTTGACAGTAATGGTGTCAAGGGTGAATGTGGACGTCTGAAATGTCATTACAAGGGTGGACTTGGGGTTTAAAGCCGTCACAGGTGTCGGCGCCAACTGCCAACCAGCTGCTTTATAGTTAATATCGCTTTAGTGTTTGTATGAGTCGCTAGAACAGTTTCTCTGGTTTTACTACATTTTTGTTGTCATTTCTATTTTAAATAACCTAAGTATATACTATTCTATTTTAAAAATACTTACTGTCTGTACTATTTGGAAGAAATAATAAAACTGCACATTGTAAGCTAAACCATATATTGAGAAAAACACAAACATTAGTAATGGCATATGTTAATAACCAAGCACATGTTAAAATTAATCATATGACATCCTCCCTGTTTTGGATGTTTAGTGAACGATGGATTTCAAGGGACCTAGTTGCACTCTGATTCTCCCAAGTCGAGCACCATTCATTGTCCACTTCAACGAGGTAGTATCGTGGCTATTTAAGCCTTGATATCACCGCAACTTATCTCTTCAAATCGGGAATCCAAACACCACAATCAGGGCCTAGTTCGGGAAGATTCCGTGCTTATGTCTTAATTATGGCAAGTTTAATTTGTTTTTCTGAGTCTTTTAATTTCTTAATGTCTGGTAAGCACGGATTTTAGTTGCCCATTGAGATTGAAACTGTAATCCTTATCCGTCCCATTATTAATGGGAAAAAGCCATTTTCCAGAGGTACTGAACGGTATGACAGGAGGCCATTCTCTAAATCTTTACACCTTGTTAGAATTGTCTTGGCTGTTTCAACTGCCAAATCAGCTAGACCAGTTGACTGTGGGTATTTAGGACTGTTTGTAATAATCCCGAAACCCATGGCTTCAGCAAAACTCATAATTTCTTCACTGCAAGGCTATGTTTCATTGTCACATCAAAGGTGATGAGGGATTCAAAATCGTGATGATATCTTATTCGAACAAGCGATAATTGTGCCTGTTCTTGTAAATTTCAAAGGTCCAACAGCTTCCGAGAAACGAAAGAAATAATATTGAACAACTAATAATAATAACTAAAATAACTATTGACCTGTTTGTTTTCGGCTGAAAACAAACAGGTCGGCACCAAACACTGACTAAGGTAATTTAGGAAAATCTGTATTAGTGGCATGGAATGATTCTTTCAGTTTTGCCCACACACATAGTTTAGTACGGCGATCTTGACAGAAGTAGTCGTATCGAACCTATAATGGTTATTGTTGGCCATTAAATTGACCACTATAAAATCATAAAACTGTATTTATGGGTTCTCTCACTTTGAATTTATCATTATTTTTTACATCATTACTTAGTAAACATTATATAATTCTCTATTCTATAACTTTTTATTCAATATCTTTGCTGATATCTAGTCACCAAACCACATCCTTCGCTTTGCCACGACATTTGGAAATTCCCAGGTGACCGTCGTGAAGTTTATCCAGCAAAAAATTCTCTAAACTACAGTTCGGCTCCCCATCATGAAAGACCAGACTGTCTTTGTGCTATAAAAAAGAGCTACAGCGAAGATCTACCCTGTTCCAATCAGAACCTATGTATGACTTAAGGAGTTGGAAGGTTTCGTCTCTTGCGGAATGAACCTTTATGATCGTGTAGTGAATCTCGGAGTGGATGAAGGTCATGTGTTGCGAGACTTCTTCTTCAAGTTCAATAGAGGGATTAATATTGATTTCGTACAGTATCAAAATAGTTCGGCGGGATTTAGATAAACTTTGAAGAAAATAAAAGTTTTTACAGATTTTCTTTTATTAATAATTTAGTTAAGGGAGAAAGTATGTGTCAGTCACCGTATGTGTCAGTCACCGTATGTGTCAGATACCGTTTATTTTATTTTTACAAACATTAGAAGTGTCCTGCTTTGTTACAATGAAAAGAGGCAGCCTATTTGGCTGGTCTTTTTATGCCATTTTGTGGTTTTGTTGTTCCTCAACGATAACACCAAAATGGAGATGACTTTGATTTCATTATCACTGCTTGAGTAGACATTACGATTTTAGTCTCGTATCGACTCTCCCTTAGTAAATGCTGTTGGGACTTGACAGGCTTAGATTGTCTAGCTAAATAAATCACTCTTTCTTATGTTAGTTCGGTATCCAAGTTGTAGGGACAATTTATGGTCATCAATACCGACCACTATACGGTCACGAATTAACTCATCCCGAAGTTTGCCATAGTTACATTTTTTGACAATTCAAACTGCAAGGTTATAAAACGTTTACAGGTTCACCTTTTTAATGACTACATTTGTTAAATTGAGCCCGCTCATAAATTACATCAATTTTCCATGCAAAAAACTTTTATATTTTACTATTGAACTATACTAATTTGATTTCAGACCGCTAAATTAAGATTATCCAGAATAGTTTCGGCTTTTGGACCCATTTCAAGGATCAGAGTATTTACTTAGTTCTCATCAGTTGAAAAATAAATTTTGATGCTGATCTGTACCTTAAAAACGATCGAAATCAAAACTCAAATTTAACAAAGGAAAACGGTCAAGGAGGATGACCCTTAAAACCGAATCCTTGTTGGTCTACCAGAACCTAAGGCACCTGGATAATCCTCTTGACTATTTGTTGCGAGACATTTTAACAGTTACCTGAAACCATATACTATTTGAAAGAAATAATAATTCTGCACATTATAAGCTAAATTATATATTTTGAAAATCAAAACATAACGTCAATATCATAAATGGAATATGTTAATATTAATCATATGCCAATGTCTAAATTAGTTGAAGGAATGAATTTAATTAATTCAAAATTAATAGTTTTTTTAATTTTTCATTTATATAAACACAACTGCAACGCACTCGTATTTAAAATGATATTAAATGTATTTAATCCAAGATCTTATAGACATTGGCTGACTGGCTCACCTATGAGATTTATTGCTGAATATGGTGTACTTAAATTAAATAACAAATATCACTTTTATTTAGTACGAAAAGGACCAAACATATTTATATTCTGAATAAGGAAAGTAACCTGGTAATGCGTATGAATTACAACTAAAGTACAATTAAAGTACAACTAATATAATACAGCAAACGTCGTTGGCAAACGTCTCTAAAAGACGAATTGCTATGCATAAAAAATAGTTTACAAAATAATTCATTGCTCAGAAATCATTTCATGTAGCAAAATCAATACCTGAAAGAAATATTGCGCTTGAAACCTGCTCCTCAATGGTATCAATTTGATCTTTACATAACGAAAATCGCCCCGTCTAGGGACATTTGAACACAAACGGCGGTCGAAATCACCAGTAAATTTGGTTCATGTTTAGTCAACTTCTTGTATGGTAAAAATATAGTTTAGTAATACTTACTAATTTAGTAATGCATTTAAGTAGGAAAATGAAAGCTTAGAGTATCATCTGACAAGTGGTGTGTAATTTTTTGCGTCTTACAAACCTCTAAAATAATGTAATGTTAAATGTAATATAGTGAGATTAGTTTAGGTGTGTAAATTTAGTCCCTGAGAGATGCATACAGATCTAGGGTAAAAAGAAATGTACCTGTCATTAATACTAGCTAATCAACGTTTTTTAATCTATGAAAAACACTATGCATTTAGATTCTCGTCCGGCGATAGAAGGACACCGCATTCTTACAATCACCAACTATTTCACTTAATTCCACTTGAACTAGTTCACTAAGTCCCCGATGACCTACTTATGATCCGTCACGTTGAACATTTATTTAGTTTTAATATAACATATAGTGTAAATGTAATAGATATTTGTAAAAACAGTCTAGTTTTTATGTAAATTCACATAGAATCCTTGTGTTATGCTTCATTTAGAAATAGGCAAATAGCAATATAATTATTTTAAGCCCTTCGTGGAATCAATAGTGTTGGACTCAAAAATATGGTGCAGAAAAGCATGGTCCATATACCACATTTCCCTATTAAAATATAAATAGTGTCTATATTGGTTTTCATTCTATAATTAAATACTAGGTTCGCTAGCTGGGCGCTCAGCCCCCAGACCCCTGTGGTAGTTGTCGGCAGTCCTTAGTAATAGAATAGGCCTACAGTTAATGATGGTGTAGGGAATGTAATTGTTAAATTTCATATTTGTAGCAAAATGTGCAGGAAGAAGTCACACTTAAAATGTAAACTGTTTAGTGCCTCACATAACATTAAAACCAAAATGTAAACAAAATAAAAAACAGAAATAAATGCAAGTGCTTCGATCTGTGGAGTATATCTTCAACTAACAGGTATAGTAAAGCAATCAGTTTTTAAAAATAAAATAGCTATAATGTAAATAAAATTCTGGTTCCACAGTTTGGGATGCTTTTTGGGCTTCTAAGGAGAACCCCTATTATTCAGCTAAAACAAAATTCATGATCCACAAACCTTCTCCATGAAATTGTATCTATGTCCACCAATTTTCATAGCTAATCGTCCAACAGTGTCCGAGAGCATAAACTTCAAACATACGAATATATATATACATACAAACACAGATATAAGAAACAGATATAAGAAGAAGATTATGTAACCTACTCGAACTCTATATTACATATTATTAATCATTTGTTAGGCACACGGCTCATGACTAAATCAATTTTGCAATGGATTAATATTTAAAATTCTATAGCTCTCTAAGCAGATTTACTTCCCTGTGGGAAATAGGTTAGATCATTGATATGTCTGAAGGGAATGTTTTCAGTTCATCTAAACAGCTCATCTTATTTTTCTATATTAAAAATTCAACACAATAATAGCTCTTGTAGTTTCTATGGAAACCTGTTACATATTTTCCATCTTAAAAATCATCAACACCCCCTCAGAGCTAAGACATATCCATGTCAAAACCCGTCACCATTTTAATGGAAGAATGTACTGTACCTGGAACAATGTACTCATGAAAGTGAAAGTTCATATATCGTGATTAATTTTTTCAAAATAGTCTACTGCTCCGTGATTATTGAATTGATACCATTCAAAGACTTAATTACCCAATTGAATCAAATTAATAATACACATTTTCACTCGGTGCTATACAGTGAAGGTTGGATGACCATTAATAATGTAAATAGATAATAATAATATATTTCAATTTATTTAATCACAGGATTTTAACTGTTATTATTAGGAAAGCAGTCTTTAGATTGATAATTTTGGTTAATCACTATTCTGATATTCCATCTAGGTATGTAATTTTGATAGGATTTGTGAGAGAAAAATATTTTTTTCTTATGAATGTAATTTACTGTAGCAGGAATTTCGAATAATAGTAATGAGTTACATAATATGTATGTATCCTATAGCGTTATAAATCAGTCCCTTATTGTCAAGCGGCGGGGGTTGTGTTTCTGGAACATTGCGACCTAACCATCTCCAGTTACGAGACTACTATCTCCGGCTTGAGAAGGGATTTGGGCATTGGAGAACTGATACAATAGCCCGGCTCCAGATAAACTAGTCGACAGTTCTTTTATTATAATTAAACAGTAGATAGCCCAGAATTATTTGTTATTAAATAAAATTAAATATCGCAATAGTACCCCCTACATTAACAAAGCGATGAACTATAAAAATTAATATAATCTATTACAAAGTATACGAGTAAGATGTATATGTAATGAAATGTGTAGAAAACATATAAAATAGATGTTTCCTAAAAAAACCTATGTAGGCCGTATTTGCGTACACTACTGTAACAATAAATTTTACCTACTTGAAAATTTTGCGATAAGCTGGTATAATTCCTTGCTATTTCAAGAAGAGTGTATATTTTACTTTTATCATCAAAGAGTTTAAAAATATAAATTACTTTAGGTAATATATTAATCTAGGGATTAACGGTACAAAACCAAGAAACTCACAATAAAAGGTTTATGTCAAAATTAATATATTTATCCTATTTATACATATTACACCAAGGATATTTTTTTAATTTGTATGATCACAAGC
Organism: Nephotettix cincticeps; assembly: GCA_023375725.1. Classification (NCBI taxonomy): domain Eukaryota; kingdom Metazoa; phylum Arthropoda; class Insecta; order Hemiptera; family Cicadellidae; genus Nephotettix; species Nephotettix cincticeps. The sequence goes on along the minus strand of CM041791.1, from coordinate 85,962,837 downwards.
AAGCTTATGTCTCAATATTAGTACAGCAATATACAAAAAGGAAAGAATCATGATTTCACAATATGTTTCACCCATGTCTTCTTACTGAGCCCTAGAAAAAGAAACAAACCAGATTAATCTTTACTACACTGTATTAACTGCTAAAATTGCCATCTATCATTGCTAACGTTTGCTACTGCTGTTTCTCCACAAACAATGATCATTTTTATTGTTTAAAAAATTTAAATACGGGTTTTCGTTTATGTCTCAGATAAAATGTTTATACAATACATTAGTCGTATCCCCAGCCAAAGTAGCAGATAATTTCACTAACACTATTGTTCTACGAAATAGCAGTCCTACTCGCACAGCTTGGTGTTGTCAGTGTCGCTACTTGATGGGCACCCTGGGCGTGAGCCGCACCATGCTCGCCCACTGGCCGTCGCACAGGTCGTCGAAGGTCATCTCCTCCACCAGGCGTCCCCCGAGGTCTCCGGGACCTCTACAGGTTGGACTGGAGTCCCAGACCTTGCGGCGATTGGCGCGGAGCCACCTGGGCACCGACATACTGTAAGTATATCTCACAAACAGAGCTGGGAATCTCTCTTACATTGGACAAATGGAGATTGAGCAAAGTAACCTTTCAGACTGGGGTTGCGTATTTAGTGTTTTCACAATGAATATAGCCTAAACCTTCTCAAAAAGGTTGGGTGAGTGAAAAATATTTGCAACGTTTATCCTTTTTTATGTTCATCCTATATACTTTATGTTTTGAATGATTTTTTTTTTCTTACGTGGCAAGGTAGAGTATTGCGCAGTCGCAGTGCCAGGGATTCTTGGCCAGCTTGAGAGATACGAGGTTGGGCACGAACTCAAGGCAGTCCGTGGGAAGGTATTGGAACTTGTTACTGTCCACTTGTCTGTAACCCAGAATTTAAAACTTACACGTTTTAAATAAAACCCTCTAAGTTTCTTATTTGTAGGCCTGATTTCACCCAACTAATAGTTTTAGTGTGTTTTTTTATTTAGTCAAATCCCGTTCTAGCTAACGCCTACGCCAACACTTACCCTTCAAGTCTTCAACTACGTCTTCAACGATCTCTTCTTCAACGGGCGTTATAAGGAGCAGTTGCATACAGAAATTATGGAAAATATTAAATTTATTTTTTATGAAACTATTTGTTCATTTTTTCAAAAATTTCGGAAGGTGAAATACGGATTTTGAAATTTTTATAATAATTAAATTTAGAATGAAAGAACCAACCGTTGGATAAAGCGTATCATGATTCGGGGTTTGACAACCAAGACAATGAGATTGTCGTTCGTCGACCGAGGTGTTTCCATCAATGAGTGGATCACTTTTGAGGGTTCAGTGAAACAAACCTCGCTGTTTTCAAATCAAAAGTCAAAATTTGTTTCCTAAGTTTAGACTTCAGTTGCAGGCTAGTTAAATTCGTTTGGAAGATGAGTTTTTCCTCTATATCTGAGAAGACAATACTTATCTTCCCAGATATGGATGCTTGATCTGCTTTGTTATCTCAGCGGCGAAATTTCAGTTATTGCTAGCGATTAAGAAGACTTTATTTTTTTTGAGGTTAAATGCGCAGACTATATTAATATAGCTCGTTGTCAATAATAAACTGAACATAAAAAATTCAAGGAATTTGTGTATTTATTATTGGTTGAATGGACAATCGATGCTTGAACGCCGTTTCTCGTGTAAGGTTCGCTACCTAACTGGCATCAAATGAACGACGGTCAATAAACCAACTGTTGGTGAAATCCGACCAAATAGATAAATCGTTGGCTGAAATCATTAAATGTTAAATCCCAGTTTAAATAATAATTTCTTTTAAATGTATAAACAAATAACTTCGAAACTTTCATACTGGTAGCTCGTATGTTCAATATATTGTACATGATTAAGATGTCAATGGCACGCATTTTTTCATGGCCAAGTTTCTACAAAAGTCATAATAATATTATCTTGCAAATTGTTTTGCGAATAAATAAGTGCAAATAATCTAGGATATTAAAAAATAGTTAACAGAGTCACTGATCTTACCATCATTCTATATTACTAAGGCCTTTTACCCTAAAAAATGACGATGACAAAAGTTTATGTTAAATATTCTGCAGTGATTATCACTGAGTTAGTTTGTTTATGGGCAAGAAAGGTTTAAAGTGGTGTCTACTTAATTGAGGAAAAACTTAAGATAAGATTTCATGTACATCTTCTTGAGGTTGGTCAGAGGTTCGAAGACGGTCTCGTCCATTAGCTTGAGCAGGTTGTTGTTGAGAAGAAGCGTCGTCAGGTTCCCCAAACCCGTGAACGTGCCAGCCTGCAGCGTAACCAGGTTGTTGGAGAACAGGAACAGCTTCTCCAGTTGCCCGTTCTCCCGGAACGTTCCCTCGGGAATGTTCTCCAGGTAGTTTTGGCCCAGGTGCAGCTCACGGAGGGATGGAAGCCTCAGGAACTCCTGTCCACTAATCTATAATCAAATGACTCTTTGGGAATTATATGACTTATCCATTTAGTGGAGTTTTTTGAACGGTTATTTATTGCATTACATTAGGAATAACTTTTAGGTCAATATTACCCCGTCACAGCAGACCTCCGAACTCAGTAAATTTTCTAATATAATTACATAATTTAATAATAATAATAATAATAATAATATACTCGTAAGACAACGTTGATCAATATCCGCCGATAAATTAGAGGGTTTGCATATTCTCCATAAGATTAACATGGGAAAAATGTTTGCAGGTTTGCTACTGTGAGGAAAACTCAAAGAAGGAAGTTCGATCAACACCTGTCCATAAATAAAGACGTTTGCCTATTATTCCTAAGATTAGCATAGGAAAAGAGTATCCAGATTTTCTATCACGATAAACACATAAACAATAATTTTTTATCAATTATTGATATATATATATATATATATATCTCAACCATATGAACTTATACCAAGTTTAATCCAATAATATCTATATAAATAAAATTAGAGTTTTGTCTGTACATTGCTCAGAGTTATTAATTTTAGCGAATATCTCATAGGGAAGAAGCTATTACCGTAGGGCTCATGGTAAGACTTAGGCCCGGGACCACGTTATTTTTTCGTCCTTAGGTGCCCAAAAATAATAGTCTTTAAAATGTTTATATATAATATATATTATTATATTATATAGTATATATAACTAGTATTGGGCTTAGGTCTTGTCATGAGACCTACGGTTATAACTTCTTCACAATGGGAGATTTGATCAAATGAATAAAATATGTTTGCAGGGTGCTATAGTTTTGTAGCTTTAGGTTTATATGAAATAGAATAGAAATAAAACTGATAAAAATTTATGTTAAAGAGGGTAGGCCTAAGTTATAAAGATCCATAGATGATATGATGATTGATATTTCATTACATAAATTTCCTTGAAATAACTTTTCAATTTTCATTTTATTATGGTCAAGTTTTATTTATTGATTAGGCAAAGGGTTTCTGTGATGGTTCTGCTTATAACATATGCCCTCTGTTAATAATGCACAATCGTAGCAAAGAGCTCTATTAAGCTGGGGAGCTTCCTTGATTTTAGCAGTTCAGTTCCTTCACAACATATAATATTTCAAATAATTTCAGAGGCCTATTATCGTACCGTAGATATCCAATTGCCCGTGAGCTCCAGGTGTGTCAAGTGACGCTGGTTGTCGAACAGACCTGGCCGCACGAACGACAACCGGTTGCGTCGCAGGTTCAGTACGTCTAGGAACAGCTGGTCCGTGAACACTCCTGTCAGTTATCGTTATGAGTTCAGGACTATATAATTAATAGCAATAATTATTTAGTGTATGAAGACTCATATCGTTTATATCACCAGAATATATATTTGTCAACAGAAATATAACATTAAATGCATATTATGAAATGGACACTAAATGGAGTATTTTCAGAAGTTATGGGTTCTTATCCAAAATAACCACACAATCATCTACCATTAAACAAATAAATTGACCGAATAAGACATCGTAGTCATTATTGCGGTTTGTCATATAATGTTCATATAATGTTTTTACTTTTACACATACAAGTAAAATGCAATTAGTATACGTAAGTATAGGCAATCCATTATAAGGTAAAACATTTAATGTATTCAGTTTTAATCTTTAAGTTAAGTTTTAAAGTTAACTCATCTAATGTACTAATTTTTATCCAACCCAGGTATTGGCTCAACGAAATTAACCGATCGAGGTTGAATCTTAACAAGAACCATTTTATTATACCAATCAGTTTATAAATGTTCACTTATCTTAATGTCCACTCTTTAGAACTTTGACAGTTAATTTCTATGGTGAAGGAACAAACTGCCGCAGGTATGAAACACATACCTTAATGCCTGTTTAAAAAGTCATTGAATTGGAATTCTGTTTAACTAGTACATAGATAAACGTACAATTTGTATCATTATTTCTGAGGTAAGTAATTTCCTGAAGTACATTTCAAGTAAATATTAAAGACGGGGGAGTATGTTGTGTAGACGGGCGTGATAAGAACTTGCAAATGACGCAATTAAATCAAATAGGGTCAGCATAAATGTTATAACTTAAATAAACTCTAGTTCCGTTGCCTCTCTGGTACCGGGAGGAAGCTGTTTGAGTCTGTTGTCGTGCAGTTTGAGTCGCCTAAGGTTGGTCAGTCCCTTGAATATGTTGAGAGGTAGCTCTAGAAGCACGTTGCTGGAGAGGTCGAGCTCCTCTAGTCTCACGAGGCCGCGGAAGAGAGGCTCAGGAAGGGCTTCGAGCGCGTTGGAGGCTATGTGAAGCACCACCAGGCGAGGCGTGCCTCGGAAAAGAGCTCCGTTAAGGTGCCGCAACGAGTTTGAAGACAAATCACTAGTAACATATTAGTTACAACTATATTATGGTGGCGTAAACATTGCAGAATATTTCTTTGAAATATTCAAAATATATACAGGATTATTTTACTCTTGTAATCTACATTTTTCCTTGGACAAAATACAAAAGTACACACGTTTTATATTTAAAATTCCAAGGAATAAAAAAGTATATACAACTTAACTATTTTGGATTGGTTATTATAGAGAGACTATTCTATTTTTCATTTTAACAATCACCGTCTTTCAAAACACCTTTTGTAAAAATATATTTAGGTTAAAGTGTGTTACTTTATATTTGAAAACCACCTGGAACACAAAATTAATGTACCAAAATCTTGGCTTTTAACTAATTATTTACAATAGCTCTCCAATAACAATATATAAGTGGCTCAGAAAACATCTCATGCTGTGATGCTTGCCTATGTCCAATATGTGTAATTTTCATTACTATACTAGGTATAAGCTACCAAGGTTCATGGTTCATCGATGGTCCATGGTTCATCTTATGTAAAATAATTCGGAATTTTGATGAATATATGTCTAGTTTATTTCATTGTAGAGAAATTAACCTAAGCTACGTTTCCAAATAAATACTAATAAAGTGGTACTATAAATACATTCCAGAAACATTTTTGTAACCTGGGCATAAATTTAACAGAGATGTATCATTTAACGGTAACTTTAATAAACAAATCAAAGGCTAAATATACCTGCCGTAGTAAACCTGCATTCTCATCAAATTATATATTTTTCAATAATAACTACTTTATTCAAACCATTTAAGCCTTATTATTCAAATATTTGACATAAGCCCATATTATAATATTTGACACATATTAAATATTACACATGATAGTCTATATACATATACAGGACTAAGCTATGTTTATGTAAAATTACATTTGTACAAATATAACATAAAAAATATTACTGGGAGCATGCAAAGAAATAGCGTTTGTGAGAGAAAGAGGAGAAATGTTCCATTCTGCATATAAATGAACAGATTTTGATATGTCGCCTCTTGACGCTGACGTTTCAACTAATTTGCTTATGAAGTCAGTTAAAGTGATTCATTTAAGGCTGAGTTTCATTGGTGGCTTGATGGCCGTGAGAAAACATCTTGCAGGTTTTAAAATATTCAACAATAATATAGATTAGTTGAATAGTCTAATTATACCCAAATGTTAGTTTTCAGTAGAAATATGTCCATAATTATTTTTATAACACTGAACTTTACACGAAATACCAACTTATCGTTAAAGTAGAGTTTACGTCATGATATTTTCCTAGTAAATATTTTATTTATTTTAGTAACCGTTGACAGATTCTTGTACACATATTTAATCTTAAATACAGTACACAATAGAGGGTGAGGTTATACTGTATTTGACCATGAGGTCAGCTGGCTTGGTCTTGTGAATATTACTGTATATGTACCACAACAGTTAGGCCTACTATGACTAGGTGTGCAAGCCCTTAGCCCGTGGTGATTAGTAGTTGAGGTTTATAAATACGCATTTGTTATATCCACAAATGTTATATCTTAAAACAATTCAGGCATTACATCTACAAATTATACACATTATTTCACAACTATGTCATTCTACTGTACATCATAAGGTATATTATAGACCCGATAAAACATAAACTCAAAACCCCTGAAAATTTTAACAAGTTTTAAAGATTGGTTATGCACTTACGCACTAGGTGGTTAAAAATATAAAACAATTATATATAAATTAAATAAATTATAATGTTCACTCTATCTAAACATAAAAACTTACAGTGTCTCAAGGTTGGCCAGTTTGTGGAAAATTTTCGTGTGAAGTTCTTCCAGACGATTTCGGTGTAGTCTTCTGTAAATAAAAGCAAATATCTATCATTTGTTTGACTATACCTTTTGATAAAAATAACCATATCATTACGATAAATTACAATTTTTATTACGATAAATGAATGTACAAACCTGTACTCTGACAAAAATTAACGAAAGAGGAAAGAGTTAGTAATGTGTTTTGTGTGTGAAATGTTGTAGTATGTGTTTGTAAGTATGTTTGTATGTCGCTTATATGCTACAGTACCACTCGAAAGATTGTAATGAACCTATCAGGCACTTAGCATGATTAGAGAATGGTTTTTGAGAGGATTGGTGGAAATCCATCCAAAGGGCTCCGACCCAGTGGATAGAAACTAAAAGGGCTCAGTGGTGGGCTTAGTGAAAATTAAAATTTGGTTTCTTACATTTTATGTTTACAAAATAAACAGCTGTGATTAAATGATTTGAAATTTTGATCAAATATAACAAAGCAATGTAAATAATTGAAGTTCTATGACATTCGCTCTACTTACACTAGCGCGCTGAGTGTGATATGGTTTACGAACTTAATTAAAATGTTAACATTTTATAAGGTATGGAAAGAAGATCCATAATAATTTGTATAGTTTATTTTCTTTTGAGAAGGTCTTATTCATTTAAGGTCATACATTTAAAACCTTATGGTTGCTCCGAAAAAGTCCCAAAAATGTTGGTTGCAAAACATGGATACGCATAAAAAAGCTTTACTTTTCTTTACAGTTTTTTTTGTTTGGCCACCATCATTAAAACCAATCAACACTTATGAAAAGGTATCTACACATGTGCCCAACTCTGTACATTTGTGCAACCGTGTTCCATAACGCAAAGATGTAACATATTGTTTTTCGTTTTCGAGTTGAACCCAATGGTGTAAAGGAAATACATATTTTAAAATCCGCTAAAAAAATATCCTTAAAAACCCATAAAACCCTACCTTGGGTTACACAAACGGAAGTTACCATACTGTTAATATAACGTTACTATAGGTCTATGAAAGCTCATAGCATGCACTGATGTCTTTGTTACCCGTGTAAACAATACTTACAAATGGGCCAAACTGTCCAGGTTGTCAAATATAACTGAAGGCAGAAAATCAATACGATTGTCGAACATGTCCCTGAAACAGGAAACCAGAAAACAATCATTGACGTGGTCGACACATATCCACAAATATGACGCCTGGTGTATGGACACAGCTTTCACTAAAGTAATACATAAATTTTAAAAGCAGAAAGCAATCACTGACATGGTTAACACGTGACTACAGATATGGCAGGAATACGAGTAGTACAGCGTGACACAACATCAACATTAGGCTCATACGTAATAAACCAGAAAACAATTACTCTATGGACATGTTTAACAAATTGACATCATCATATCGCTGACAATATTGATACGTGACTACAGATATGGCAGGAATACGAGTAGTACAACGTGACACAGAATCAACATTAGGCTCATACGTAATAAACCAGAAAACAATTAACTATGGACGTGTTTGACAAATTGCCGTCATCATATCGTTGGCAATTAATTATGGCGGCAAAAGTAGAGAGATAGTAGAAGTAGTAGTAGTAGTGTAGTAAGTAGGTACACATAATGAGCCTGAAAACTGTCATTGACGTGTTTGTTACATGTCCACAGATGTATCGACGCACCTCTGTACTGTTGGTATACAGATCCGCTTTAGTGGCACATTCACTTAATAGTAATACTCACAATTCTATGAGTCTGTGAAGACCCTTGAATGTCTCCCTATTCAGCGACGTTACTTGATTTATACCAAGATCGCTGAAACAGTTCAAAAACATAAGCACTCACAATATTGAAAATAAATCTTAAGTATTATTATTATCTATTATTATTAAGTATCAATGTTGTCTAGTTGAGCTCTCTTAAGTAATCTTAAACGGATGACTAGTGTTTTACATTTTTACAAAAATTTCTGCTAAAATTATTTCCTCAGGAGTTGCTTTAAATGAAAGAGAATTTAATTCAAAAGTCCATGGAGTGTGATCAAATTGCATTCCTTATACAGTATATCATTTTTATAAAAAAACTTTACGATATTGTTAAAAAAAGTCTACTTACATGACCCGGATGTCATGAGGCACATACTGGCTGGACGGCAGCTCATCCAACTCTTGTCGCCAGCAGCTGAGGGCGAATGTCTCCGGACGGCAGCGACACGGACCTTCGCAGCATCGGTACCATCGATCCTCATCCTCCAATCTCCGCCACACTGGACACGTGGTACCATGTGAAACATTACTCTACCTCAAGTCCTGCAACTACACCCACTGAGGGCGAATGTCTCCCTGGCTGGTTGCGACACTTCTACCACCAACACTAATACTGCCGACCAAAGTTTTAATGAACTGCTGCTTCTACCATCAACACCAATACTGTTGACCAAAGATTCAGTAATCACCGGGTGGTGGGGTATGAACTGTCTGCATTTACCACCAACACTAATACTGCCGACCGAAGTGTCAGTATTCAACGGGTGATGATATATGAACAGTCTGTATCTACCACCAACAATATTACTGCCGACCGAAGTTTCAGTAATCAACTCTCTGCATCTACCACCAACATTAATACTACCGACCGAAGTTTCAGTGATCAACGGGTGGTGGTAAATGAGCTGTCTGCATCTACCACCAACATTGATACTGCCGACCGAAGTGTCAGTAATAAACTGTCTGCATCTACCACCAACATTAATACTACCGACCAAAGTTTTAGTGATCAACGGGTGGTGGTAAATGAGCTGTTTGCATCTACTATCAACACTAATACTGCCGACCGAAGTGTCAGTAATCAACTGTCGGCATCTACCACCAAAATTAATACTGCCGACCGAAGTTTCAGTAATCAACTGTCTGCATCTACCACCAACATTAATACTACCGACCGAAGTTTCAGTGATCAACTGTCTGCATCTACCACCGACATTAATACTATCGACCGAAGTTTCAGTGATCAACGGGTGGTGGCAAATGAACTGTCTGCATCTACCACCAACAATAATACTGCCGACCGAAGTGTCAGTAATCAACTGTCTGCATTTACCACCAACATTAATACTACCGACCGAAGTTTCAGTAATCAATGGGTGGTGGTAAATGAACTGCTGCTTCTACCATCAACACCAATACTGTTGACCAAAGATTCAGTAATCACCGGGTGGTGGGGTATGAACTGTCTGCATTTACCACCAACACTAATACTGCCGACCGAAGTGTCAGTATTCAACGGGTGATGATATATGAACTGTCTGCATCTACCACCAACACTAATACTGCCGACCGAAGTGTCAGTATTCAACGGGAGATGATATATGAACTGTCTGCATCTACCACCAACACTAATACTGCCGACCGAAGTGTCAGTATTCAACGGGTGATGATATATGAACTGTCTGCATCTACCACCAACACTTATACTGCCGACCGAAGTGTCAGTATTCAACGGGTGATGATATATGAACTGTCTGCATCTACCACCAACACTAATACTGCCGACCGAAGTGTCAGTATTCAACGGGTGATGATATATGAACTGTCTGCATCTACCACCAACAATAATGCTGCCGACCGAAGTTTCAGTAATCAACTGTCTACATCTACCACCAACATTAATACTACCGATCGAAGTTTCAGTGATCAACTGTCTACATCTACCACCAACATTAATACTACCGACCGAAGTTTCAGTGATCAACTGTCTACATCTACCACCAACATTAATACTACCGATCGAAGTTTCAGTGATCAACTGTCTACATCTACCACCAACATTAATACTGCCGACCGAAGTCTCAGTGATCAACGGGTGGTGGCAAATGATCTGTCTGCATCTACCACCAACAATAATACTGCCGACCGAAGTGTCAGTAATCAACTGTCTGCATCTACCACCAACATTAATACTACCGACCGAAGTCTCAGTGATCAACGGGTGGTGGCAAATGAGCTGTGTGCATCTACCACACAATACTGACCGAAGTTCAGTATCAACGGGTGGTGATATGAACTGTCTGCATCTACCATCAACAATAATACTGCCGACCGAAGCTACAATAATCAACGGGTGGTGGTATATGAACTGTCTGCATCTACCATCAACACTAATACTGCCGACCGAAGTTTCAGTAATCAACTGTCTGCATCTACCACCAACATTAATACTACCGACCGAAGTTTCAGTGATCAACTGTCTACATCTACCACCAACATTAATACTACCGACCGAAGTTTCAGTGATCAACTGTCTACATCTACCACCAACATTAATACTACCGATCGAAGTTTCAGTGATCAACTGTCTACATCTACCACCAACATTAATACTACCGATCGAAGTTTCAGTGATCAACTGTCTACATCTACCACCAACATTAATACTGCCGACCGAAGTTTCAGTAATCAACTCTCTGCATCTACCACCAACATTAATACTGCCGACCAAAGTTTCAATAATCAACGGTTGGTGGCAAATGAACTGTCTGCATCTACCATCAACAATAATACTGCCGACCGAAGTTTCAGTAATCAACTGTCTGCATATACCACCAACACTAATACTGCCGACCGAAGTTTCAGTAATTAACTGTCTGCATCTACCACCAACACTAATACTGCCGACCGAAGTTTCAGTAATCAGCTGTCTGCTTCTACCACCAACACTAATACTGCCGACCGAAGTTTCAGTTATCAGCTGTCTGCTTCTACCACCAACACTAATACTGCCGACCGAAGTTTCAGTAATCAGCTGTCTGCTTTACCACCAACATAATACTGACCGAAGTTTCAGATCAACATATACACTATATAAGTATAAATACCATTAAAAATACAGTGAACTTTTTTACAATACGTATCTTTTTAATAGATATAAGTAAAACGTAGTTAATTTTCTTTTCAATTTTCAAATTAATCCGTTGTAATTTTTTACGTAGATAAAACTTCAAATAATTTACTATTGGGGTAGAATATATTTACAATACCTTATTATATTATTACTAAAAATCGTTCTGTGAAATTCACTCTACTCACGCCAGCGTGCTGCGTGCGATATCGTTTATTGTTTGAACCATTTTTTGTGTTAAGAATTTTACAGTTTCCTTTACTGTTTATGGACACCATACTTTAAAATAATAATTATGTAATAATAATTTGAAATAGCCTTTAGCTCTGTCATTTTACTTATTTATACAACACTTCTGCGTAGGAGCACTGGCTACTATATACATATACTATAGGTGGTTATAAAGTCCAGAGCAAACACAACCTTTGGGTTCAAATGTAATGTAGCGAGGACGCCGAACCTGAACATGAACGATTAAACTCTCCCTCTCGACCACCTCTTGACCAGCTCTCTCCTGCTGACCTCATTTAAACCTAAAACCTTTGTTAAAAAACTATACCCTGACATGCAGCTGACTTTATACAGTTAAACATTCTCGACAACAACAAAAACTAGGATTTTGAGTTTTATAAATTTTATGATTTGTCAACATCGTACTGACTCTCTCCTTGTTACTAGAAAACTGTTAAACTATATATTTATAGTGGCAGTAAGTTGAACTGTTTGACCGTAGTTTTAAGTATTTATAAATATCTATAACCAAAACAGCTATTGGTTACTATCTAAAGGATATCATTTCAATTCTTGTTATTCTTAATATGTTTTTATGTTAAATAAATTTTGCAATTCAAAGTCATTTATTGAAACATTAACAACTGATATAAATTTTGTAAAGCTGTGAGTTATCAAAAACTTATATTCCCTTAAAGAAATTTTCGATCATGTTGGAAGTTTATGGACATTTGAGCAGTGCATGTGTCACTTCAATTTCAGAAATAAATACCCTTTGGAAACTATCCCAAAATAGTGCAAGCTAGAAATTATCTTTATGAAATTTCTCATTATCCCTTCTGATGAATATTCGAACAATATTGTTTAGGTACGTGGAACGCAAACCCAGATAGATCATGGCCTGAACGGTGAACAATCAATAGAGGGATAGATTTCTAATTAAAACATTTAAAGTGGGTGACCCGTATTATATAAATTATTGAATTCCATTCCAGGAAGTAAATGAATTGCAATGTAAATGTAAGTAAAGTGACTTTTCAACTACTTATATTAATACTTAGAATACTTCTTCCCAGAAGTAGGATTAAGTTTTGATTTTAAATTATCCGTTTTACAACAATGCAATGAATTTTTACAAAATAGTATTAGTTTTTTATATACAGTATATATATACAAGAACCAGCGAACGGCGTTATGACTGGTCGGCTGCGCTTGCAGTAGCTATTCCAACCATCATACAGTGAAACTCACAGGGTTGCTCCACAGATCGCAGCCTCCTTTCTATCCGGTTGATCCGCTCCTCCTGGGACTCCTCATGGACCGGAGGCTTGAGTGGCTCCAGGAGACCCCCGCTGGCCACCTCCTCGCGGATCCGTCGCAGGGCGTCGCAGGCGGTGATGTCGCAGATGTCGGCGTCGCTGGGGACGATGGTCAGCGCAGCGAGGGTGTGCGGCAACAGCAACACAAACAACAACAACAGCAGGACGAGCGACGTCGAGACAGACATCCTGTAGAACAGTGGAAGTGATTAATCCAGGATTGATTCTCGGACACTAAAATGCACCTCAGACTGCCACCAAGTTCCAGAAGGCTAGTGCCCATGAGAGGCAAAACCTTTGCCAGAAGTTTACATAGCTTTATACATATATTTTTATCAACTTTATTTTTACGAAATAAAAATAAAACAAGAATATATTAAAATTTAGTAAATATCTCTTACGGTTTGTTACTAGTAACATAGGGAAATATTATAAACTTTAATACACTGTTACACATAGGCCTGCATTTAAAATAACAACAGTTGCTATATTTAATTAACTGGGAGTACACCAAAATACATACATACATACATACATACATATATATATATATAAGACATATATGAAGTTTTTCTTAAAATGTTTCAAAAATTGAGGAAGTTTATCCTCAATAAGAATAGCATGAGAAAAGTAAGTAGGTTTGCTCCCGCGAGGAAAAAAATAGTTTAGATTTATCTACATAGTAGTCATAAATGTATATAACTGTACAATAATTTGTTTTATAATATTAAAAATATTGAGTTTTATTTTACTAGTTACTGATGGTAAATTAGAGACAACTCCCTTTAACATTTTAAAATAATAACATTTTAACATTTCAATACATTTATTGAAATACAATATGTTTGGTTAGAATCTCTGTTTTAACACTTTATTATCAATAAATAAAGATATTGTTCATTTAAGCATCATTAAATTCAGCCAAAACTGAAAGTATTAAAAATATTGAAATAAAAGATACACCAAGATATGAATTTTAACCTCATAAAATTAAATAAAATAAAAATGGGACTCCATAAGACGACGTGCCGTTTTTAATAGATTATATATAATTATGAATAGCCATTTGTCATTGAGTAAAAAAAATTAAAAATAATTGATTTTGGGGTTTTTGGCTGAATTTAATGATGCTTAAAATGAACAATATCTTTATTTGTTGATAATAAAGAAAGTGTTAAAACAGATTCTAACCAAAAATATTGTATTTCAATAAATGAGTTGAAATGATAAAATTTTATGATTTTAAAATGTTAAAGGTAGTTGTCCCTAATTTACCAGTAACTAGTAAAGTAGAACTGGAAATATTGGATAACACGAAGAATTGGATAACAACTCCTATATATTTGCTAATATCGGTTTTTATTTCAAAATAATTTTTAAAAAATTATTCGAAGATCGTCCGCTGTAATTTGTTAATATTATGTTCTAGAGTGTGTTTGAAATATACTAAAGAGCGTAAGATGCAAAAGTAAAATGTATTTATTAATTAATTCAAAGAAGAAAGTAATAAATGTAGGTATTACAGGTATTAAACAGTGTAGACCTACTCACTGCACACGCACAGGTTCCATGGACCACAGCGAGCCCTCTACTCCGGAGCCCGGGAGTCCATTGTTGCGAACCCACCAATCAAACCCATTGAGGCATCCTGTGACTAATTGTCTTACTCTTTCCACAATTTTATTTGACATTTCTGAATTGCATATTGGAAGACCGATAGTTAACTTTAGCGTTCTAAAACGTAAATGCTTAGCGAAATATAAACATAAGGAATCTAACCATTATTAATAAATTAATTAACTTTCTCTCCTATTGGCCTTTAATGAGTACATACATAGCTACCAGTAAGTAAAGGAAGATTGAGTGGACTACTGCAACCAGTAATTTACTAAATGCATGTACTTTGTAAAAAATAAAATGAAAATTATAAAATAAGCTGTTAAATATGTTCTTAAGTTATTTTGAAAATATAACTGTTATTATTTTTATTGTATTGAAATTTCTGTACTTTGTTTTCTAGGGTCTGGGTAAAAGAAAGAATGTATTAAAATATTTTTTTTAACGCAACCGCACAGTATAAAAGAATTGTCGGTACAGTATAGTAATCATGTCATATGGGCTAGCTGGAGGAAACCACTCACATTATCTGAATAGAACAATCTGGATTTAAAATTGTCTTTTTCCAATATTCAGTATTAACATTACGCTTTAACATAATTAATAGTACCTGGAGACCGAGCTTTGTTCGGATAGAATAAGACAGTTTTGAGGAAACAAATATAAAACTAATAATACAGATAGTTTAATAATTATTGTTTTACTCGTACTTTGTCGGCAATAGAACATAATGTTGTTCTCTTGAAATAAAACAAAAACCAAAATGATAGTTCTTTATTGAACAGTTAACGCAAACGGTTTTTACTAACCTGCATAAACTCTAAACAAAAACTATCGGCCTCGGTCGGGGATCGATCTCACTACCTTTAACGCCGCGTTGGCAATGAGCTGAGACGCAGTTAACCGGAGATGTGATTCAGCATCTTCTACCCAGGTGTTATTGTTGGAGCTAATATAATTATTGGTACGACTATGACTAAACTGAGGTCAACTGATTGTGTTAGATACGGAATGAGGATTCAGAAGGAAAAGGGAAAATTAGTTTACATCAATTGGTTTGTTAATGTGGCTTCAAGAAATACAATGAATAAGTTTTCTATCAAAACACGATCGTTTTTGGAAATACTTTTTTATGTTTTAATTTCGCACAGTTATTTGAACCTTTAGATTCTAAAAACTGTTTACTAATTTGATTTTTGAATTTTTCATTTATTACATACATAAAATAAATGTGTGCAAAACCTCTATTCACATCTTACAAAGAGCATATTGTTAGCCATCTTCACTCAATATCTGTCAAACGCTTATAAACATATGTTTTGATTCGTATTGTTTATATTTGATTCTCCATAAGCGTAATGTTATTTTTTAGATTTTAAACTTAATATTACAAGAAACCCACAATTATCCTGGACATTAGACCTATCTAGACCTTATTTTCTACTAGGAAATTAGTTATTTCCAAAATTTAAAGAAATTCCTTAGTGCCGTTTTCGAGATCCGTGTGCAAATATATCTTTGCTCGGATAGATCAAGGCATGTATTTTACTAGTTAATTAGCAAAATTAAAACAAATTTACTGCTCAATGAAAACAATTATGTGGTTTAAATAAAACCGTTTTCATACCCCTTAATTAATATGGCATAAATACTGAACAAAAATATAGACTTCGGGTGGGAATCGATCACGCGACCTTGCGTACGTGAGACCTGAGCGCTACCAACTGAGTACGGCGTGGGCCAAGTTGTCGTCGTCGTTTGAGAGTTTTTGGCCAACCTCAATTGTTTTAGCTAATCTTATACTGAATTTAAATGTCCATACAGTTTGTTATTATTATCCTGTGATCTACTGATTTTGCTAGAAAAGGAATGAGGATTGAAAAGCAAAAGATAAATATAATTTACACCAGTTAATAGGTTTATTACAGTGGCTTCAAGCAATAGAATGAATACGTTTTCTTTCAAAACACAAAAGATTTTGGAAATAATTTTCTCTGCTTTTATTTCGCACAGTTATTTTACACTTTAGTTTTTACAAATTGTTTAGTAATTTGATAATTTTTCATTTATTACATACATAAAATAAATATTAATGCAAAACCTCTATTCACATATTATTTGCCACCATCTTCAATCAACAACTGTCAAACGGTTATAAACAGCTGTTTTGGTTTGTATTGTTTACATTTGATTCTCCATAAGCGTAATGTTAATTTTTAGATTTTAAACTTAATTTTTTTTTTTTTTTGGGGGGGGGCAGGTGGTAACTCTTTATGAGTACCCCCCCGCTCCTGGGAGGGTTATGTGGAGACTCCACCGTTAAGCGGTGTTTACCCAAACAACTGAACCCACCTTCCCCCATCCGTCCAGACGTGTATGCGCAACTTACATACGGGCGAAAGGACTTCATTTGAGCGACCACAGCATTAGCGTTTACCGCTGTAGCTGCTGGATTACCTCTTGGAATGGCTATTACAAGAAAACACGAATTTTCCTGGACATTAGACCTACCTAGAACTTATTTTCTACTCGGAAATTAGTTATTTCCAAAATTTAAAAAATTCCTTAGTGCCGTTTTCGAGATCCGTGTGCTAATATATATATATATATACAAACCTTGCTCGTATTATAGTATTGGATATATACAAACCTTGCTCGTATTATAGTATTGGATTTAATTAGGAATATAATTAAGAAGAGTACATAAATAGCTAGCAGTAGGTAAGATAGAGTGGACTACAACAAGTAATTTCCTAATAATTTAACAAACACCTGTTTGTTACCTTCATATAACATATTCATATTAATTTAATAAGTACCTAGTGGCCATATTAATAGAGTTCACACTCTATTTCGTAAAAATTAGAAAAACTATAAAATAAGTTGCTAGGCTTATTAAAATAATTTTCCAACAAAAATGCAAGTAATAGTATATTTTTAAATTATTAATAATAAATCAGGATTCTACATATATTTAAATTAAGGATTTGATATTAGTAGAATAATAATTCAAAGAATTTAGGTGGAGCTCTGCCGAATAAATTGGTATTTTGTGGTGAACGGAAGTGAAGTTTTCAAAAGGATTTATAAATTTATCAGTATTTAAATCCTTCAATATGGGTGCCGTTTAAATATTTTTTGACATTTTTATAAAGAAGAAATAGAAATATTTTTTTATGGTTTAAAATATTTTTATACATAATTATTGCTAGGTCCATAAATAGTTTTCGGGATCAATATTTAACCAGCAAATAAAACCATGTTAAATATACTGTACACTGTAAAAAAATGAATTATTTGAATTTAATCTACTCAATAAGAATTAAACCAACTTCACCACTTTTTGAAGGCTTTATTCCGGATAATAATAACTGATTCGTATCCTAATGAAATTGAAATTAAAATCATAATGTAGTCAGTGTACTTCGTCTTTGTTAAATTCTTTAGTGATATTGTTTGATGTTGGCAATTCTTCAACTACTTAGCAACTGCTTGATTGAATAAATTACTAACAAAAGGAAGATTCTTTCGCGTCTTTGATGGAGGAGATTGTTTGAAACCAGAAAAGTTACGAGAATTGCGTTGAAAGTAGTCTGGAAGATGTTGGTTTGGATACTTGGATTTCACATGATTCTAGAGATAAAGTTGTTTAGCAGAACATGTTATACTTTAATGCCCTAAGGGAAAGTTAACTATTCACGATCACACTTAAGCCCGGGTCTGTAATAGAAAATCTAGCTCGATCCCGTGAACACGTTTTTGGGGCCATTAAAATAATTAAGTACCTAGTGACCGAGCTTCGCTCGGATCGAATAAGATATGTATTATACAAGTTAACATAAAATAAATATTTATGCAAAACCTCTATTCACATATTGTTCTCCACCATCTTTAATAAACAACTGTCATACGGTTATAAACAGATTTTTTTGTGTTGTTTACATTTTGATTCCCCATAATTTTTTGGATTTAAAACTCAATATTTCAAGAAAACCGGAATTTTCCTTGCACATTAGACCTATCTAGAACTTATTTTCTACTAGGAAATTAGTTATTTCCAAAATTTAAAGAAAATCGTTTGAGCCGTTTTCGAGATCCGTGTGCAAATATATATATATATATATATATATATATATATATATATATATATATATATATACAAACCTTGATCGCATTATAGTATTGGATAAATCAATGGAATGTATATTGTATCCTTTTAGCAAATTTCTTATAGGATTTAAGTTAGACCTAAACCATAGATCGATATTTTTGTTTAGGGCTCCCAGATGTCCCCGAAACTATACACACACATGCACACCCACACACACACACACACACACACAATTACACGCACACACGCACACACACACACACACACACACACACATATATATATATATATATATATATATATATATATATATACTGATAGTAATAACGGAGTTTTACGTTTATAGCAGAGAGTGTAGGTCGCGTGGGCGGGTGATCTTTGGAGACCGGTTTCGTCAGGACACATTTTCTCTCTCAACCATCCCAGATTTCATACTATTCACTTCAAAAACTTTTAAGATAAATGCTACTCCTTTAGCGAAATGGTGCAAACAATATAAATTAGGCAGCAGTTCTATAGGAAAATTCTAATAGAAAATTAACGCCCTAAAAGCGTTTATACGGATCAATACAATTATTTTAACTAGCAGTAAGCCCGTACTTTGTACGGGTTGTACATTCAGTGTAAAGAAACACCATACTTAAAACGTAACGAAACATAACTGAAATCTTAAACAAAGAAATACAAAGAACTCTTAGCTAAATTACATAGTATTATTTCACAATAATTAGAGATATACTGTATTAGATAAAATAATAACATGTGTATTGTTGTTAAAATCTGTTATACGTAAAATAACATTAAATATAATATAAGTTTTAATAGATTTAAAACCTATGATAAATGTAAAGAGGCCAATATTGATTTTAATTTCACAGATGATGGTTATTTTATACTATTAAATCACTTTTATAGACATGAAAAATATTGATAAGAATTCGGTTTTCATGTTCAAATTTATTGATTTATCTTAATAAACATATATTTGTAAAAAAATTATATCCTATGGTTATTCTTATGCCTTTAGGAACATGTGAACTAAATTGCACTATGATCGGCCCAGCGGGTTTTGTGTGAAAATCTAACAAACAACCCTAATTTCCATTTATAATATTAGTAAAGATGTAAAGATAGTAAAGATATATAATTAAAAGTACCATAAATAGTTTAAAAGATATTGAGCATTTATGAAAAGTAGAACAGTCCGCAAAAAAGATATAAATCTTTGCAACTTTAATGAAGACAGCTCGACCTTAAAAGATTGAATGTGACTATTTCAACTTTAAACTTTACATTTCCTAACAATCCAAGTTTATCTTGTTACTAAAACTTTCTTCAGAAATCTCAGATACATAAAATAATAAAGATTTCTAGAGGTAGGAGGAGCTTAAAGCGCTCAATGGTTTTAATTCAAGTGACAACTGTAAATTAATATGAGTAATAATTTAAGAACTACCATCAACGAACTCAATCATAAACTTGATAAATATAAAACTACCATAATATGCTGATATTATAGTATTGTTTATTATGTTACCATTTATTTTCATAGAAAGAGTCTACATCACTCTGTAACTGACCTGCCTATTGTCCAACAACCACTATACTATTTGGGGGTTTCATTGACAAACTTTTTTTTTATTAGCTGCCAAAATATTTTACTGTATAATTGATCTTTGTTTCAATGACTGAAATCAGCTTAAACCCTTAAATATTTAGTATTTAAAATGATAAGTTTATGATATGCAGATCGCAGGACTTTGGACTTTGTTTTACAATATTATTATTATGGGAATACGTAGCATTAGTCTTTCATTTTGCTCGATTGTCTTTAAAGAATTTTTATAAAAACTTCAAAGTATAAATTAATATCTTGAAATTATTTGCTCTTTTAAATAAATCAATAAATCTTTTACACTCACCCGTCAGTTGATGAGTGTAACGCTAAATTCCCAGCCACGGTCAAAACATTGTAAAGAGCCTTTTGCACAGTGACTGAAGTGCAGCATTGTTTAATTATCGGTTGTCGTGGCAACAAACCAACAGCGTTTCATGTAGGCTAGGTATCGCACATGTGTTTTGCAGGATGACCAACATCACATCAACTGGCATACTTATATCAGGCAATTATTGACATGGATATGCCTTTGCTTCTGGGAAGGGGGGGCGGGGAGGTTGGCAATTTGTAAGATGAAAATTTGAAACAGGTTTCCATAGAAACTACTAGGGCTATTGTATTGAATTTTTAATATTTAAGTATAAGAACAGCTGTTTATAAGGACTGAAAAAGCTCCCTTTATACATGTTATCCATTATCTAACCCATTTCTCACAGGGAAGTAAATACAAACTTTTTTTATGAATCCTCCGTTTTAAAATAATTAGGCTACTTTGCTTTATTATATTCAAAAATACTTTAAATGCTTTATGCAATGCTTTAAATTTTCAAGGTTCATCTCTTTACGAGTGAAAGTTGCAGTATGTTTAATCTGACCATCATCTTTGAAAAATATCTTAGTATTTATTTCCCTGTGGGAAATAGGTTACATCATAGATATGTCAAAAGGAATCTTTTTAGTTCCTATAAACAACTGTCGTTATAACCATATGGCGTTACAAATTCCTATCTTACAAATCGCTACACAACCCCAGAGCTAAGACATATCTATGTCAATTAGATTCTTTCTTATCAACAATTTAAAATACACAGTATTTATTTTCATGGTTGGATCATAAATAATTCTGAGTGGAATGTTTTGTCCCGCTAAATAAACAGCTGTTATCATAACCATATGACGACGCTTCCATAACACTTTTGCGTCCCAAAAATTGTTAACACCTCTTCAGAACTTAGACAAATCCATGCCAAAAGTTAGCGATAACTAATTTTAGTTAAGTAATTTGAAGTTTAATGTTCGAAAATGATATTCATTGTTCAAGCTAAACTTTGCCTGTTCAAATGAGCTCTCTATACAAATAAACTTCATAAGTTGATAAGTTAAACAAAAAAGTTACCTGAGGTGAGACGGGGTATAAAAATATTAAAACCAGCAATAATGCTCATTCCAGGACTAAATAAAAACGAGTTTTTCCTCTGTTTATAGAATTATTTTATTTCAAAAATAACATTTGTAAGCTGACAATTAAATACCTACGAGTACATTTAATAAGTAATAGCGTTACTAAAGTAAACACACGATTAAATTACTAATTGCTTCCTGAGGATGCTACCCTGAAAGAGTTAGTGATGTTTGAGACATTCCATATATTTAATATTACTTCTTAGTTTATAGTTTACTGAGTTTTGAAAATACTTAGTAAAAGATGTGCAAGCAAAAGCTCGTGCGAAAAAGGGATTGTCATACAGAAGTAACGGATACCCTAGCCTTGAAACGGATCAGCTGATATTTCTCTAGGATTATATTTATATAAAGCATTATTTTAGTTTGGTTTACAAGAATTATTAGTACTTTTACTTATTAGTACTTAGTACTTTTAATTGTAAGTGAAAAGGAAATTCAGCTTTTGAAATAAACTAGGTTAAAATAATTATTTGAAGGTATCTTGCGTGAACTAATGTAGCTCATTCAGCTCTAACTTCTAATGTATGTTAGATTTATTTACATTTTATGGTTTGTGCTAACCTAACTTAAACTGTAATACAAATATTCACATTAAATTTGCATACATTTATTTAAATAGTACACTCTAAAAACTTTGGAGACAGGAATCCATTTTGTATGGAATGCACTAATAACTCTTCCTTTGCTTTAAACATTGCATCCGAGTGAGGCCTCTCCTCTGAAAATGTATTGGTAAAGGCTTAAGTAAATTACATTTTAAACAACAAATTTACAACAGAAAAATTTAAAAGTAGTCATTTAGTTGAATAATTATCAGGTTCAAATTCTAAAATTATAGTTAAAATTCTTTGAAAGCCATATGCCAATAGGAATTGAAATGACTAAAACCAACTTACAGGCGAAAATAAGCTTTCCTGATTCATTTAGTAACTGATTCCAATTTCATAGATTTGAATCACAAATCAAGAAGAAGTTTTATGAATTTATTTAGTTAAACTTTTTCAATTTCCTGTAATACATATTATCTGTAGTATTATTTCACTGAAAAGCTGACGTTTAATGGATCTACTCAATTACAAAGACGTTTTTACCACCTAATCGTCTGCTGTTCGGAGACCTCTCAGTGGTTCCTAATTTATTAACATGTATTAAAAATAACTTCTACCAAATATCGAATTTGCCAACAATCCAACCATTTCTAATCTCTGGTTTACTCTGTAGAACAAAGATATATGAAAGTTTTATTAGAATTTGTTGTTTTAACTAATTTCCCATAAGGAAGAAGCTATTGCCGTAGGTCTCATAGCAAGACGTAAGCCCGGGACCATTTATTTTTTCATCTTTATGTGGCCAGAAGCCAAAAAAATTAATCGTTAAAATTTATATATATATTATATATTACCTTACTAGTTCTGCCTCAAGGTACTCACGGGTATAAGTGAAGTAGACGGTGAAGAGAAAGGTACTACTAAGTAACTCACGGGTACAAGAGAGAAAGCCAATGAAGTGCAACGTACTAGTAAGTAACTCGCGTGTATAAGTGAAGTAGCTGATGAAGTGCAAGGTACTAGTAAGTGGTTCATGGGTGTAAGTGAAGTAACCGATGAAGAGAAAGGTACTACTAAGTAACTCACGGGTACAAGAGAGAAAGCCAATGAAGTGCAACGTACTAGTAAGTAACTCGCGTGTATAAGTGAAGTAGCTGATGAAGTGCAAGGTACTAGTAAGTGATTCATGGGTGTAAGTGAAGTAACCGATGAAGAGAAAGGTACTACTAAGTAACTCACGGGTACAAGAGAGAAAGCCAATGAAGTGCAACGTACTAGTAAGTAACTCGCGTGTATAAGTGAAGTAGCTGATGAAGTGCAAGGTACTAGTAAGTGGTTCATGGGTGTAAGTGAAGTAACCGATGAAGAGAAAGGTACTACTAAGTAACTCACGGGTACAAGAGAGAAAGCCAATGAAGTGCAACTACTAGTAAGTAACTCGCGTATATAAGTGAAGTAGGCCTTGAACTGCAATGTACTAGTAAGTAGAAAGGTACTACTAAGTAACTCGCGGGTACGATAGAGAAAGCCAATGAAGTGCAACGTACTAGTAAGTAACTCGCGTGTATAAGTGAAGTAGGCGATGAACTGCAATGTACTAGTAAGTAACTCGCGTGTATAAGTGAAGTAGGCGATGAACTGCAATGTACTAGTAAGTAACTCGCGTGTATAAGTGAAGTAGGCGATGAACTGCAATGTACTAGTAAGTAGCTCACGGGTATTAATAAAGTACCTGATGAAGTGCAAGGTACTAGTAAGTAGCACACAGGTATAAGTGAAGTAGAAGATTAAGTGCAAGATAATAGTTTTAGCGAATTTCCCATAGGGAAGAAGCTATTACCGTAGGTCTCATGGTATAAGTAAGTGAAATGTATGTCTTTAGGTACCCAGAGAAACAATAGTTGTATAAGTGAAATTGAAATATATACTAGTAAGTAACTCGCGTGTATAAGTGTGTATGTGTGTGTGTGTGTTGTGTGTGTGCGTGTGTGTGTGTCTGTGAACACGATAACTGTCGTAAAAATGGTCTGATCAAGACCAAATTTGGTAGAGACGTGTATTCCTACAAATGCTCGGACGAGTTCGTAAACCAGATATATCAGTCAATGGAAACGGGTAGTTTGGGGGGCTTTTGTACCCCAAAATGGGGTTTTTTGCGTTTTTCACATGTAATTTTTTAAAAGCTTCTAATTTTATATTCCACCATTGCAATCAGCTTAAAAAACTACACAATTAAGTTTCTTAAAATTTTTCTCTTACTCCAACGGTTACCGAGATATTAAAAATCTAAACACAGTACGTTGTATTGTGAAGCTCCAATGTTAATCTTATAAAAGATAGGGAAAAATTAATATTTCCCATATTAATAAATTTTTTGGATGAAACTTGATATTAACCTTCATGTGGTTGAGATCTATCTATTTATGCTTAAAAAACTTAGTTTATGTGTTTATGACGGCAGCAAACCTGCATACTCTTTTCCCTTATTAATCATATGGGGAATAGGCAAACTCCTTTATTTATGGGCAGATGTTGATGAAAGTTGGTATAAATGTTAAGATAAAAATTATTTATGGTAGAAATGACTACTTTCAGTGTTCCTCACAGCAGCTAACCTGCACACTCTTTCCCATGTTAATCTTATGGAGAATAGGCAAATAATTCTCAGGTTTATGTACAGATTTTTATAAAACTTGTCATATATCATTTTTATTATTATATTATTCATTTGGAAATTCTCTGAGTACACAGGTCTGCTGCGATGGGGTATTTTTTCTTTTTTTCTGAGGGAGATGCGGAAGTAATGCTTTATGCACACAGGTGGCCAGCCTGTAGTGTTGGGATTTCCTAAGAAGTGGGGTCACCCACTAAAAAATCCTCCTCTACTCTTTAGGATTCTAACCTGGAACCGTTTTACACATTACATCAGGCTACGTCTAAATTTGCCTAACGCCCTTGGGGCTCACTCCATGTCCAAGCACTTGTTTAGGTGATCTTCACGTTCCACATAGTTTTTCTTCTCTAGAAGAAAAGCGACACTACGCCCGGACGAACTGTGACAAACAATCCCAGTTTCCCTCGTCCTCAATGATCTTGTGGCAGACCGTGTCCACCGATAAAACACCAAGTTTTCGTGCAGCCTCCAGGCGAAGCCTTTCCCAACAGGGGCAGCGGAAGAAAGTGTGCACCGCATCGTCGGAAACACCCAGGCAGTAAATGCAATCCAGAGAATCCGGTTTGCTCATCCGATAAAGGTACAACTTGAAATAGCCATGTCCTGTCAGAAACTGAGTGAGATAGTAATACACCTCACCATGCCGCCGTTCCACCCACGGTTGGACCTGCTCCATGAGTCACCCAGTCCATCGCACTCGAGCGTCGTGCTCCCTCCCAGCTGTGTTGCCACTGCTGGAAGGTTTGGGAACGCACTTCAAATCTTGCAGCATCCTTGCCGACCTCGCCTTCCCCTCTGATAAATCGCTTTCCTCTCCCCTGCAAGCTCGGATACTGTCTGGTATGCAGAACACTCCCGGAGTGCAGCTTGACGCTGAACCCGGGCGAGTCGCAACCGGTAGATGTCATTGGTGAGAGTGCCTGCCCACACCTCTGCCCCAAAAAGGAGCGAGGACTGAACTGCGGACATTTGCCATCAACCTACTAAGGTAAGAGACTACCTTAGAAGCCGTGTCCGCCGTACGCAAGATCTGGTCTCTCCAGCTTAGTTTGTTGTCCTCCTTGTCTGAGAGGTACTTGGCAGCATGCGTTGTGTGGACCACATCCCTACTCGCAGTGGGACGACGGTGTTGATCCTCTTTTTTGTGAGTATCACGATCTCCGTCTTGCTCAGAGCAAGCGAAAGACCGTGATCGGCCATCCTGGCGTTAACCAAGCGCATGACCTGGTTCAACTTTATCTGGGCCAGCTCAACGTTGCGATAATAGCCGCAACGTCATCGGCGTACCCAACTAAGATGGTGTCCTCTGGCATGTTGGATCTCAGAAGGCTGTCGTAAGCGACGTTTGAGAGATCCGGGCCGAGTATTGAACCTTGCGGGGCACCAGAGGTGGCCTCCATCGTCTGCGCGCACCTTCACGGGTATCGTAACTCAGTTGTCTGGAGCGGAGATAGTTTTCGATGAGCCTCAGCAGGTATGATGGAATACAAAAGGTGTTTCGAAGCGCATTCAACACATCTACCCACCTCGCAGAGTTGAAAGCATTCTTGACTTCAAGCGTAACAAGAAGCACCACTCGGCAGGAGAAATAGTTGTGGCTCTCGGCCCTCCCCACGGCTCTCTGGACTTCGATGATAGCATCGATTGTTGATAGCTCCTTTCTGAAACTGTACTGCCGTGGGGACAAGTCCCTAGTAGCTACCAAGGAGGGAAAGAATAATTTTTTCAAACAATTTTCCAGCCGTATCCAACATACACAGATCTCGGCGACGACGGCAGCTCTGGATCATCTTTTCCCTTACTAATAAGCAACAGCCTGGCGTTTTTCCAGGGTGTTGGAAACATCCCTTCGATCAAACAGGCATTGTACAATCTCCGCAGCAGTTTGGGATTAATAGCGAAAGTTTTCTTCAGAGCATCGCGAGGATTCCCATCTGGGCTAGGAGCCTTGTTGCTCTTCAAGAAAAAAAAGAGGTCACTAACTCCTCGATCGTGAAGAACGGAATGTCCTCTACCCGTTCAACAAGCGGACGCTGCAGATTTCAGGGCATTAACAATTCTCTCCATGGTGGAGGGTGGAGATCGGGTGCCGATTTTTTGGGACACAACCCAATCCCTACGGATCGGAATTGACGTCGTCCCGAAGTTTCTTCCAGCTTTCGCCTTGCTCCTATTAATGGCCCGGAGAGACTTCCTCACAGCCTTGTAGGCCTCCGAATTACGAATTCTATCAGCGGGAATGGCCTCGTTGGGTGTGAGGTAGCAACAGAAGAAGGTTACGTCCCCACACCTTACTTAAACGAATCCGCGTCCGTAACTCCGGATCACAACCTCCTGTCTTGTCCTCAAAGGAGGCATAAGACGCTTCGGTTGGACTTGCAGTTACGGCTCATAGGCTCTCATAGGCAAAAGTGAAGTAACCGATGAAGTGCAAGGTACAAGTAAGTAACTCACGGGGATAATTGAAGTAGTCGATTAAGTACAATGTACGAGTAAGTAGCTCACAGGTAAAAAAGAAATAGCCAATGCAGTACAGGGTACAAGTAAGTAACTCACGGATATTAGAGAAGTAGCCGATAAACCCAACGTAGAGCGTTGTCCTCTGAAGCCAGCGATACCTCTTGGGTACATGAGGCATAGTGCGCCACCCCCGACATATATATATGTTGCCGTTATAGTCAATTAGGAAACTAAAACATATACAACACATACAACCGCACAAGCACCTAAAAATATTTACACATATTCACAAACATGAAAATAACAAACTGGAGAGGTTAGGGATATATTGGGGGTGGGGGTCACATTATAAGAAAAACTGAACTAATCGTTCAGCACGATTTCGGTTACCAAAATATTTCAAGGTAGAGGGTAAATAAAAAAATTATATAAGGTATTTGGTAAAGAAGCTATATATATATATATATATATATATATATATATATATATATATATTATACTATATTATAGTAGTTTAAGCAACGATTGATTTATGAATGTCTTAAAGCCACGAGTAAGATGCAAGTTAGAACACAAGCGACGCCAGTGTTCTAAATATCACGAGTGGCTTTAGGGCATAATAAAATCGTTGCATAAACTATTTCATCTACTAACAGCAATATTCAGACTTTTAAAAACAAGAGTTGTTTATTTCATTTACCTACGACGCGTTTTGCGCCTCTAGTGGCTGTTGTTCGTCGAGCCGTTATCAACAGTCGGCCCGAGGAATTTTAGATTTCGCAATACACAGAGTTTCAAAAAATAATTGGTGTGTATTTCATTCTTATAGTAATCAGCTGATGTGCGAATTACGTTGTTCTTATTCTGTTCATGGTTCAAAACTCACATTTGAGGTTAGCCATTAAAACGCACTATCCGTATCGATAAATCAGCTGATTTTTACTTTCTCCCCTTATACATAGTATATGGAGAAAGTATTGTTTTCGTCAAAATTTTCGAATTTGAGTTGAGGGTGGATATATCCGTTTTGGGGTCCCCTGAATCCAAAAAAGTGGGTTTTGACGTGATGTCTGTCCGTCCGTGTGTGTGTGTGTGTGTCTGGATGTGTATAGTGCCACAGCCTACCCCATTGGTCCGATTTAGATGAAATTTGGCATTTATATATATAGTCACCAGGTATGTTTTTCATTTTTTTGAATTTTTGATTTTTAAGGGTAGTTCACCCCTAAAAACCCTTAAAAAACGTGAAAAATCCAATTTTCTCAAAAACGGCTCTAACGATTTTGATTAAAATTTGATAGTTTATAGTGCACAGAGTACTAAATAATTTGACACCACCCGCATATCTGTAAAAATGACGGTTCAAAAGTTATGGCCTTTTAAATGTCAAAAAAATCCAATTTTTAAATTTTCTGCACAAGCAATAAACGTCAAGTATAATTTGACTGTTGCCATTGAAACCAGCTTAAAAAACTAAACAAATTAGTATTTTGAATTATTTGTCTACGACTAATGGTTCCAGAGAAAAGTTAAATTTACTGTCTACGATAAACGCAGTACGTTGTCTGAAAGCGCCCAATGTTATTCTTATGGAGAATATAAAAAATCAATTTCTTAGTTACTTTCCAACCGTTTTCCATGAAACTTGGTATGAAGTGTAAGGTCAAATCACCGAACAAAACCAGCTCGAAAAAGCTTGGTATTACCGGGGGGGGGGGGGTTCCCCCATACCCATACAATTTGAACAATAAATTATTAAATGATATTTAGAATAACTTTGTAGAACATGATAGTTTTATTACAGATTGTCTTTTTTAAATTTACTTAAGGGAGAAAGTATGTGTCAGTCCACTGGTACCGTTTATTAATTTCATTATATCCATAATAACAATACCTTCGTCAAATACTGAGCTCTGATTGTTCTAGAACCTGCATATTTATGAAGAATCTGTATCGCTATGAACTCATGATTCAACATTTTTAATTTCCGTTTAAAAATTAGCCTCTTAATGATGTTAGAAATATTTTCAGTATCTTTATTGGTGGGTTTTTCAATGGTCGTGGATGAAATAATAAAAACATGGGCCTATATAATGCACCAAATATTAGTCATGGGGGCTAGCCGGAATAGAACAATTTCGATTAGCACATTATTTGGACAATTCTGATTCGAATGTTGATTTATTATTTAATATTCATTTTTAATATTCAATATTAACCGTATGCTTTACATTTAATAACCATATAATTATGAACTTGTTACTTAAACGTTACTATTACTCCTCTTACCCCTACCCATACCCCCTCACCATAGGCCCCCCGATATTAAGGATCAGGGTACCCCCCTGGGGGCCTAATCTTGTCCCCGATTCAATAATATTACTGGTTAGTTCACTGACCTTGATCTTGTTACCCAAGTTTGACGGTTTCAATTATTTTACTTTATTTTTAATTTTATTCCTAATTTTAATATTAATTTTACTTTTTATTAATCCAAAGAAGGTTTCTGTTAAATCATATTGTTATCTGTGAAAGGCGACTGACTTGTATCGGATGTCGAGCAGCTGGTACTTGTATATGTTCCGCAACTGGATGTCACGCACGCACTTCATGCAGTGCTCCATGTCGTAGCACGGCGCGCTCATCGTGTTTCCGAAGATTGCCACCTTGGCGGGCTTCTCCAGCAGGTAGTTGTCATGGTCGTTGGCGTAGTGAGGCCTCTGAGGCAGCTGGGCGCCCCACTCGTTCCTCATTACGTACCTTCCCATCCTGAAATGGTAATTTTGCATACATTTTGACTTAAATTATACTACACTAATGTCCATACCAATGTATCAATAAAATGGGATTTATAAATTTGAAAATGTTTATAGAAGATCAGAGAAAACCTAGGCACCATGGAAGTCTATCGAGAAGTTTCTTGTCGTGTGATTAAACGATAACCACTGTCGAACTTCCTCTGCTCCTCAGCTTCGACCGCTATCATGCTTGTACGCGTATAATTTAGACATACAGGCAGAGCTACGAGTTGTTGAAGATGATTTTTTTTCACTTGACCTTGCTCCTCTGCTTCGACCGCCATTATGTTTGTACGCGTATAAGTTCGAGATAGAGGCTGAGCTACGAGTTGCTGAAGATGATTTTTTCACTTGACCTTGCTCCTCTGCTTTGACCGCCATTATGCTTTTACGCGTATAAGTTAGACATACAGGCTGAGCTACGAGTTGCTGAAGATGATTTTTTTCGCTTGATCTTGCTCCTCTGCTTCGACCGCTATCATGCTTGTACACGTATAAGTTAGAGATAGAGGCTGAGCTACGAGTTGCTGAAGATAACTTTTTTTCACTTGACCTTGCTCCTCTGCTTCGACCGCTATTATGTTTGTACGCGTATAAGTTCGAGATAGAGGCTGAGCTACGAGTTGCTGAAGATGATTTTTTTCACTTGACCTTGCTCCTCTGCTTCGACCGCTATTATACTTGTACGCGTATAATTTAGACATACAGGCTGAGCTACGAGTTGCTGAAGATGATTTTTTTCACTTGACCTTGCTCCTCTGCTTCGACCGCTATCATGCTTGTACGCGTATAATTTAGACATACAGGCTGAGCTACGAGTTGCTGAAGATGATTTTTTTCACTTGACCTTGCTCCTCTGCTTCGACCGCCATTATGCTTGTACGCGTTTAAGTTAGAGATAGAGGCTGAGCTACGAGTTGTTGAAGATGATTTTTTTTCCACTTGACCTTTGACCTCTCTCCTCTGCTTCTACCACTATCATGTTTGTACACGTATAAGTTAGAGATAGAGGCTGAGCTACGAGTTGTTGAAGATTTTTTTTTCACTTGACCTTTGACCTTGCTCGTCTGCTTCGACCGCTGTCATGCTTGTAAGCGTTTAAGTTAGAGATAGAGGCTGAGCTACGATATGTTGAAGATGATTTTTTTTCGCTTGACCTTGCTCCTCTGCTAAGACCATTATCATGCTTGTACGCGTATAAGTTAGAGATAGAGGCTGAGCTACGAGATGTTGAAGATGATCTTTTTCGCTTGACCTTGCTCCTCTGCTTCGACCACTATCATGCTTGTACGCGTATAAGTTCGAGATAGAGGCTGAGCTACGAGTTGCTGAAGATGATTTTTTCACTTGACCTTGCTCCTCTGCTTTGACCGCCATTATGCTTTTACGCGTATAAGTTAGACATACAGGCTGAGCTACGAGTTGCTGAAGGTGATTTTTTTCGCTTGACCTTGCTCCTCTGCTTCGACCGCTATCATGCTTGTACGCGTTTAAGTTAGAAATAGAGGCTGAGCTACGAGTTGTTGAAGATGATTTTTTTTCACTTGACCTTTGACCTTGCTCCTCTGTTACGACCACTATCAGGCTTGTACGCGTTTAAGTTAGAGATATTGGCTGAGCTACGAGATGTTGAAGATGATTTTTTCACTTAACCTTCGACCTCGCTCCTCTGCTTCGACCACTATCATGCTTGTACGCGTATAAGTTAGAAATAGAGGCTGAGCTACGAGTTGTTGAAGATGATTTTTTTTCACTTGACCTTTGACCTTGCTTCTCTGCTTTGACCACTATCATGCTTGTACGCGTATAAGTTAGAGATAGAGACTGAGCTACGAGTTGTTGAAGATGATTTTTTTCACATGACCTTTGACCTTGCTCCTCTGCTTCGACCACTATCATGCTTGTACGCGTTTAAGTTAGAGATAGAGGCTGGGCTACGAGTTGTTGAAGATGATTTTTTTCACTTGACCTTCGATCTCGCTCCTCTGCTTCGACCACTATCATGCTTGTACGCGTATAAGTTATAGATAGAGGCTGGGCTACAAGTTGCTGAAGATGATTCGTTCAAGCAAAAGTGAGGGTAATTGGTATAAATTTAAGTAAGTTAGTTTGCTATATCCCCTGCAAACGGTTCTTCACAGATTTTAACACTAAACAAATCAAGCAAAGTGGTGGCACTTTATTCAGTCTTCAATTTTTGTCTTATTACATAACTGACTTGAAATCTAAATATAATTTATGCACTCCCCTTTGGGATATGGCCTATATCTAAATGTCTAAAGAGAGAATTTCCAGTTCCTCTAAACCGCCGTCATCATAATCATATGATGTCACTTCTGTTATAATGGCTATTAGACACAAATTGCTACCACCCCCTCCCATTGAGGATAGACAAATACATGTCTAAGCCTATACTGACAACATGATCAATATATTTCCAGCCACGCAGAAGGAGAGGGGGCACTTTATTAAAACATTAGTCTCTAGTTTGCATTGCATTATACCACAACTTTGATCAGAGAATTGACACGTCTAGTACCAAAGTTGCTGCACTACATATACATTGTGCTTCCTGGCCCGAATGCGTAGTGTTGATTTTCAGATTCCTTTAGTATGGCTGAATACCCCCGTTCATACTTTATTGAGTACAATAATTAAAATTCATACAATTCATACCTTTGCGCCTTCCTCATTTTTCACACAACAAAGTAGTTTTGCATTTTGCATATTCATATTCAAAACCATATAAACGTAAACCTGCAAACATAAACTGTTGAATTAGATTTTACACTTCTTAACTTATTATATAAACGATAGGTTAAACAGTCCACGAATCATAGTAAAATAGAAACTATAACCTCCCTATTGAAGCTATGAATTATTACACTGTTGGGAGTGTAGGTTTATTGGAACCAATACCATTATAATACTTTGCTGGCAATAGATATGACTATTTTATCCTATCCAGCTTTTTCATTTGAATTTAATGCTTTAAAGCCTAAACAAATTTTATACTGTAGTTATAAAATTATCATCAAGAATTTTGCCTGCTTGGTGTCGCGTGCATTTATTTATTACTGAAACAATATATAAATCCTGTTTACTGAGCTTTTGGAAATGCAAAGGTATTTGAATCCGACGAGGTGGTATTTGATGGACTGGATGGGTGGACAGGCACCTTAAGTATCTTTCTAGCAGATGCCAATAAAGAGCAAGTTGTATTTTAAAAAGGGCGTTTTGAAGACCAAACATTACTCGTTTATTAAAAATATACTTGAGTACATTATATTTTATTCCAAGTAAACAAAGTTTCAAAAAAACACGTTACAAAAATGAAAGCCTGCTAAAAATCAACTTTCTAAAACTGGATAATTTTATAAGCTATATAAGACTATCAGACAACTCTTGACAAAAATAAAATGATACCTTAAGCTTGTAAGTCACGAACTAAACATAGGATTTTAGCTCTGGATCTCTGGTTAGTTGATAACATCTTGACATAACAAAATACCCTCGTCGCAACAGACCTGCATACTCAGCGAATTTCTACGTCAACAATATAGCAAAAATAAAAATAATGTAAGTATATGACAGGATTGATCAATCAATACCTGTTGATAAATAAGAGTATTTGCCCATTCTCCGTAACGTTAACATGGGAAAGAGTATGCAGGTTTGCTGCTGTTAGGAACACATAATGATTTTTTTAGCATAAACGTATGGATCCCAACCCCATAAAGCAA
This sequence comes from Nephotettix cincticeps, assembly GCA_023375725.1. Taxonomy (NCBI): domain Eukaryota; kingdom Metazoa; phylum Arthropoda; class Insecta; order Hemiptera; family Cicadellidae; genus Nephotettix; species Nephotettix cincticeps. The sequence goes on along the minus strand of CM041791.1, from coordinate 85,928,652 downwards.
AATCCACAGTTTCATCCAAAACTATTGGTTAGTAAAGGAAATATTAATTTTTCCTCATCCTCCATAAGATTAGCATTCGAGATCCTATATACAATGTACTGTGTTTAGATTTTTTAATATCTCGGTAACCATAGGAGATAGAAAAAAATTTAAAGGAACTAAATTGTTTTTTTTAGCTGATTCTAATGGTGAAAGAAAGAGTTTGTAGTTTTTTTAAATTACATGGGAAAACGCAAAAATCCAATTTTTTAGTACAAAACCCACCCAAACTACCTGTTTTGATTGACTGATACGCCTGGATTACGAACTCCTCCGAGTAAGTGTAGGAATACACGTTTCTACCAAATTTGGTCTCGATCGGACCATTTTTACGAGAGTTATCGTATAACAGACACACACACACACACACACACACACACACAAATAAATTTGAACGACTATTGTTTTGGCCTCTGAGCACCTAAATACAAAAGAAACATTGTCCAGGGCTTAAGTCTTGTCAAACCTACGGTAATAGCTTCTTTCCTATGGGAAATTTGCTAAAACGAACAAACTTCCAGATTTATCGATGGGTAAAAGTGATAGGATATATAGTTTGGGTAGAAGAAGAAATTTACAAGAAATTCAGGAAAGTCCATGTTGATAAACAGAACCTTGTTCAGCCTCCGTGACTACCTTGGTGCTCATTGACTTTAATACTGTAATTAGTTGTTGTATATTTTTGGTATGTAGTATGGCTCAAATTTCATACATAAAAGATTCGTCAGAACATAGTTTTATTTTTTTGTAAGGTTGGTTTGTTGATTAAAGATATTCTATAACAGGTAAGATTGCAACGTTCAAGGATAACACTAGAAACGTTGGGGAGATTACTAATGGGGCCTTGCGGTGACTATATTGAACTTTACTCTTTTATTTGTATTTATGACATGTAAGCATACAAAATAATGAATAGCATGAGATAGCTATTTCTTAAAACTTTTAGATTGGACACTTATATATTTAATACAATGTCTTATGGTTATTCAACAGATAACCATTTGCTCTGAATAAAATTTCTATTGCCCTTCTATTGTATTATTATGTTCGAAAGTGTATTTGGATACATTGAGAAATGTAGAAGATTGTCTTATATACTATTATAACTTAAGTTGGAAATTACACCATTGAAATCAAAAACCAATAATACACATACTTGTTAGGATTTAACAAGTTGGTACGTCATTTGAACTATCATGAATTTGATTTAGGATCTAATGCATTTAATACTTCTAAAATACAAAATATTTATCATAATTATCCAATAACTAAGAGTCTAAAACGCCATAGTTCGGATGATCCAGTTGAAATTAAACACCATAAATAAACATATCTTGCCTCTTGTTCCACTAAATTGGCACGTTGTCATTTGAACTAAAATGAACTTGATCTAGGATCTACTGCATTCAATATTTCTAAACATATATAATATTTAAATTAATGATGTAATAAAAAAATAATAGTTTTTCAAACTTGATGATTTAAATTAAAAACAGTTTTAAATATGATAATTGAGATTACTAAATCTAAATAATTACAGTAAAAGGTTATATAGTGACATTGGTTTTCGTAAAATATTGAAAATTTAGACCGAATAGCTAAACAAAATATTACATTCGATTAAAGCATTTAGTAATTTAAACCAGTTTGGTGTGCATAGTAGGGATGTGTTATGTGGTGGGGTTGTGTGAATGTTTTTCCACCCATCTATTAGGTGTTATTTAGATTTTTATTGCAGACATTTTCCATCACGATTTTATGTAAAACAAAGTTTCACAAAACTTGAAAAGCTTGGTGAAACTTTGTTTTACATATAATCGTGATGGGAAATGTCCGCAATAAAAATCTAAATAACATCAATCCACCATCACCAATAATGAATTTCAAACAAAGAATCTATTAGGTATTAGGTCAGTTTGAGTTTTATTTGACAGGTAACCAATTTTTATGTGTTGCAAACCAAATTTTTAGATTCTCTCCTATTGTATTGTTATGTTTGATAGTGTGTACATTGAGAAAAGTATAAAATTATCTTATATAATATTTTAATACTGATTAGACTCAACTTATCTCCATCAGTACCCATACCATTCCTCTTGTTTTTAGGATAGAGATCAACAAGTTGACTAACACAAAATTAATTTTGTATATTTCTATCTCGGTCATACTGTTACATATTGACATAGTGAAACTTTGCAGATTGATTTAATTGATATGCAGTCTTACTCCAGACAAAACTCATTTTAATTTTAATAGATACTTTTTCTAAGAAAACTTATCAGTATCTAATAAGAATAAAGCTGGATCGGTGGTAACGGAGGCCTTAAATCAACTACTCTTCTCACTGGTGTCAAGAATATTAAATCTGATAACGGTCAACAATTGTTCAATAAACATTTTCAATGCCTCATGAAAGAGTTAAATTTTGAATCACTGTCACACATTTCCCAGTACTGAAGCTGCAATTGCAGAACGTCTTATAAAACCTTTTACAAATTGGTTATTTCGAGATTTTTCTCGATTTTGATTTCGATAAGTTATAAATGGTTTGAAACGCTGCGAAATTTGATTGAAGAATATAATAATCGAGTACATAAAACATTAGGTATGAAACTAAATACAGTGAATGAAAAAAAAATTCGAAGGATATGTATTTGAGATTGAGTCAATTGTATGAAAATAAATTTGAAAAAAACAAACTTTAAAGTGGAAGATGCGGTCAGGAATTCAAAATATAAATATGTGTTTATTAAGTGCTATAACCTAATTGGGCGGGTAATTTGTTTACAATAGAAGAAGTAAAGAAGACAAGACCTATTACACATATATTGAAAGACGATAGAGGTAATATAATCAAAGGTGGATTTTATAAGAAAGAATTGATCAAAACAAAATATAAGGACATTTATTTAGTAGAATAGGTAAATAACCGGAAAGTGAATAGGCTGTATGTCAAGTGGCTTGGATTTCCTAGTATGTCATGGATTATGAGTCTGCATCAGTGGTAGTTATCTTGAATTTTAGTCCCGTAAGAGCAATGTTAAATTCTGGCGGAACATACCTTCACTTTGGCGTGTGTAGTGGCGTTAATTATCAAAGTATCAATGTAAAACTTTGGAAGTACATTGATGAGATGTGGCTCAAGGGCATGACCTTTTCAATATGTTCGAAAATTTAACTTGATACAAAAACAAAAATCCATGAATTTTTTACAAAATAAATCATTATTTTTTTTTTATTAAGAGCGTAAATTAGAAGTTCTGTAAGGTGGTGCCCTGGAGGACTGTAATACCTTTAATTTGACACCTTTTCCGTTGATTTATGACAATAGGTCAAAGAGATATAGGCGCCAGAATTTAACATTGCTTTTACGGGACTAAAATCCAAGATGCAGACCACTGATGCAGACTCTTAATGCAAGTGATGGAGTGAGGTTTGGTTCACTCTTGCAAGTGTCATGAGCAGCCGCGCGGGGCGCGGGACTCGAATCCTGTAAGGTCCATGTTTTGTGAAATTTGGTTTTATTTTCATAAAATTTATGATGAACAATATTAGAAAGTAGATTGGATATGGAATAAGAGTAGGGGTTTCACTAATTGAACGATATGTCCAAAAATAAACCCCATAAGAATAACATGGGGAAAACGATTATGTCGTCTCTTTGCCAGTTTCCCACTATTATAATGTAAAATGTTTACAGTTTACAGTTTTAATATGTAGAATATCCACTCATTTTGTCATCATGCCATTTTGCTGTTAAGTACTTACTATAGATCTCTTTTTTTAATTTTTAAGGTAGTTTTCAAAATCACAAATGCTATTATTTTTGATTAAGAGTAAGAAGTAAGACAATACTTACCAGATGGTGGCTGTTAAAAGTAAAAAAATAAATTAAATTCTACACCCTGTTTCATTATGAGCTGATTACGACAGTTAGAGAAACATGGGCGAATACAGACACACACACATCACATATTAGCATTCCATCTAAATCACTAGCGGCATTCCGTTGGTCTGAAAGATAACAATGATAACAAATGGTAATAATGTATACCAATTTATTATGATTCAAATTATTATAACTAATACATATACACTATTTGCTGATCTATTCACACATTGGAAAACATTATGTTTATATATTATTTTTGACATGGGTGTGTCTTAGCTCCGGGGGGGGATGTTGGCGATTTGTAAGATTAAAAATTTGAAACAGGTTTCCCTAGACACTACTGGAACTATTGTATTGGATTTTTAATATATAAGAATAAGAACAGCTGTTTAAAAGAACTAAAAACATTCCCATTAGACATATCCATGATCTAACCTATTTCCTAAAACCTAAAATTTAGTAAATACAAACATGTTTAATCATTAAATTGATCCTATTTGTCTCCTTTATAGAATTTATTTGTCAACTGAAGCTTGGATGTTAGCTTACCTTATGTCAAAAGGAGAATATTACAAATGTACTGTGATTCGCATAACTTCGGAGTCTTATATTGTAAATGGTCTCGCTTAATGTTTCATCATACATACATACATACATCATACATAGTGGCTTGTTTAACCCTCTGGAATCCCCGTTTATTTTATTCAGGTTTTTACACATTTGTCTCACGTAGAATATTGAATTAACTAGTGTAAACTTAAAAATGCAAAATATTTGAAAATACAGTATTCCTTTGTAATACATATTTTATCTAATACTGGATTGATAATTAATAAACAGCTAAACTACCCTTTTTATTTAGGTTTTTATTTTTGGTTAAACTAATCATATACATTATAATAAAAACCGGGTATTAAAAGTAGTAAGGATTTACAAGAAAAAAATATTCTTGTATAAACAAAATTATTTGAACATATTATTGTAAATCACTATTTTTCTTACATCGAAGTTTATAATTCCTAACAAATCACGCTATTTGTCAGTAGTAATCTCTTAATTAATTCACCAAACGCCACTCGAGAAAAACTTCCCTGATAGTTTTTAAAGCATCATTATTGCTATAGGAATAAACAGAGAGGTCTTTGTACTAATTTGTGTATGCGTATAAAATACAGCAAATGTACCCCCAGTCATCTTTTGGTAACCAAGCCAGAATACTAGGAATACTGAATACAGGAATACCAGAATACTGGGAATTTTTATACCCAGAAACATTACTTGACGCGCAAAATCAACTTCAAAATTAAGTTAAATAATATAAGTACAACATTATAACGTTATATTTTAAGTGAACCGTACAATGAGCTGACAATAAAGTCATCAATACATATTTTTATAAGTGTGTGTGTGTGTTTGTTTGACAGTAATATTTTTTAACTTTTATATTTCTCTGTTTAAAATTACATTTTCATTGGGTTGGGAAGTGAGTTATGCATAAAAGGTGAAATTGTTCGGAATAAGTATTTATTGTGTGTGTGACCAGTGGAATGACCATAGGCCCTACGACTGTGATAATTTACCTCGCCGTGGTACAGTCACCGAGTAGGAGGCCCTCTGAGATTATAACTTTTATGATATTTTGACTTGGTAGAAATTTTTTAAAAGTTTAATAGTTAAAAAATTTAAAAATTCTAATTTAAAAAGTTTAATTTGAGATGCATAAACTTGCTAGAAATAATTTTCCAAGAAGGCATTTTAAATTAGTCGGTATTAATGAAACTGTACAGATTGATTTAATTGATACGCAGTCTTACTCGCGACAAAACTCATTTTAGTTTTAATAGATGGGTTTAAAAGAATGCTTATAAAGTACCTAAGAATAAAACTAGACTGGTGGTAATAGAGGTGTTAAAATAAACTAGCTCTTCCCGCTGGTGTCAAGAACACTAAATCTGATAACGTTAAAGTATTATTCAATAAACATTATCACGCCTTTTCTACTACTAAAATAAAACTAATGCTAAAGCTGAAACTAAAGCTGCAATAGTAGAATAATACATAACATGACTACATAAAACAATAGGTATGAAACCAAATACTGTCAATGAAAACGATTTTAGGCTATACGTATGAGGTTGAGTCAATTGTACGAAAATATATTTGAAAAACCAAAATTTTAAGTGAGAGATGTTGTCAGTATTTCAAAATAAAAACATGTGTTTAGTAAGGGTTATGTACCTAATTGAAAGGGTGAGTTGTTTAAAATAACAGAAGTAAAGAAGACAAGACCTATTACATATACGAGTATATTGAAAGATGATAGAGGTAATATAACTAGAGGTGGATTTTATAAGAAAGAATTGTTAAAGACAAAATATAAGGACATTTATTTAGTAGAGAAGGCAATTAAACGCAAAGGAGATAAATTGTATCTTAAGTGGTTTGGATATCCAAGCAGATCATGGATTATTGTCGGTGATATGGTGAGATGATGAAGGAACTATTTTGCGCATTTTGTTCTTGGTATGGACAAAAAATGTCTCCCAACTCTACTATAAATTACTAGTTTTTGGTATGTCTCCTTCCACGCGCCACCTAGGCCTACCTCCTATAAATATACTACTCATAATGTATAGTTTTTTTGGTATGAACGAAATTGAGCATAGTATAAATATCTACATAAATTTTGAACTGAGTAATTAAACACGTAAAAGATTGACATCATGGTGTCTCTTTGCTATATTTTATCTACTCATCGTGTTGTTTACAATCAAGAGTTGTGATAGGTCCAGCGAGTGGAGAGCGCGTGCCGGTTGTCATGTTGATGGATAGTGAACAAGTCTCTACACGAATTAATATCTGTTTCCTTTGTTTATAGATACTATGTGATTACATCGTTCTGTTTACTATCGAGTGTTGTGATAGGTCCAGCGAGTGGAGAGCGCGTGCCGGTTGTCATGTTGGTGGATAGTGAACAAGTCTCTACACGAATTAATATCTGTCCTTTGTTTATAGATACTATGTGATTACATCGTGCTGTTTACTATCGAGTGTTGTGATAGGTCCAGCGAGTGGAGAGCACATGCCGGTTGTCATGTTGATGGATAGTGAACAAGTCTCTACACGAATTAATATCTGTTTCCTTTGTTTATAGATACTATGTGATTACATCGTGCTGTTTACTATCGAGTGTTGTGATAGGTCCACCAAGTGGAGAGCGCGTGCCGGTTGTCATGTTGATGGATAGTGAACAAGTCTCTACACGAATTAATATCTGTTCCTTTGTTTATAGATACTATGTGATTACATCGTGCTGTTTACTATCGAGTGTTGTGATAGGTCCACCAAGTGGAGAGCGCGTGCCGGTTGTCATGTTGATGGATAGTGAACAAGTCTCTACACGAATTAATATCTGTTTCCTTTGTTTATAGATACTATGTGATTACATCGTGCTGTTTACTATCGAGTGTTGTGATAGGTCCAGCGAGTGGAGAGCGCGTGCCGGTTGTCATGTTGATGGATAGTGAACAAGTCTCTACACGAATTAATATCTGTTTCCTTTGTTTATAGATACTATGTGATTACATCGTTCTGTTTACTATCGAGTGTTGTGATAGGTCCAGCGAGTGGAGAGCGCGTGCCGGTTGTCATGGGGATGGATAGTGAACAAGGCTTTACACGAGTTTAATATCTGCTACCCTTGTTTATTGATACTGGTTTCCCATATACAACTTTGTGGAAATGTAATTTCACTTTACACATTAAATGAATATTAATTTATTTATTAAAAAATTAATGTTAATAAAAATCAAATGTCCACTGAAAACACTGTTTTCAACATAACCGTTATTGTTTAAACATCGTTTATTTAATTGAGCCACTTGCTTGAAAGGAAAACATCTTTTATTTTTAGACGTTAAGGTAACACTGAACCAAAGTCTCTGTTCGTCAACAAGGTGTAGGCCTTACTTCTCTACAAGTAATGGTAACTTGATTCAGTTTATGACCTCAATGTATACTCCCCTTTTTATTTTAGCCAATTAGGGAAATACAAAATTTAAGGAAATACAAATGTTAAATTTAGACATTTACCTTACAACCTTGTATTGAAATTATGCTCTATATAGGTTCAAATAATAAAATTGACTTCAATTCAAGTTCTTTGTATTGAAAATTAAATCTTCCATTTATAACTGTAACTCCTCTTAATGTATAAAATAAAGAACATTCTTACTTGACTGGTTGGCTGTGCACAACATAATTCCTCATTACCACATGATATCAATTTCAATTTAATGGATGGCTAATGGATGACTAATGGCTGGCTAATGGATGAGTAATGTTTGGCTAATGGATGGCTTTTAACGTCTGAAAATAATAAAAATCAAATAATAAAAGAGAATGTCAAATATTATTCCTAATCATCTGGATTTAAAATCCCAAAATTATACAAAAGAAGTTTCATAAGTCAAACACGTGGCAACATAGATTGATCTCCATTATTTCATCAATTACGAGTATAAACTTTTACAGTGAAAATGACTTTAAAAACATTTGAAAAAATATTTAAATTGATTGACAATAGTTTTATACATTTCAGTTTTAATTAAATACATTAAATAATACTTTTTTTACTTACAATTTCTACATACAGCCATTTCATTTTAACTAACAGCTTCCAGTAACCAAGTTAATAAAAATTGTATTTAATACTAGCAGTAAGCCCGTCCTTTGTACGTGTTGTAGGATTCAGTTTAAAGAAGAAGATTATCATACCAAAATGTAAGCCTGAAATCCTAAACAAATCAATGCAAAGAGAATAAATCAATACCCAGCTTTATTATTTAGCATTACTTTACAATTAAATAGATTAGAACATTTATACCACTATTATAATTAGTTATACGTTAGAATAACTTTTTAATATAGTATGATTTCGAAATGGGGTTTTCAATGACCAATATAAACTAACTAATATTGATTTGACAGCTGTTTGTTTTTATTTCTATTAAATGTTTAAATTACAAAGACAGCTAATTACCAGTTGGTTATTCATTGAAAACTGGTACAAAATGCGAGTAATATCGCGTAAAAGTCGGTTTTTGATTGCTCGTTATTTACTTTTCAAGGGACGGCAGGCAATTTCAAAGCATTTATAAATCTTCTCTGGAATGTAGAGGATCCATGAAATAAGTTTCATTATAGTCAGTTCTCCCGTTTTTTTTCTGAGAAGACGGCGTAAAATGCCTCCTGGAGCGTCACAGACAAGCAGAAAAAAATTGAGATAAGACCGGTTTTGACTTCTGTAACGCACAAAAAGTAAAAATAGCTAAAAATGAATAATTCTGAGCAATGTACAGACAATTTTTTTATACAGACAAGCCAACTTCTTACTTCCAGGAGTACCAACTTGAACAATCGTAAGTATTTAACTAACTTACTTCTATATATATTAATGTTAATTTCAATAACCAATTTATAATCATGTATAAAGGGTTTTACTATAATCTTGTTTTTCGTATTGGTCTGTTCTTAAATAAATCTTATTCTAAATGGTAAGACATTCATGAAATATGATCAAAAAATGATCATTTAATGAATGTAAAGGATCTTCATTAGTAATTTGATATAATTGTTCAAAACTGTCCCTGGGTCGATCGTGAAATCACTGAAACTATTAATACAAATTAGAGTTGTCTGAAAGTCGATGCAAACGCCGGTAGAATATCTTAATTTCTTGATCGATCGGTTGATTAACTATTATATTGTTAGTTTACCGAAAATGGTAAACTATGAACACCAGCGCATAATAACAATACCTGATATCAGATTACAGAATACAGAAATATACACAGACTATGTAGAGATAACAGACTACAGTCTGTATTTATATAATACTTTCTATCATACAGCATACATTCATCTAGGTAGTAATCTTTGCCTGAGCCAATAACTGCTCAGAGGTTTTGTCGTTTTAATCACTATACAAATGATAATGAATAATGTTTGATGATAAATAATATTAAGGAATAATGAACTCTATAAATTGAAGGAGTTAATTATTCCTTAATTTCCCCATATTATATTTAAACCCATGATATGCATATACATACACACACACACACACACTCATATATATATATATATATATATATATAAAATAAATATATATATATAAAATACATAATCACCATGTACACAACAAAATTTAATTAAGATAATCTCTTTTCGTTTTAAACTTTACGATCCGACTCACTGACTTAACTGTCACCCTGCACACACGCACACACACACACACAATATATATATATATATATATATGTATATGTATATATGACTACATGATCTGTTTCCTCGATGGTATTGTTGTTATGAGAACACAATTTAATTTACTTATTAAATGAATAGTATACATTAATGAAGAGCTATAGAGAGGAATTGGGAAGGTCAATGATCTTATGTTTGATTAGTCAACTACATGACTACATGATCTGTTTCCTCGATGGTATTGTTGTTATGTGAACACAATTTAATTTACTTATTAAATGAATAGTATACATTAATGAATAGCTATAGAGAGGAATGGGAAGGTCAATGATCTTATGTCTGATTAGTCAACGAAAATTGGGGAAATTTACACCCTTGTAAAATCAAACGCCTCCTCATCCTCTATAAAAGTTGGATCGCTCTTGTTCTCCTCAATACTATTTAGTCCCACTCTGTAAAAGTAAATTTATTTTGTAACTTGCTTCACAATTTTAAATTGTATTTTAATATAAACTTTAAACGTCCTTTTATCTTTTATTTGATTAAAATATTACTGTCAACTTTTCAAGAAATCAGTATTTACAATAGCAGCTCATATTGTAAGCTTAATCCTAAGTCACAATCATGAAACGTTGAGTAAGAAAACACTTTCATGGGAACTGAGTTGATAATGTAAAAGTCTGTTTTGTGTTTGATATTTCTAAGCTAAAAATAACATAAATTAATATTAAAGTAAGAACATTTTCAACAAATAATTATATAATGTCAATACCCACAATGATATTGACCCGTATTGATATAGTAGGATAAACAAATACCAGTAAAATGGTGGAACTCAGCGTCTATATGATTTAAAATAATCATACCTTAACCGGCTTTCAATTGAGTTTACAAGAATGTTATGAAAAAATATTCATAACCTAATATTCTCATAATGTTCTACCCAGACATTTTAAGACCCTTTACCCATTTAAGCACAATTAAACTCATAGTACATCAAATCATAAATACGATACAGTTAATGGTTACATCTATTTTATTTTATTTTTAGGTTAAGTGTAACATATTTAAACCATGTATACTCAAACACACCCGTTACTGCAAGCCTGCATACTAAGTGAATTCCAATCGAGAAGCTCTAAGAAATACTGTTCCGCCCCTTTCTGTAATTCAGGAGATTCGGGTAATGAGGGTTGCCAGGGGCAATAATTTTAACAACCTGAAAAAGTAAAAAGAGTGTTATATAAGTTAAGGGAAATGTCTGACATTTATAACTCCCATTTATATTATATCCAGGGTTACCAGAACTTAAAACTAACTCTGTATATATATAAACAGTGCGCATGATATAATATATCAGCCGCTAGCCATCATTTTGTATTTCATACAAAAATCTTTACATTTCAAAAACTATTTAAGCTAGAAAAACAAACTTTGCACATGTCTTTATTGGCTAACGATTAAAATATTCTCAAATTATTAATTATATTGCTTTTATATTAAGAAAATGGCGGTGTTTAACAACATTTTCATTTAAATAACAACAAAACCATTAACTTTATAAAATTTTTACAGGATACAGAAAACTTTGTAATTTTAATTTCTAATCAACCGATTCGTTGAAAAAAATATTATTGGATTTGAAATAAAAATTGCAACCTTTTTTATATCTTGTACAAATTTTATAAAGTTAATGGCTTTGTTGTTATTTTAATGAAGATATATTTAACCGCAGCCATTTTTGAAATACGAGTATTAAAGCAATTTTAATGATTCTTTGAGATTTTTACTCGTTAGCCAATAAAGATGTGTGCAAAGTTTGATTTCTGTAGATTAAATAGTTTTTGAGATGTAACGATTTTGGTATAAAATACAAAATGATGGCTAGCAGTTGTTGTTTCTATTCCTATAGCAGATTTGCTTAAACATTAAAGAATAAACTAATAAGTTTAGGATAGCTATTCAGCTTTAGGTAGGTAATACAATATTGGTAGTTGTATCTTCCCCAAACATGCTTCTGTTTCCAAGTCACGCTCCTGCTGAAAATACAAGAAGCAACAAACTACATGCTGATTTATAACTCTACTGTTTGCATTCTCTCAAAGAACAACGTATTTTTTCCAAGGTCTTATTATAAGTGTTCATTTGATTCGATCCTGGGTATCTCCACAGCTAATTAAATATCCCGGATTGACTCAAATTTAAAAATTTATTGCGGAAAGGGAACACCTGTACGACAATCCTGCTAACCCAGAAGACGAGGAAGAATACGAAGAGATCCTATATTCATTAGAACACGACAGTTTTGACAACATACCTGAATTCGCATCACCCTCCACTAGTGCATCCCCAAATCATTTTGTTCACTCTAGAATGGCATTAGCAAAAGAAAAACTTCCATTAATATCAGCCGGCGCATACCATGGCCTACCCACTGAAAACCCAAACGAATTTATCGATAGGTACGACCTAGCATCACAGGCGAATCACTGGCAAGTCGAAACAAAATTAACTCTTTTCCCAGCGCATTTAACCGGAACAGCACTAGCCTGGTATAAAAATCATACAAAAAACAATCCACCCACAACCTGGGATGCCCTTAAAACTGAATTCATAACTACATTTACCCCAGCGGCACAGGCAACCACTCTCCAAAACATATTGGATAAAAAGGTACAGGGTAAAGATCAATCCGTCCTAGCTTTCTACTACGAAGTCCTAACCTTATGTAGGAGATACGACCCAGAAAAAAGGTTCTAGCTTTTTTTACGTCTCGGGTAACATTCCAGGCGTACAGAATTACGGCGGCACAGCCGCAGGCGAAATTTAATAACAAAGAATTGTAAAAATCACCCTCTCCCACGGGAGTAACCTGGAGTTAACCACGGGTTTACTCATGGTCAGCACCACCCCCTTTCACGTGAATTGAAGATCCAAGCGGAAGGGGTGGTACCAATGAGGCTTCGATCACCAAGACCAAAGATTGGGATTGGTAGAGAGGCGTGGCCGGGGTAGCTGACGGGGAGAAGGGGTTTGGAAGCTAGAGAGGAGTGTGTAGAGAGAAGTCTTAGGGAGAGTGACGGTTGGGAAGCCCTGGATCGAGTAGGGGCAAATATCAGCAGTCGTAGTAAGCGCCTGTTGGAGCCCTACAACATCAAGAAGACGACCCAGCCTACCACATCCGGAGGACCTCACCGTCTGCCCTGCCGGCACCGAAGAAGACGACAGCTAAGACCAACGACCCTGACGGCCCGAGGACCCACATCCTAAGCAGAGGACGTCCGGAAGCGGTTCAAAGGACCTGGGCCGAGGGAGTAGGCGGCTGGGCTACGTCGGCGGTGACCGGTAGGTCAGCTACTCTCGTGATATAAAGATTTCCCAAAAGAGGACTTTTGATATCAATATAAATACGAGATTTAAAAAAATATAAAAAATAGGAGAAGCCTTTCGATTGAAGTATATTCCCTTTCAAATTATTACAAGTTAAAGCAATATAAATAAAATGATATGATAGTAAAACATGGTTAAGTTATAATCTCAATTAAATAATAATTTATAGAAAGGTTCAAACTTGTAAATATATATAATTGATTCACTTTATTGATGCTATAGATGTATATAGATTCTTCAAAGCCTGTCTTGTAAATTAGTTGATTGATATCATATGATGTGTTGGTAATTGTACAGTATGACGAGTAGTCCATTAATATAGACCCCTGTAGTTACACTGTTTGATTTTCCTCTTTGGTTTTATTTTATTAGAAAGGAATTTTACTCAAAACTTGTACTTCCAATTTAATTTGTGTTCAATATCTTTATTTTGTATTATAATAAAGTGTTTAACTTCTGACTATTAGTGTTCATTTGATTCGATCCTGGGTATCTCCAAAGCCAACCGAGTTTAATTATAATAAGAGTGTTGAAAATTTTAAGTAAACTAGATCTTAAACACACAGAGTTTACAACTTGGCTTAGAATACCTTACTTTTGATAGGGTCACCATTTCAATTATCTATACTATTCTATTTATCAATAACTAACTATCATATGTTTATTTATTCTAAATACTATTTATACATTTTTCGATGTAGTATTATACAATTATATATTTATGTTATCTTTACTATATTATTACTATTTACCAATAATTAACTATTTATTTATTCTATATACTATTTATATATTCTATTTTCTACGTAATATAATACAATTATTTATTCACGTTATCGTTACCACATTATTACTATCTATCAATATTAAACTGTTTATTTATTCTATATACTATTTTACATTTTATTTTCTACGTACTATTTAAACAGTTATTTATTACAGTACAGTGTTTGCTATTTATATTATATTGTTTTGTATTGTATTTTTGAGCAAAATGGCTTTTGCCGTAAACCAAGCTAACCCAGTAAAGGCCCGCATTGGCCCATGTTGTCCTTTCCTTTACTTTTGGATAGTATTATTTTTTGTTATTTACTTCTTTTTTATTTATCCTTGCCTAAATTACGCCATGTATTATTATAAGTTGCCTTACCTTTAGGAATACAAGAATAAGGAAGAATATGTATTATTTTATTTGATTTTTACCAGTTCACTTATAGGCTATATTAAAAGCAATGTTGGGGGTTCGTGGGCTTTAGCGAAACATATGTCGTTAGTGATTATTGGAACAGTTGTACAGTATATTCCCACAGCCAGCGGTAGCGGTGTTCATCACTACAGCGACGCTGATCGCTAACGGAGAGAGCTGTAGCATGTCTGTACTTTGGTAGCTGCTAGCTAGCTACGCTGTAGCTGCTACGTGGCGTGGATTACTCTAGCGAATCACCTTTGTATACCTTGCACAATAAGCTGGCAAACTTTTGTTTTGTTTCTCTCCTCCATTTTGCGTTCTCTCTTTGAAAAATTATATGAATTCTAAAAATGAAAGGGATTTATTTAGGTATATATCACAGCTTGAATATGCTAAAACTGAACTACATCTGAAAAATTACATGGCTTTAAGAATTTTTTGTTAATAAATTCATATTTTTGATAACTCATGAGTAAAACATAAGTTTTAAAGTTGTTTACAATCTCGAGTGTTCGGTATTTTGGCATCTGGGGACTTGTCATGCCGGCCTTGGCAATACCTCCTATTACCGTAGCTATTTAAGAGCGATTTTTTAAAATATCAATGTTACTTAACATTACTTAACATAAACTGAGTTTATACTTATAAACTCAGTTTAAACCAGTGTAACAATGAACTCATAGCTTTCATACAAATTTAAATCTTAGTTTTTGTGGAACAGCCCCACAATATATCGATAATTTTATTGTGGTTTTTGAGACGTCAGAAAAAAGACACCGAAAGACATAAAAAGACTTCAGAAAATTATAGTTGATATCATACAGTTCGTAAATAAACAGCATGCTTTCTTGTAAAAATTTCAGCATTTTTTTTAATACTCATTAGGCATTACAAATGCGCTATATATACACGCATTTAGATGTACTCACAGATGTATTTAAAAAAAAAAAATATATATATATATATATATATATATATATATATATATATTTAAATACGCTTTATCTTTCCAAAAGATTATTGTCGCATATTTATGTAAAAATGTCGCCAAGCGTGAAAGCGTGAATATAACGAACTCCTTCAAAGAAAATAAAGCATCGTTATCATACCAACGCTACACACAGCATTGCAACGGCTGAAGGCGGTAGCGTATGTGACATTACCAATTGGTTATTTGTTGGGAACCATTGACCCTGGAGGTAATTGTTCTATTTAACCCTGTATTTTTATTTATTCCAACGTTTGACGGATGAGGAAATTGACCCACCGCCTTAATAATGTTGCGGTAGCAACCATATACTTGGCTGTATTGGATAATGTGAATAAAACCTACATACCAAGTGTCATTCAGAACGATATGTAAAGAAAAAGAACTGTAGTTTGTTGTATAATAAGAATAACATTATAGTAGAAGTACTGTTTTACGCTCAAATACAAAAATATAAGTTATTTTAGAACCATTTTTCATTGACTAACAATTCAAATCTCTCATTACTTTATTTTGAACATGTTTTACAATTTTTAACGTTTTTAAGTATACCTACCATTAACTGTCATCCTGAATTTGACTAACATTTTCAATATGGTCGGTTTATTTGTTACCCAAATTCTTTTTTAGCGATTTCTCATATCTTAAAATATAAAATTCAAAGCCCTCACTCACTCACTCATCACTAATTCTCCCACTTCCCGATTACCTTGGAGGCTGAAATTTGGTATACTGTTTCTTCTTCCTTGGTTTAAAACAAGGAAAAAATGTTATATTAACATAGGTCCTAAACGCATTAGTTTCATCGTTATGGTTAAAAATGTGATTTTTAGTTTTCTTGTGTATCTAATGTACATTTTTACCTCTGGAATGCAAAATTGATCAAATATTTTGACAAAACCTCCATATATATATATATATATATATATATATATATATATATATATATATATATATATATATATGTAGAATATTAAATTTAAATGAGCTTTCATTGCTTTTTTGTACAAAAAAAATGAGTATGGCTAAAAAATCTGTTTAAAATAAAGTTTTTCCTACAAAAATAGGGCTCAAAAATATTTGTTATAACTTTTGACGTCCTTTACTAATACAACCAATCAAATAATTGTGTTGCAACTTTACCAAAAGCTGCAGAATTTAATGGAAAACAATAAAATTTCAATTTTTGTATACCTTTTCAGGGGATTATGTTATGTAAAATTAAAAAATATAAGCTAACACAATTGTTATGAAAATTTATGGTCAAAAGAGATTACAATTTATTTGGTATTTTATTGTCTGTGCGACATTCATGATACTTCCTAACAACTCATCTCTTGTTTGTGGTTTTGTTTTATACACCTCTGTCTTCATGTGAACCACAGGAAGAAATCCATAGGGTTCAGGTCTGATGACGTGGGTGGCCACAATGCACTGGTATATGTTAAGCAATAATTTTTTGGCCGAAGTGGTCATGTAAACACTGTACCACGTCACTTTTCCTATGTGGGAGTGCTCCATAATGTTGATAATACACATTAATTTGAAGGGTGATATCTCCAAGAAGCTCTGGAGGAGTATACTATAGAAACTGAAAATAGGATGGTTAATTTTGTGCCCCATCTAAATTGAAGGTCCAATCAGCCTGTCATCGAGTAGACCGCACCTAACATTTACTAAGAATCTTTGTTGAACATGTGTCTCCACTGTACCGAGTAGGTTTTCTTTAGCCCAACTATGAATGTTTTTGCAATTATTTACAATATCTAGTAAACTGAACTTCGTCTGTAAACTTTATTAACTTAGTAAGCTGATGATATCTTGCCACCCAACTACAAAGCGCCTGAACTTTCTGTACATGACAATGGTAATAATTTTCTTTCCTTAATATTTTCCATACTTTTGTAGAAGACATTAAGCGCTGAAAGTCCTGAAAGTGACTAATACACCTATTAGGAAATCTTCTGCTGTACACGATTACAGCGGATTTTGAACTCCCATTGCAAAATCCATAAAGTGCATATCAGAATCTCACTGACAACAATTAGTTTCAACAGCTGGATTCCGGTGGTTTGCTGAATTCTCCAGTTTTGTATCTTATTATAAGCTAATAAATTATTTGTAAAACGAAATAAAAATTGAGGTAAAAAGGTTTAAAACTAAAAAAATCTGAAAAAGATTATTTCTGTCATTTCTCTTCAGATAATGTTTGATTAGTTTTCTTAGTTGTTAAAAATTAGGTTTTTTATATGAAATAAAATGTAATCTCTTTTGACCTTAAATTTTCCATAAAAATTGTGTTATCTTATACTTTTTTAACTATACATAAAATAATCACCAGCAAAGGTATACAAAAGTTGATATTTTATTGTTATTTATTGTTCTATCATCTCTATTTTCTAAAATGCTTGAAAACGTTTACTTATTATTAAACGAAAATTCGCATAAATTTCATTTTCATTTTTCATTTATACTATCAAACCAGTTGAATAATTATATATATATATATATATATATATATATATATATATATATATATATAAACAGGATGTACATTAAACTTCAAAGGTTGATAGTACTCATCTAAATAAACAAAAAGTTACCTCTAAACATTTGTCGAAAAAACCTTCGTTTAGCCACTAGCCGCCATTTTGTATTTTTTACAAAAAACATTATATATCAAGAACTATTTAAAATACAGAAACCAAACTTTGCACACATATTTATTGGCCAAAGAGAAATATATTCCCAAAGTATCATTTAATATTCCTTTATATTTTCAAAATGCAAAATGGCGGTTAAAAATATTTTAATTAAAATAACACAAAACCCATTAACGTTATAAAATTCTTACAAGATACAAAAAAGATTGGAATTTTAATTTCAAATTGAACGGTACTTTGGTGAACGAAATCCTCGGATAACCGAGAAAATCTTTATAAAACTTTATCAAAACTTGTAAGCTTTTATAAAACTGTCATATATTATTATTCTTACATCATTGATTTGGAAATCCGCTGAGTGCGCAGGTCTGCTGCGACGGGGGTATTTTCATGATTATTTGTTAACATATTTCGTGACTCATTTAAAAATGTGAAACACAACAAAAGAAAACTAATTTCAATGTTTATTATAAATTATTAAGATTGCGGGTAACAATCAAACGCGTAAATGTTCATTATTAATTTTGTAAATATGACACTAATTGGATCGTTGTGTTACACTACGATGGTGGATTTTTTATTTCACTTTAAAATCCATAATGTCAATCTATAATGGCCCAACTCAATATATGTCAAATACGACCCCAGAATGGTGATAGATTGACATCTATAATGTCAATCTATAGTGGTCCAACTCAATATATGTCAAATAAAACCCCGGAATGATGATAGATTGACATCTATAATGTCAATCTATAATGGCCAAACTCAATATGTCAAATATAACCCTGAAATAATAATGGATTGTCATCTATAATGTCAATGTCAATCTATAATGGCCCAACTCAATATATGTCAAATACAACCCCGGAATGATGATAGATTGACATCTATAATGTCAATCTATAATGGTCCAACTCAATATATGTCAAATACAACCCCGGAATGATGATAGATTGACATCTATAATGGCCCAACTCAATATATGTCAAATACACCCCTGAAATAATAATGGATTGACATCTATAATGTCAATCTATAATGGCCCAACTCAATATATGTCAAATACAACCCCGGAATGATGATAGATTGACATCTATAATGTCAATCTATAATGGCCCAACTCAATATATGTCAAATACAACCCCGGAATGATGCACAATATTTTGTAAGTAATCTGTACAATTACTACTTGAATAAATAAATCATGTGTCTCATGTTGTCTTACACCCAGTCAATATAATCAACCAAGAATATACAAACATGATATATATCACATCTATAGCAACTAAACATATGTCAAATACACCTGAAATATATGGATTGACATCTATAATGGAATCAAAATATCAAATACAATAATAATAATATGAAATACTATAATAATCAAATCTATATACTATAAATAAAAATGATGCACAATACAAGGAATGAAATAAATAAAGTATCTAGGGCAATTACTTCAGTGGTCTATAAATAGAGGGATCATATCCATGAAACAAAAAACAGTAAGAACTTATTAATATAAGGTAATTGTATGTTTATAGTATATTCAGATTGCGTTGCAGTAAACTCTCGTACGATCGCCCCAACTGTGGAAAAGCTTAGTCGTCAAACCAGAAAAAAATTACTCTCGTAAGAAATGTTTTCGGTTTGAACAAAATAGGTTTTGTTATAAATAATTTTAATTAAATACTAATTTTAATTTAATTATTACTTAAATATTATTACTTATTTTATTATTTACTTACTTATATTATTATTTTTATTTACTATTACTTTTATTATATTTTTACTATATTACTATTTTATTACTTTATTTATATTTTATATACTTATAATATTTACTAAGTAAGGTTCCATATTAGTATAAGTATAATGTAAGCAGATTAAAAAATACCCTCGTCGCAGCAGACCTGCGTACTCAACGGATTTCCAGAGCAATATAATAATAATAATAATAATAATAATGATGTATGACAAGATTTATCAATATATGTCAATAAATAAAGTTATTATTTTTCTATAAATTTAAGTAATTTTTTAAACTAATCTAATATTAATGTAATTTTTGAGTCCAAAAAAAAGACCAATTGAAGTCTGGTTTACGATCTCTGGTATAGGAATACACGTCTCTGCTAAATTTGGTCTCGATCGGACAATTTTTTACGAGCTATCGTGTTCACAGACACACACACGCACGCACACGCACACGCACACACACACACACACACACACACACACACACACACACACACAGGACTATTGTTTTTGGCCTCTGTGCACCTAAAGACCAAAAATAACATGGTCTCGGGCTTAAGTTTTTCTATGAGACATATGGTAATAGCTTCTTGCCTATGTGAAATTCGCTAATTGTTTCGCAATATAATTGAATTAAAGAACATCAATGAGAGAAATAATACCCCCGTCGCAGCAGACCTGCGTACTCAGCGAATTTCTAGATCAATTATATAATAGTAGTTCATGACAAGTTTTATCAATATCTGTCGATAAATATAAGAGTTATTTGCCTTTTCTCCATAAGATTAACATAGGCAAAGAGTATGCAGGTTAGCTACCATGATAAACACATAAACTATGATTAAGATTTGAAGCATAAGATTTCAACCACGTGAGGGTTAATACCAAGTTAAATCCAATAATGTTGATTGGTAAGTGAAATATTATTTTTTCTTTATCCTCCTTAAGATTAACATTGGACTCTCAAAATACGACGTACTGTGTTTAGATTTTTTAATACCTCAGTAACCGTTCGAGATAGAGAAAAAATTTATTTGTGCTTTTTTATAGAAAACTTATTTTATATTTTAAATATAATACCTTTTTCTTTATAATGAAACAATTAGAACAACCCTCCCCCCAAACTACGTGTTCCGATTGACCGATATGTCTGGTTTATGAACTCGTCCGAGAAAATGTATGAATACACGACTCTACTAAATTTGGTCTCGATCAGACCAATGGAATCACCCGGCATCTCGGTTAGATGGGACAGAAGACGAGCAAGTAGAAGCACCCGGAATCTCGGTTCGCTGGGACAGAAGACGAGCAAGTAGAAGCACCCGGCATCTAAGCACCCGGCATCTCGGTTCGCTGGGACAAAAGACGAGCAAGTAGAAGCTCCCGGCATAGTAGAAGCACCCGGCATCTCAGTTCGCTGTGATAGAAGACGAGCAAATAGAAGCACCCGGCATCTCGGTTCTCTGGGACAGAAGACGACTAAGTAGAAGCATCCGGCATCTCAGTTCGCTGGGACAGAAGACGAGCAAGTGGAAGCACCTGGCATCTCGGTTCGCTGGGACAGAAGACGAGCAAGTAGAAGCACCCGGAATCTCGGTTCGCTGGGACAGAAGACGAGCAAGTAGAAGCACCCGGCATCTCGGTTCGCTGGGACAGAAGACGAGCAAGTAGAAGCATCCGGCATCTCGGTTCGCTGGGACAGAAGACGAGCAAGTAGAAGCACCCGGCATCTCGGTTCGCTGGGACAGAAGACGAGCAAGTAGAAGCACCCGGAATCTCGGTTCGCTGGGACAGAAGACGAGCAAGTAGAAGCACCCGGAATCTCGGTTCGCTGGGACAGAAGACGAGCAAGTAGAAGCACCTGGCATCTCAGTTCGCTGGGACAGAAGACGAGCAAGTATAGAAGCGCCCGGCATCTCGGTTCGCTGGGACAGAAGACGAGCAAGTAGAAGCACCCGGCATCTCGGTTCCCTGGGACAGAAGACGACTAAGTAGAATCATCCGGCATCTCGGTTCGCTGGAAAAGAAGACGAGCAAGTAGAAGCATCCGGCATCTCGGTTCGCTGGGACAGAAGACGAGCAAATGGAATCATCCGGCATTTCGGTTCCCTAGGACGGAAGACGAGCAAATGGAATCATCTGGTATCTCGTTCAGACATTGAGGAATCGTAGACTGCTTTTGGAAAATTCCGTAATATGGGTTAATTTAATTTTTTTAACATTTATTTAAGTTAGCTACGATTCTGCAGTCAGATTAACTGTACAATAATTATATATGTTTACAGTAATTTTTTAATCTTAAAGAGTAATTTTAAAACTCTAGAATTCAAAAAGCCCTTTTTTTCCTCTTTTCTGAATGATTTATTGTGCTCTGCTGTGAAAAATAACGTCAGCATACATGCCCCGTTGTGGGTAACATTTTATAGGCGTTTAACATCCTCTTAATACGTCAATAAATTAATTGGCAGAGCTGCTATATACATTGAATAGGTCTTGAGGTTTTCGGCGTTTATAGTCGATGATCACTGATCATAATGAAACCGTTGTGTTTGTGCAGGCCTCACACGCCATTGAACCCCTAGAGGTTTATGGCTACCCACGCATCATAAATCCTTGCTCATTTCAATAGCAGGCGCAACCAGCCGGAACGTAAATATTCTGTCCTAACTTAACACGTTCTAAAGTTTCTTTCAAGTCGTTAAATGAAGAACACTAATCATTTTGTCTTTTGCAACGCGTATTATATGAATTTATACGTGTATTGTTGTGTTTATTTTATTTTGTGTTTATCAACAAAATTGGCTCTCTTCCGATTTCAAAGGAGATGGTTTTTATGGCGTTACAATTAAAACTAGTGTGTTACCTAATTCAGTCAGTTCCTTTCAAATCTCTGTTATATTTGTAGCTTCCTCCCTATATACATAGTCAATGAAGAAATTATTGTTTTCCTAAAAATTGTCGAATTTTAGTTGAGTTTAGTTTAGATGAGTTGAGGCCGTTTATCCGTTTTGAGGTTGCCTGAATCCAAAAAAGTGGTATTCGGACTGACCTCTGTCTGCCTATCTCTGTTTCTATGTCTTTATACAAATCCCGAGACCACACTGATCGATCATCTCGATCACCATTGTCCTGACGCCTGTGTTGGATGTGAAGCTCGGCTCTCTCGATACCTCTGGATCATCCGACTCCTTGTACTCTCTACGTTGTCCACCTCGACGACCGCTGTCCTGATGCCTTTGTCGGATGTGAAGCTCGGCTCTCTCGATACCTCTGGATCATCCGACTCCTTGTACTCTCTACGTTGTCCACCTCGACGACCGCTGTCCTGATGCCTTTGTCGGATGTGAAGCTCGGCTCTCTCGATACCTCTGGATCATCCGACTCCTTGTACTCTCTACGTTGTCCACCTCGACGACCGCTGTCCTGATGCCTTTGTCGGATGTGAAGCTCGGCTCTCTCGATACCTCTGGATCATCCAACTCCTTGTACGCTCTACGTTGTCCACCTCGACGACCGCTGTCCTGATGCCTTTGTCGGATGTGAAGCTCGGCTCTCTCGATACCTCTGGATCATCCAACTCCTTGTACGCTCTACGTTGTCCACCTCGACGACCGCTGTCCTGATGCCTTTGTCGGATGTGAAGCTCGGCTCTCTCGATACCTCTGGATCATCCGACTCCTTGTACTCTCTACGTTGTCCACCTCGACGACCGCTGTCCTGATGCCTTTGTCGGATGTGAAGCTTGGCTCTCTCGATACCTCTGGATCATCCGACTCCTTGTACTCTCTACGTTGTCCACCTCGACGACCGCTGTCCTGATGCCTTTGTCGGATGTGAAGCTCGGCTCTCTCGATACCTCTGGATCATCCGACTCCTTGTACTCTCTACGTTGTCCACCTCGACGACCGCTGTCCTGATGCCTTTGTTGGATGTGAAGCTCGGCTCTCTCGATACCTCTGGATCATCCGACTCCTTGTACTCTCTACGTTGTCCACCTCGACGACCGCTGTCCTGATGCCTTTGTCGGATGTGAAGCTTGGCTCTCTCGATACCTCTGGATCATCCGACTCCTTGTACTCTCTACGTTGTCCACCTCGACGACCGCTGTCCTGATGCCTTTGTCGGATGTGAAGCTTGGCTCTCTCGATACCTCTGGATCATCCAACTCCTTGTACTCTCTACGTTGTCCACCTCGACGACCGCTGTCCTGATGCCTGTGTCGGATGTGAAGCTCAGTTCTCATGATGCCTCTGTTTTATACGACTACTTATACGCTCTATTTTGCCCAACTCGACAGTCGCTGTCCTGACGCCTGTGTCGGATGTGAACATTGGTTCTCTCAATGTCTCTGTTTTATCCGACTCCTTGTACGCTCTACGTTGCCCAACTCGACAGTCGCTGTCCTGACGCCTTTGTCAGATATGAAGCTTGGTTCTCTCTATGCCTCTGTTTTATCCGACTACTTATACGCTCTATTTTGCCCAACTCGACAGTCGCTGTCCTGACGCTTGTGTCAGATGTGAAGCTCGATTCTCTCGATGCCTCTGTGTCTCTATCTGCCTATCTCTGTTTCTACGTCTTTATACAAACCCCGAGACCACACTGATCGTCCGATTTTTATGAATTTCACACACAGGTGTACTTTGGCCATATCTCCAAGCCGGTTTTTATTTTTTGAAACTTCATTTATAAAGATAGTTAACCCCCTAAACCCCTTAAAATGTGAAAAACTAAATAATTAAAAATCAATTTTGAACTAATCAATTTTTCTGGTTTATGGATTTGAACCTAATGTCCACTCCCGATATATGTCCTTTGTTTATGGCTATACCTCTTGATGTGTTTATGACTCTTTATCTGACGTGTTGTCCATGATTGCTTTTATGCCTGTGAAGCTCGGCTCTCTCGGCGTCCTGACTGTTGTTGACTCCTCTTTTCTCGACCTTGTTTATGAAACTCGTTTCAATGTCCCTCCAACTCCACTCTAATGGTGTCTGTCTCTCGATGCCTCTGTTTCATCCGACTCCTTGTACGCTCTACGTTATCTACCTCGAAAACCGCTGTCCTGACGCCCGTGTCGGATGTGAAGCTCGGCTCTACCTCTGTTTCATCTGACTTCTTGTACGCTCTACGTTGTCCACCTCGACAACCGCTGTCCTGATGCCTGTGTTGGATGTGAAGCTCGGCTCTCTCGATGCCTCTGTTTCATCCGACTTCTTGTACGCTCTATGATGTCCACCTCGACAACCGCTGTCCTGATGCCTGTGTCGGATGTGAAGCTCGGCCTGATGCCTGTGTCGGATGTGAAGCTCGGCTCTCTCGATGCCTCCGTTTTATCCGACTCCTTGTACGCTCTATGATGTCCACCTCGACAACCGCTGTCCTGATGCCTGTGTCGGATGTGAAGCTCGGCTCTCTCGATGCCTCCGTTTTATCCGACTCCTTGTACGCTCTACGTTGCCCAACTCGACAGTCGCTGTCCTGACCCTGTACGCTTTATGTTGTCCACCTCGTCAACCGCTGCCGTGACGCTTGTGTCGGATGTGACGCGTTTCACGCCTCGCCTTGGTCGTGATTGATGCTATATATAGCGACGAGCGAGATTGGATGATTGTCCGCGCGCCCAGGATGTACTCCACGCCGCCCGACGCGTACTGAGTGGTTTGGTTTTTCAAAGACCTCCCTACATTTACTCGAAGATTGTATTCGGCCCATATTATGGGACTTATGAGGTCATACCTCTGAACAGCCAATGGGTATATTTTTTATATCTCTACACACGAAGGTACACTTTCTAAACGTAAAATAATCTAAGGAATTAGTTTATTCCCGCTACTGCTTTGAAAAATTACACAGCGTTAATTTTAAAGTAACCGCTATGGGATTTTGCGGAGCAGAGCGATCAGCTATTGCATCAGATCGGATCAGCTGTTGCATTTCCGGGCGTACCTCGGACCACGACATAAGCTGGGAAACCCAGCGGTATGAGTTCGATTTTTATCAACACTAAGTCAAATAAACAAAATATTCATGTTGTTTACAGGATTTTCCATATCGAAATGAAAAATGATATTCAATACTCGTTTTCAAAGTGCCATTGCGGAACTCGATGGCATTTTCCACGTTCGGCTTCGCCTCGCACGTAATAATGCAATCTCTCCCCGCAATAAGTCAGTTTCGAAAATACTCATAATCAAAACTACTATAATATAAATTCTACTTTAATGTATTTTTATGGTGAATTTTATGTTTCAAGATACCCTATGGCTCTCAATACACACACACACACACACACACACACACACACACACACACACACACACACACACACACACACACACACACACGCACACACACACACACACACACACACACACACACACACACATATATATATATATATATATATATATATATATATATATATATATATATATATATATGTATATAAAAAAATGTAAGGTACCGTAGCGGCCTGAGTCATACAGGCTAGCCACAGATGACCACTCATTGTCTGACAAGTGTCGCCGGCCACTGATTTCGATCAGTTATTTCTGTGGCTCAGGAAACATACCAATTTTTATTCTTATAGCATATCCAATACTGTAATACGAGCAAGGTTTGTATATATATATTTGCACACGGACCTCGAAAACGGCACAAAGGAATTTCTTTAAATTTTGGAAATAGCTAATTTCCGAGTAGAGAATAAGTTCTAGATAGGTCTAATGTCCAGGAAAATTCGTGTTTTCTTGTAATACAGTATTAAGTTTGAAAACTAAAAATTTAACATTACGCTTATGGAGAATAAAATGTAAACAATACAAACCAAAACAGCTGTTTATAACCGTTTGACAGTTCTTGATTGAAGACGGCGGGAAACTCGTAAATAGAGGTTTTTCATAAATATTTATTTTATATATGTAATAAATGTAAAATTATCGGGTTACTAAACAATTTGTAAAAACGTAAGGGTAATATAACTGTGCAAAATAAAAGCAGGAAAGATTATTTCCAAAATCTTCCGTGGTTTGATAGAAAACGTATTCGTTGTATTGCTTGAAGCCACTGTAACAAACCAAATTATTGGTGTAAATTAAATTTCTCTTTTGCTTTTCAATCCTTCGTTTCTAACAAAATCAGTTGATCACAGGCTAATAATAACTGTATGGATAATTAAACAGTAAATGATCTGCTAAAACAATTGAGGTTGGCTAAAAGACGTTAAACGGCATTGCCCATTTGATATCCAAACCTTGCTCGTATTATAGTATTGGATAATACATGTCTTATTCTAACCGAGCAAAGCTCGGTCACCTGGTACTATTATATTATACTAGTTGACCCGGCGAACTTCGTAACGCCTGACAGTAAATACATGTTAACTTTAAGTTTGGGCATGTTCTGAAGTCGAATAGCAATACGGCTTCATTGTGACAGGTTATATATCCTGGGTCGCGGCATAGTGAATAACAATACTGAAACGATAAGACATATTAATAACATTCCCATAAAACAAATAAATCTGAGTGAATTGATTCACAACTTTTCTAATCCAACCTAATACCAAACAAAAACATAACTGTAATACGGCTTTTATAGGAAAGATGTACAACAGCTGATTATTATAATAAACGTAATATATATAAAAATTGTAATTATTTTTTATTTGGCCAACACGTAAACACGTGATTTTAATCAGAAAGAAAATAAAAATAAAAATACATAATCCTCCAAAACCGTAAAATATTAACGTGGTGAATAAAGCTGTTCATTTTTTACAGTACACATTTACTTCAACATTAATGAATGATTCAGATGGCATTGGATAGTAATGCATATTACTAATGGAAAGTAAACCAATCAGCTGTAGCTAAGAAATCAAATGTTTTCCTTGTAGACAATTTGTAAACAAACTTACTCTCCATAAGGTTAACATTAGAAATTTAAAACGCCATAAAATGGAAACTTATGGGGTTTCCGAAAATATTTTTTCACTAAAACCTTCCCGGACACATATAGATCAACTTCCTAAAATTTTATGGCGATCGGATGAGTAGTTTAGCAACGCATAAAGGACATACAGACATACATTCAATTTTATATATAGAGATAAAATGAATGCAGATGGTTAAACAATAGGATTTTTGTCACTTTATTGTTTGGAAACCAATTGCCCCTTTCTATACCAAATTAAAAATTATTGTTGGATGAGCGTGATGCTACCTATCCAGATACTTTTTTTACTTATCTCTTCTCTACCTGAGACCATGGTTTTTTGTTTTTATCGAATTTCCCCTAGGGAAGAAGCTATTACCGTAGGTCTCATGGTAAGACTTAAGCCCGGGACCATGTTATTTTTCGTCTTTAGTATCCCAGAGTCTAAAAACAATAGTCGTATATATATACGTGTGTGTGTGTGTGTGTGTTGTTAGCACGATAACTCTCGTAAAAATGGTCCGATCGAGACCAAATTTGGTAGAGACGTGTATTCTTACAAATTCTCGGACGAGTTTGTAAACCAGACATATCGGTCAATGGGAACGGGTAGTTTGGGGGGTTTTTGTACCCCAAAATCAGGTTTTTTTTGCGTTTTCACATGCAATTTTTAAAAATTTCTATTTTTATATTTCACCATTGGAATTAGCTTAGAAAACTACACAGTTAAGATTCTTAAAGTTTTTCTCTATCTCCAACGGTTACCAAGATATTGAAAAAATCTAAACACAGTACGTTGTATTGTGGGACTCCAATGTTAATCTTATCGAGGATAGGGTAAAATTAATATTTCCCATGTTAATCAATATTTTTGGATAAAACTTGATATTTAGCTTCATTTGGTTGAGATCAATCCATTTATGCTTAAAAATCATAGTTTATGTGTTAATCATGGCAGCAAACCTGCATACTCTATTCCCATATTAATCATATAGGGACTAGGCAAACGCCTTTATTTATGGACAGATGTTGATGAAAGTTGGTATAAATGTTAAGATAAAAATTATTCATGGTAGAAATTACTCCTTTTAGTGTTCCTCACAGCACCTAACCTGCACACTCTTTCCTATGTGAATCTTATGGAGAATAAACAAACAATTCTCATGTTTAAGGACATATTTTTGTAAAACTTGTCATATATTAAATTATTGATTTGGAAATTCGCTGAGTACGCAGGTCTGCTACGACGGGGGTATTTTTTCTTATCTTGGATATTGATACCTATCTTTTTGCAAAATTTATCTAATTCGTCGATAATGTTTTTCATTGATGCCTACTTCTGTATGTTTGCACTTTTGGAACAGTTTAGATGGCTTGTTCAATGTTGAGTTTGTCTTTGCGTTGATAGAGTCACTTCCTGTGTCTGTTCTTTCCCTGATTGCATAATCTTAAGTACCTAGTCTTCCTAATTCTTTTGGTCGGCTGATCTGGCAAGAGACCCTGCAAACAGGAGTTCCATGGCTGTTTCAGTGATTTGCAGCAGTGAATCACCTATATCAGCTGCAATAAACAAAAAAATGAATAATCCCTTAACAGTTAGTTCAATTAATAAGCTTTATTAACTGATTGGTGCGGTATTTCTAGTAACTCTATAGTGCACGGTTTACCCACACTATCTGTTACAAACACCGTTTATTATAGACTCATAGTAGATTTGATGCATAGTATACATCAAAGCACATCGGTCGAAGTGTTTTGTAGTTATACAGTCATCTATTATAACACATTCATCATACTCTAGCACGTAAGTAATACCAAAGGAATTTATATATTTTATATATTATATATTTATTTATATTATATATATTATTTATTTATATATATATATATATATATGTATAATAAAACCTAGTAACATACATCGTGTATAAAACACTCTACATTCATATATTATGCTCTTAATATTATATTATTTTTTATTTTAACCATAAATTAAATATTTTTCACCTCAGCTTAATTTATCACGATTATACTAGTCAGATATACTAGTCAACATAATGACTATCTTTATTTACAGAAACTTATTGAAATGTAACGAGTAATGAAAGATCGCAAATAAATCTAGTTAGAGCAATTTCCCTTTAACGGTTAGATGAAGATTTCCCAGGGCCGTGCGTGTAGGGATTGCCACAAACCTCGCTCATCCTGCGCCATCCATCTACCACTAATCACTTGCTTACTGCACACTGTTGCTCAGATGAAGATTTTCCAGAGCCATGCGTGTAGAGGTTGCCACAAACCACGCTCAGAACGCGCCATCCATCTACCATTTTACCTACCTTTGGCTCCAACCTTATGACGGGGAGTTTGACGGATTGATACCGTTAATGGCAGCCATTTAGCACAATAAGGACAAATTAGGACCCGTTATGGATTATAGAGAGATAAATCAGTATGTATTAAGCCATACATAATGTGAACAAATTGAACGCATTTGCGAAGAGAGGGGAGTTATCCGTCGTTTCAGGTGTGTGAACTGTCCAAGCGGAAATGGAATTGTTGAAAGACACCATAGAAGTATAAAAAGAAAGGCAGCAAGAACAAATTAAAGTGTACAAGGGTTTCTTGGTACAATTTAACACCTAAAGAAGATTTAAATTAAGAGTCGACACCAAGCTCTCTAGTGTACAAGTGGAGATGCAAGGGTGAGCCTGTAATACGTGAGGAGCAACCAGGTTCTGAGTTTTCTCCAGGTGAATCAGTATTTTTTTAAGCCGAAAACCACTCTCTGCACAACAGCCTGGAAACACGGCGTGGTGACAAGGCAGCACCACAAGGGGGACATACGCAGATATGGTGTTGACGGGGTGCGTGTGCATATGAGATCAGCTGATTATTACAACTGTTTATTGTTTTTGTTTTTGTTCTGAAGAGAATTTTGTTGTTTAACTTTCTAACATGGTTAAGGTAGTAAAAATGTGATTTGTTTTTGAAATAGGAAAATATTATGTTATGTGATCCATAATTTAAACGAGTGTCTGATTTGAAAACATTTCAATTTGTCTAATAGGAAAACATATCTTAAAATAATATACAAGTTTGACTAGAAATACAATGAATACAAAAGGTACAGTAACCTAGTAATATAGTAATTTTATCAATAATTCTGTAAGCGAGAATATTTTTTAAGTATTTTATTTGTTTTAAGTCATGCAGGACCAAATATATATCTAAATCCATTGCAGCAATCAACAATAATATAAATCCGTGCAGTTACCTCTCTTTTATTCCTTGGTTTGTACCTTTTTACTGTCGTACAGCTTATCGTTCATCAATGCAGGGCAGTAGTGAATCTTCTTGCTAATCCTAGTCATAGTCTATAGTTGTCTTTCTCGTGTACACTTTGTTGTGTTTGATCAGTGGCAGCGTCTCCTGTATGTTCATGTCCAAAGTCACATCTCGTATCCTTGTTCTCTACTTTGTAGTTATGATTGTGGATACTGTCTTTCACAGAAACTTGTTTGTTTGGTCTTCTTTCCTGTGACACTTTTTTCCTTTATATATATATCACTTATATTTACCATATTTATTATTTACATTGTTTGTACACAATTATTCAGGTTGTCACGCTGTAAATATGTACTTAGTGCTTTCCTATTATTGTTGTTATTATTATTATGGTTATTATTAGGTTATTAGGTTTTGGTATTCGCCGGTTTCGTGTGACTGTCGTCGTTTCAGGTCTAAATCATCAGTAATCGGTTTATAAACCAATTTCCGCTTTAAGTTCTGTTTCTTAATTGGTTTGAAATGACTGTTTGAAAAATCTGATTTGCTTATATTCATGTCATGACTTTATATTTCAATTTTTTTATTTCCTTGAAACTGCTTTCTTTATTCACACTTGTAAGTTTTTTCAGGCACACATTTCTGTCTCTTCATACATATTGGAGCCGAGTGTTGAGTCAAACTTCAGTTTCTTCACATTACCACCACATCCATAGTTACTCGTCAATTATATCATTCTAGTATCTTGATTTGTTATTTTTCAAGTTAAGTTTTTCAATTGGTTTAAAAATTATTATTTTTCGGTTTGCCTCTTATGCGGTTTGCTTATATTCATGTCGCTCGTAAATTTATATTTCAATTTTTTGTTATTTCCTTGAAACTGCTTTCTTTATTCACACTTGTCAGTTTTTCATAGACACGTTGTTGTCACTCTACCTACATATTTTCGGGCCGAGTGTTGAGTCAGCCATCAGTTTCTTTATCTTATCACCACATCCATAGTTACTCATTAACTATCTCATTCTAATGTCTGATTTGTCACTTTTAACTTTCCTTTCTTTGGTTCACGTTGATTGCTGCAACATTTTCTTCCTTTCCAATGTCTTTAATCCTGATAATTTATAAAAAAATAATAAGTTAGTGTATCATCCGATAGTTGATTAAGAAAAACTGTGAATTTAGTCTGGATGTGAAATCCAACTTAAACCCAATCTGGGTCATCTCCAATCCATATCACTTCATAGCCTGTATTTGATTCATCCCTTTGTAGATCAATATCATCTTCCACTTGGATGACTGTGTGGTTTCTATTGGGTATGTTCATAGATGTCGTGGTAGTTTTATAGTTTTTTCTTAGCAGATTGCCACGGCATTTTGTAATAAAATAAAAAAATAAAATGGCGAAAATCAGAAAAAAAGTAAGATACATTCTAGGGTGACGGTAAAAGGTTTCTTCTAATTTATCTTTCAAAAATTGACGGACAAATTTGACTGATGACTTTGGTAAGTAATGTAGGAGAGGCAGAAAAACTAAGAATCTAAAAAATAATCTGATTTCTGGCTCAAACATTTCCATGATGTCCATCTTTGCACGATTTAATTGATCTTGTCTTTAAGTATCCATAGATACAGTATTTCTATGAACTAACATTTAATGAAATAATTCTAAATGATTTCTCCTTAAAAGTAAAGTATACAACACAATAATTTTATAAAATTACAATATTATTTATTCAATACTTCTTGAGGTAACCTTTTTAAAGGATTTTAAAAGGAAACCCCTTAAAAAATGGTCTGGAGATATAGCCAAAGTGCACCTTTGTTCCTATTTGCATTAATATTTGTCGATCAATGTAGTCTTGGGTTCTGTACAGAGACAGACAAGGGTCTGAAAACAATTGGATTCAGGGAGCCTCAAAACAAATATATCCAAGCTCAACTCAGATTTGAAATGTTTTACAATACTTTCTCCCTATAGTACTAAGTTTACGGTGAGAACGTAAAAATTAATTTTCATCATTTAAAGGTTCATAATATTTGAAAACACGAACAAAGTAATGCACTTCCACTGATATAAATTAGATTTTTCTAACTATCAAACAGATTCATAACATTTTACATTATCCTCTTAAAATAATTTACCCTTGGTTTGTTATAAAGTCCTTCTCCTTACAATCCCTTTTTCCTACAATTAATTTATACTAAGACAATTTTCAATTAGTTATGGCAATAATTTTCTCTGCACATTTAAAATATTGAGAGCTACCATAGGTTTAAGATATAATTGTCAACTTAAAAATTCTTAAGAGAAGCATGCAAAATGTCAAATAACACTGTCTTTTCCCCTTTTATTCAAAATGATTGTACCGTTTTAAGTTGAATCCTTTATTTTCAACTTATAGATATCTTGGAACCCGTACTAACCTTATGAATTTAAATAGAACAATGTTTTCAGGTTTATTTAATTGACTTGTTACATTGTCTTCTCCCAAACTCTTTCTCTGGATGTAATGAAAACAGTTTATTTAGCTTATTATTAGCCAATGTGAAGTATTTAGTCTGAAGGAAAATTTCTAGATTTTACTGATCTAGATCTTACTGAATCATGTTTGGTGCAAATATCGATAATTAAAATCGTACTACCAGGCGGACCTATCATTTGTAATAAGGCAATGCCGATGAACAAAATATCGCATGATGATCCTAGTTTTCTATCTAACACTGGCTGACTTCAACGATTTAAATTCAGGCATGGGACAAGGAGGTAAGGTGAGAACTTCCAGCTGATCTACAATCACCCGAGAGTTTTAAGGAACCATTAAAAAGTTTTTGCTAAGATGGAAAATTTTAACCAGAGAACAAATATAATGCAGAAAAAACGGTCTTAGAAAAGTCAGCCAAATCAGCCCCCAAAAATAGGAAGTTACACTTGCATCCGAAAAGAAAACTGCAGCAGCGGGATACAAAGCAGCATCACCGATCTGGTTTAGATAAGATTATTGAAATGGCGACCGTATTACAAGTTAGGTATTTTAAGCCAAGTATGAATGCGAATTGAGTGTAGATGATTGTGGCGCCATCTTGTAGTCTTGTTACTGACTAAGGCTGATATGTTCCTTAGACAGGATTGTTAATTAACATCCGATGGAAACTAAGGGACCTACTGTATAACGTGGAATCCGAACCAAGGCCTCTGAATTACGAATTGGTATAATTATGTGGATGGTCTTTGCGGATTAAAATAGTATCCAATAGTGCGGACGTTAATCCACATGAGAGAACATTACTCCTCCCGACCATCGCTTACAACTATCCACAATTCGTGACCTCCAAGTAGCTGGATTACAGGATGTCGCCACCATCGTTCACGCTAACTCTACAGGCAAACACAGGGTGAACCTAGAGTTGCCAGGAGGTAAGGTTATCATCATGGTAAGTTAACAAATGATAACTTATTCGTAATCATTTGTTGATTTCCTGATTTTCTTATCAGGAAATCGAAGCAGCCTAGTTGTTTTAAAAACAGAAACAAGCTCCCTGAGGCATACAATAATAAAAATGTTTGTATTTACTTCTCAGTGGGAAATAGGTTAGATCATGGATATGTCTAAATAGAATGGTCTCCGTTCATCTAAACAGCTGTTCTAATTATTTTACATTAAAAATTTAATATAATACTGGTAGTTTCTATGGAAACCTGTTACATATTTTCCATCTTAAAATCACTAACACCCACCCAGATCTAGGACATATCTATGTCAAAGAAAATCCTGGATGTATACAAAGATATTTAGTTAATGGTATGAGAATGCTTCCCAGAAGTAAAAATAAGCAACAAGAGAAAACAGGACCAGCTGGCAAAGTGCTGTTACTGATAGATAATGCACCATATCATCCCTCAGACGCAGTTTAATGCTTACTGTACACCCAAGTAGGATAGGGGGCGTATGGCCAGAGGGGTAGTGAGGGAGAGAGATGGGAGAGAGGGATAACTGAGCCGGTCCCGTTTTTTTTTTTTTTTTTCGACCAGCTGGTTTTTTTGGAGGTTTTTTTTTTGTTTTGTTTTTTTGTGGTTTTTTTTTTGTTTGCTGGAGTTGTTTTTTTTTCTTTTTTTTTTCTTAGGACTTTTTTGCTTTTTTTTTTCTTTCCCAAACGTTTGCTACTTTTTGTTTTTTTTTTGCTTCACGTTTTTTGTTTTGTTTGTTTGCTAGACCGTAACGAGCGGTTGCCAAATGTCTATCTTGGGGTTCTACTATGTCAAATTATGTTGATTTGAATATAATTAATGTACCTGAATGAATTTTGAGTAATAACAATCCCGTTTTGTATGGGTCAAACAAATAATTTTTTATTTGTTTAAAATACAATCGGAAAAACTTATTCCATTCATTCTTCGATTATTCCATTCAAACTATGGTAACTATGAATATTATACTATCCATAGAATAAATTTAAAATTAAGCTTTATTAATCTTTTTTAATTTTTAAATGGACAGATAATATTGATCAATCAGGACCTTCTGTCCTTTGATCCTTTGAATGTAATTTTTGTAATAAACAAAACAATGTTTGTAATTCTTATTCTTATTCTTAAACAAATATATATACCTCTATATATAAAATTGAATGTATGTATGTATGTATGTATGTATGTCCTTTATGCGTTGCCAAACTACTCATCCGATCTCCATGAATTTTTAGGAAGTTGCTCTATATGTGTCCGGGAAGGTTTTAGTGAAAAAATATTTTCGAAAATGTTAAGTTTAATGAAAGCAATCATGTGTTTTTGTAATTGTTGCATTTGTTTATGTTTATGTTATTGTGTCAGAGGTTCTAGATGAGAGTTGGAATGTTGTTTGTAGTTAAATAAATTTGTGTTTTATTAATCAGAATTACTCATTTATCCAGCTACTGCGCCAAGTGGTTATGGGCCCAGGGCCCTTGGAAGTATTTTTCTTGTTTTAATTTAGATTTGTATTTTGTACTTGTGAATTAAAGTAATGTCAGTTGTTTGTTATTTCTGAGAGGCTTAACATCCTCATAGTTTCTGAAAAGGCTTAACATCCTTTGAGTGTGGAAAGAAAAGTTTGTGTGTAGGAATCTAAATAGTTATTTTTTTGTGAAATATCAGTTGTTTATTGAGGCTTAACATCTCTATAAATGGAAATGCAGAATACAGCTATCAAATTAAAATCTGCAAACAATTGGGACTTATGGAAGTTTCAAACCAGAGTTTCATTACAAGCAAAATGTTTGTATGGTATTGTAACAGGAGATATTGTTAAACCCAGTGTCGAAGAAGAGAACTATGAAAGAAAATTAAAAGAATGGTTTGAAAAAGATTACAAGGCTCAGGACATTATAGTGTCAAGATTGGATGAGGGACCAATGTCACATGTTCTAAGCTGTGACACTGCTGAAAAGATATGGAGTAAGTTACTCATCGTTTATGAGAAAAAGTCTGATGTAAGTATTCATTTACTTCAACAAAAATTCTTTAATCTGAGCTATTCTGGAGAAGGAACTTCTGTTTTTCTGTCTAAAGTAGAAGATATAGTAAACCAGATTAAACAGTTGGATAAGAGCAAAGCGGTTAGTGACAGTATGATAATCACCAAAGTTTTGATGGCGTTGCCATCATGGTATTCTTACTTTATTAGTGCTTGGGACTCTGTACCTGTTGAAAATCAGACAGTAAGTTTTTGAATGCGAGGCTTTTGATTGAAGAAGAAAGAATGAATGCGATGAATACAAACAATAGGCATACTAACTTAGGTGAGGCAGCACTGAAAGTCCATTTGTTACGGAAGTGCTTCTGTTGTGGTAAGTCAGGCCACATGAAGGACACTTGTCCATCATGTAGAGGTAGACAACAAGGAGGTTTCTTCAAACAATCATTTCGTTGTCATTATTGCGACAAACCAGGTCACATCAAGAAAAATTGTTATAAATTTAAGAAAGATGTTGCAAATGGGACTAATAAGAGTGGGACTAATAAAAGTAATGTGGGAAATTATGTCAGTTCAGCATTTTCAATTGGTAGCGATTTGCCTGATAATACTTGGTTTTTGGACACAGGGGCAACTGAACACTTGTGTAGCAATAGAGATTTGTTTTCATCTCTCAGTAACTTGTCTGATGAGAGATTTGTCAGATTTGCCAATGACAAGGTTTTACCTGTAACAGGAGTTGGTCATATAGATTTAAAGTCAAAAATTGGTCCAAATCAAAATGATTGGGTGCCTGTAACTTTATATAATGTGTTGTTTGTTTCGGGCATGAAAATAAACTTATTTTCTGTAGGTTCAGCTCTTGACAAAGGGCATACAATGCGTACTAATGAAAAGGTAGCTGAAATTTTAA
The DNA here is from genome assembly GCA_023375725.1 of Nephotettix cincticeps. Classification (NCBI taxonomy): domain Eukaryota; kingdom Metazoa; phylum Arthropoda; class Insecta; order Hemiptera; family Cicadellidae; genus Nephotettix; species Nephotettix cincticeps. The sequence goes on along the minus strand of CM041791.1, from coordinate 85,890,874 downwards.
ATAATGAGGGAAATGTAATTGCCGTTGCCCATAGGGAGAAGAGACTATACACTTTGAATTTTGAAAAATTTAATAATACCTTTTCTGCCTTTGTCAAAAATGACATAAGTCTTGATGTATGGCATCAGCGAATGGCTCATCAAAACTTCCGCCATGTGAAAGATGTTTTACATTCGTGTCATGAGAAGTTCGATGGAGATGAAAATCATTTTTGTGAAGCTTGTATTTTAGGAAAGCAGACAAGAAAATCATTTTGAAAAAGTGATTCTAAAGCTAAAACAATAGGTGAAATTATTCATGCAGATTTATGTGGCCCTATGGAACAGAGTTCTATTGGAGGTTCAAGGTACTTTTTATTATTAAAAGATGATTATTCTCACTACAGATTCGTTTATTTTATAAAATACAAAAGTGAAGTTAAAGAAAAACTTAGAATTTTCTTGAATCTGATAACAAATCAGAATGGTGAAACTATTAAAGTTTTACGTACTGACTGTGGCACTGAGTTTTTAAACAAAGATGTTGAGAATATGCTCTCTGATTTAGGAGTCGTTCATGAACGGAGTGTTCCTTATTGTCCTGAACAAAATGGGAGGGCTGAAAGAGAAATGAGAACTGTGGTAGAAGCAGCTCGGTCAATGATGATATCGAAAAACCTTGAAAAATACTACTGGGCTGAAGCAGTTAATACTGCGGTGTATGTATTGAATCGAACTGGCACAAGTACAGTGAAAGGGAAAACTCCTTACCAAATTTGGTTTAATAAGGACTATGACATAAAGCAATTGAATGTTTTTGGTTCAGAAGTATTTGTTCAGATCCCAAAGCCTTTGAGGATGAAATGGGATAACAAGTCCAAGAAAGGTATTTTTGTGGGATATGCTGAAAATTCTAAAGGATATCGAGTCTATTTCCCTAATCTGCATAGAGTTGAAGTGAGTTGTAATGTGGTATTCAACCCGTCATCAGAAACCACAGTGGCTAAACCAGTTTATATAAACGTATTTGAAGGAGATGGAGAAAATGAGCTCTCTGATGAAAACAATGGTGAGGAAGGGAGAGAAGAACAAGATGAACCAGAACATAATGAGCGAATAGAAATATGTTCACTTCAAAATGACGAAGAAACTGAGGAAGCTATTGAAACAGAGAGAAGTGATAAAGATACGGAAACAATACATTTACGAAATCGTGAGCAGTTAAAAAGACCAGAGCGTTTCTGTGATTTTGAAATGGATTTTATGTGTTTGACTGATCCTGGAGACCCTCAATCACTGGAGGAGGCGATGAGGAGCGATTATGCTGTTAAATGGAAAGATGCTATGGCTCAAGAATTGAACACTTTAGAGAAAAATAATACATGGATGGAGATTGAACGTCCAGAAAATGTTCAAACTATTGATACCAAGTGGGTGTTCAAAATAAAGAAAAATGAAAAAGGTGAACCCAACTTATTTAAGGCCAGATTAGTTGCTAGGGGGTTCCAACAGAATGAAATCTTCGAGTTTTCTGAGACATATGCCCCTGTAGCAAGATTGAGTACTCTGAGAATTTTTATGAGTACTGCAAATCAATTGAGCCTTCCTGTGCATCAAATGGATGTTACTGGAGCGTTTCTTCATGGTGATATAGATGATGATGTGTATTTATCTATACCTGCAGGATTTAAACCAAATAAAGAAAACAGTATACTAAAACTAAACAAATGTATTTATGGACTAAAGAAATCTCCCAAAAAGTGGAATGAAAAATTCAATTCAGTAGTTGAAAAAGAAGGTTTTAAAAGATCTCAATCGGATTGTTGTCTATATAGTAAAGTAAGCAGGAAAAGTAAACTGTATATTCTACTCTACGTATATGACTTGCTTATAATGGGAACTGAAGATCAAGAAGTTACGGACCTGAAACAAAACTTGAAAGATAGTTTTAAAATGAAAGATTTGGGAAACGTGTCCAATTACCTAGGGATTAAGATTGACCATGACATTCAGAAAGGAGTAACAAAGTTGAATCAATCGGCATATCTAAAAGAAGTTCTTAAGAGGTTTGGAATGGAAAACTGTAAACCTGTTTCCACGCCAATGGATTCAAAATTTCAATTGAGTCTTGAAAAGAAGAAAGAAGGAAATCGAGAACTTGAAACAAATTGCCGGAGACTGATTGGTTGCCTGATGTACGCGATGATGGGTTCAAGACCAGACATATGTTGGGCTGTTTCATATTTAAGTCGATATCAAAGTTACCCAAGTGAAGAGTTATGGACGTCTCTGAAGCGTATTCTGCGATATTTGAAGGGAACTATAAATTTTTCTCTAGTTTATAAGAAAACTGATTTACCGTTGCTTCATAGTTTTGTTGATAGTGACTGGGCTGGTGATATAGATGAAAGGAAGTCTACAACTGGATATCTGTTCAAGATGGGTAACAATACTATATCTTGGTCATCAAGAAAACAGTCTACAGTGGCGTTATCCTCTACAGAGGCTGAATATATCGCTCTAAGTAAGGCTGTAGTTGAAGCATGTTGGATAAGAAACATTTTTAAAGAATCTCATCTTCTAGCCCTGCATGGTCCTATTAAGATTTTTGAAGACAATCAATCAGCCATCAAAATTGCTTCAACTGACGAAAACAAAAGATTAAAACATGTTGATGTAAGACATCACTTTATAAAAGAAATAGTAAAAAGAGGTGAAGTACAGCTACAGTATGTACCGACAGAGCGTCAAGAAGCTGATTTATTAACTAAGCCTCTACAGCGTGCAATGTTTGAAAGACTTAGAAATTGTGTTGGACTTGAATAAGTTTTTCTTATTGATATAGTTCATGATTGCTCTCATTAAGGGAGGGTGTTAATTTTAATGAAAGCAATCATGTGTTTTTGTAATTGTTGCATTTGTTTATGTTTATGTTATTGTGTCAGAGGTTCTAGATGAGAGTTGGAATGTTGTTTGTAGTTAAATAAATTTGTGTTTTATTAATCAGAATTACTCATTTATCCAGCTACTGCGCCAAGGGAAAACCCCATAAGTTTCCATTTTATGGCGTTTTAAATTTCTAATGTTAACCTTATGGAGAGTAAGTTTGTTTACAAATTGTCTACAATGAAAACATTTGATTTCTTAGCTACAGCTGATTGGTTTACTTTTCATTAGCAATACCGTATGCTTTACTATCCAATGCCATCTGAATCATTCATTAATGTTTAACTATGAAGTAAATGTGTACTGTAAAAAATGAACAGCTTTATTCACCACGTTAATAGTTAACGGTTTTGGGGGATTATGTATTTATATTTTTATTTTCTGTCTGATTAAAGTCACGTGTTTATCTGATAATTACAATGTTTATATTATTACGTTTATTATAATAATCAGCTGTTGTAAAAAAAACCATGTAGTCGGCAGCGAGTCACAGGTACAGTATAACCTTCACCCGCACCAATAAACTATCAATAAATAGTATATTAAGTATGGATGGTTTTCAAACTATATCTAGATACATGGAGAAAAAACCATAGAAAAATTCTTGTATTTACTTCCCTGTGGGAAATAAGTTTTATCATGGATATGTCTAAAGGGAATGTTTTCAGTTCATCTAAACAGCTGTTCTTATTGTATTATATTAAAAATTCAATATAATAGCTCCGGTGGTTTCTATGGAAACTTGTTACATATTTTCCATCTTAAAATCACCAGCATCCCCCCCCCAGAGCTAAGACATATCCATGTCAAAAAAACCAAATTTGATATATTATTTTTGTACGTACCTTGTGTAAGTTACATACCTTTTGTTGCATTATATTTAATGTTCAGGCACTTTTAGAGGTTTTAGTACTATTTTTTTGCTGGAAAAAACATAAATTTGTGAAACTTTAAATCAATGCATATCATCGAGAATTGTTTGGGATTAAAGTTAAAAGTACCGTTGTTTACTCTGGTTTAATGTTTTATTCTTTAATAGAAATTAAAGTTCTAAATTATATTTTACGTAGTTTATTGTTGTTGGACTTCTTAAAGGCGTTTATGTTTTAACTGTACAACGTTTCTGTAGGTGGAGAAACATCTCCTTTTTTCAAGTGATTAACTAAGAATTTACATTTTTATTACAAAGTTTTAGTTATAAAAGTTATAGTTTTTAGGTAGTTATTTGAAAACGGACGAGTTTCTACTCTTTCAGAAACGTTGTGAAGTTAAAGACATTGACGCGTTGAAAAAGTACAGTAAGATAATAGACTTGTCATTAATATGGAACGCTATTATTAATATTAAAAATTCTAAAGGTTAAAACTGGAGCATTTTAAAGAAGCAAGTAATGGATACCATTTGAAAATTACCAATACGAAGTAAGTTATAATAGATGGTAATATAAAGTTGACATGATCCTGTTAAAAACATGTTTTTCGTATTTAAAATGTCAATTTGAAAATCCTGCGAATTTTGAAAAAAAATGGTTAAGGGATTGAACCTATGACATCTGGAAATTTGTGTAAGATAAAATATACATAAAGCCAAAATGAATTGTATTGTTTGCTTTTGCATATGCATACATCGTCCTATAGCTGCAAATGAACATGTAATATTACGTCTCTCGTCGGATATAAAGCAGCCACGCGGGATTTAAAGTGAAAAAGTCTGGAAACAATTTCACGGGTCATTAAGTGATTTCATTTAGTATTTGAACGGGAATCATTCTATGAATTATAAACCATTAAAATACTAATATTCTGTAACAATCTGATGCGGACTGGTTTTGAATTGTAATCAAATATATTTATACATTACGTAGTAGCTCACTCAATCTCCGAGTAGACCTGTCTGCTCTCTGTGTGTCAGCTTGTCTGATAGGCTTTCACTATTAGAAGAGTTTCTTACCATATGGGTATTACTCAATATTCTGCAGCCGACTCCGGGGGTCAGCTGGGGCTGGAGGGCCCCAGTCGGGGAAAGTGAGTGAGTGACTCAATCTCAGTCGTAGACGGCGAGGAATGTTGCCCTGTGGCCTTGGTCCTGCTGTGATATCAGTATCAGTTTATCTCCCGTAGTTCATGTGACTAGGAGATACCCCGCTTTCCCGATTAAAACCAATAAATAGTGTTATATCATGAAGTTGATGCATCGAACTGAAATGTATTTAGGTTTTGAACTTATCAGCCGTAAACCAGGGTGGAACTTCATAGCCCATTTATATGAATAATATTGTAATCTCTAGGAGTCTATTCACTAAAAGTGCATACTACTGCACCAGTGCTCGTCAAAGGTATATTCAATCCATCAGTGAAAATGTGAATGTCCTATCATCCCAATCTACGTCAAATGCCGCCTGATGATCCATACAAAAGATTGAATAGGGACGTTAAAAGTATGGGTAGTTTGAGTAGCATGTGGGGGGCTAGCACAGCTGATCATTTTTAGTCCAACATGAATCAATCCACAATCACTCAAACATACGTAATTCCCATACCAAGTAGGACTTGATTTGGGAAACACTTTTGAAACTTTTTAAACCATGGAAATGGATTTGTCTAAAAGGAATATATTAATTCCTTTAAAAGGCTGACCTTATAACCATATGGCGTCACTTCCGTTACAATTTTCGGATGACGCGAATTGTTAACACCCACCCCAGACCTTAGACATATCCATTTCAATAATAAGTTACCACTTTACAAAGGCATTCAATTTACATCGGTTCTTTGGTGCGATAAATTCAAAACTGTGTGCAACTTCATTCAACTGTATTCAAAAAGGCAAATCGGTCAAGAGCATGGCCATTGGTCAGCTGCGGTGGCGACACTAGCGCTCCACCGGTAGCGTGACGGAGGTTGGAACCTCGACAATCAGCTGTAGTTCGCGGGCGTTTGTATACGATTAGTGCCGCCAAAGTGAACGCCTAAACTTAAAGCGGTGTTTACTCATGACTAGTTTTTGAGAACTCACTTGAGGTGAGTACTCGCAATTGTTTATATTATAATTCAAACAATGTTGATTTTTTATTTGTCCTCACGTGAACTAGCTCATTAGATTTAGGATTTTACAAAATAGGTAATATCACAAGTGCTTTAATATATCGTTATAACTGTTAATTACTAATGCAACAAAATAGTTCATAGGAAACCATCATATATTTCATATTTGTTTTAAATCCTAGATTTACCCTACCCGTTGGAAAATCCGTTAATTTATCCGTTGAAAATCGCACATGCATAAAATCAATTTTCTTTACAATAATGGACATATGAAACTTCTCTAAGATAAAATAAAAAATTATAACCCACTAAAAGGCATTCATTCTGACAAATATTTTCATGGAGCGATCGAATATTTACCAAGTATTAATTAGTAAAGAGTGATCTACCTCATATAATTGTTTCAATAAAAATACTTACGTTTTGTTTACATTGAAATGATTAGAAAATTATTTCACTAAGAAAATATAATAGAATTTATTTCATTTAGTGGCTACTCCCCCCCCTTTTTCACTGACAGATATCTATGTAAATTCGTGTCCTGTGGTATTTAATCTTTGAAACATATGGAGCCAACACACGCTAGCGCGTCGTAAGGCTGGAAAATAACGTCCTTACTGGAAGTACAGTTATGGAAAATATATAATACAGATTTGCATTACATCCTTCACGATTGAAAATTCATTTTTTGTGTTTATAAAACGTTAAAATAAATCTTCTCATAATCTCTTCATTGCTATGTATAATTATTAGATTTATGACTTATAATTTAGTATTCTTTTAATTTCAAAAATTATTTAACTACAAAATATTAGGTTTTAATTGAACTTTAAAAAATATAAATTTTTATGGTTCTTAATCTGTTGCTAAAATAAGAGTTTTGTCAAACGTAGATAGGCTATAAGCCACCTCATAGTAACGGCCCTATTCTCACGATTAATTATTCTGGTAAAATGGCCAAATACCCTTTTTTAATTCTTCGTGCTTATGTAAACACAGTTCAATTGCACTCGAGTTGTATTTATTTCTGGTAAACTTTAATAGATTTTCATTAGGTATTTTAAACTAAAGAAATAAATACTAAAGTATTGTAAATGCTTGAAAATATGAAATGTTTAAATCAAGGAATCCCATATTAGTTAATTAATTGATTTGTTTTTATAAGCTTAAATTACAGGAGACTTGATGTAAAATATAGAAATGGTAATTTATTTTGCTTTATATGGTCAAGCATTTAAGTGCCAGGCTCAAAATAGATTTACCAATTACTAAAATTAAGACACCACTTAAACCGCAGCAATGACTTTCGCTTGTGTTTACTTCTCATTAATTGATGTGCTAACGACGTTGACCACGTATTGAGTCTCCGTGAGAAGTTATCAAAACAAATTAATTGTGATGTTTATTGAAATTATGGCGGTATAAAATACTCGCACAACTGACATGATTTATAATTATTAACAAAATACATAAAATTACTTCAAATGGACAAAGAGTATGTGTCGTAACAGTAACTAAAACGACAACTGAATTAGATTTCGTTATTTATTAGTAAATTTCACTGCGTTCCGATACCATTTTTATTTTAAATTTTGAATAAGTTTAAATCTATTGATTTAAACAAAAAAATTGTGAAATATTGGGCCAAACTGGTTTTAGAAAACCTCGTAATCATCTTAAAAAAGGTTTACGCTATTTTAAGGTCTAAAAAAATCCTCTCCAAAATTTTGGAATTATAAAAGTTGGAATTACAAACAGGGGTTCAAATTATATTTTTTGAGAATGCCTTCTTTAGCGTTACAAAACATTTAAATATCATGGCGTTTCGGGTTTTCTCGTGTAAATGTAAAATGTACGTGTAGGCCTACGCCTGCAAAGCTGCAACAGTATCATTTCCGCGGTGGTCAGAGCGAGCCATGTGACTAATGACGTTTATAATACATGATGAATACGTGTAGGCCTACGCCTGCAAAGCTGCAACAGTGTCATTTCCGCGGTGGTCAGAGCGAGCCATGTGACTAATGACGTTTAAACATTCTAGCCTATAGCATCACTAGTTACGGATATTGAAATGGATTTGGTTGTTTGACGAGTCGTTTAGAAATTTGCTGGGACCTGAATTTATCAAAATTGTTATTTCTCCTTTTAGCGAATTTCCCATAGGGAAGAAGCTATTACCGTAGGTCTCATGGTAAGACTTAAGCCCGGGACCGTTTTATTTTTTGTCTTTAGCTGCCCATAGACCAAAAACAATAGTCATTAAAATTGTTATATACTGTATATATATATATATATATATATATATATATATATATATATATATATGTGTGTGTGTGTGTGTGTGTGTGTGTGTGTGTGTGTGTGTGTGTGTGTGTGTGTGTGTGTGTGTGTGTGTGTGTGAACACGATAACTCTCGTAAAAATGGTCCGATCGAGACCAAATTTGGTAGAGACGTGTATTCCTACAAACGCTCGGACGAGTTCGTAAACCAGACATATCGGTCAATGGGAACGGGTAGTTTGGAGGGGTTTTGTACCCCAAAATGGGGTTTCTGCGTTTTTCACGTGTAATTTAAAAAAATTCTAATTTCATATTTCACCATTGGAATTAACCTAAAAAACTACACAATTAAGTTCCTTAAAGTTTTTCTCTATCTCCAACGGTTACCGAGATATTAAAAATCTAAACACAGTGCGTAGTATTGTGGGGCTCCAACGTTAATCTTATGGAGGATAGGAAAAAATTAATATTTCCCATATTAATCAATATTTTTGGATAAAACTTGATATTTAGCTTCATGTGGTTGAGATCTGTCCATTTATGCTTAAAAATAATTGTTTATGTGTTTATCAAAGCAGCATACCTGCATACTCTTTTCCCATTTTAATCATACAGGGAATAGGCAAGCCCTTAAAAGTGTCTATGTTATATTTAAGGACCTGTTATGTTGCTGAAGTTAACCAATCAGCTTATAAAAGTTGTTTTTATTTCACACACTGTGTTTATGAACAAATTATGAATGTAAATTTGATCTGGTAAACACTCATACTTGGAGTAAGGCGTTTATTGAAATGCGAAACCGGTTTAAATAAATAAAGAACAGAATGTGGTAACGTTTAGGCTTTCTTATGTTTATCTTTAATGTCAAGTAAAAAAGGCTGAACTACTATAATTGTTATCGTCCTGTAGTCGTCTGTGTAGTCGTCTTTTGTTCGATTACCTAAAAGTGACCGTTGTAATGCATAAACTTATCGCTGATACATTTGATGATAAGACACCCACGACCAGCCCGGGGGTGTTAGAACCAATCTGCATCTACTGCAGGTTTAGTTTAGTTTCCCTTAGGCAAAATCTGCCTTAGAGTTATAAAATACCTTTTATAAACAGTTTTAATTGAAAAATATAAAAACGTATTCATGGAAATATTGATTTTTAAATGTTTAACTTGGACTTACGAGTCTGAAACACGATGAAATATTAAAACATGATTTTTCATTGTTATAGTTAAATCAAAACATTTACTACCAGTTATGCAGAGTTTATGGTCCGGAAAATATAATCCTACAGTATTAAAATCATTAATATAAATCATATTCTACTGTTTTATAGTTTTCTCGCGACCATTGTACCTCCTTGAACCGGTTAGCCTTCAAATGTCAATCAATGCACTCTTATCGCTCATAGACTAGTGGTGAAACAATCTTCAAAGTTAGCACAAACACGTATTATTTTCCGGGAGATTAGAATTTTTTATATCTCGTCCATAGTACGATTAGTTCAGTTTATTCAGTTTTAATTTAAAACATTCATTTTCAGTTTAATATGAATAATTGATAACCGACATTAATTTACTAATTAGATTGAATGTTACCGAATTGATTGAAATAGTTAGCTGACATCGAGTTCTCATGTTCGAGAAGCTTCTGGCTCTAAACTATTTCTAATATGTCGCATTAAGGTAGACCTGCCCAATCAGTGGGAATATCTTCATGTTATAGCAATTTTGTCCGTATAAATTTTTACAGGTCGATCTCTCAACAGTTTAACTATATAATAAAAAAAAACTGAATAAAAAATCATAGTTTTACAAAATACAAAGAAGACTTAACAATAAAGAAATATTTAGGGTTTTCTAAAGTAAACAAATAATTATTATTCTTGCATAAATAAGTATATAAGTAATTTATAAAAAGTTTAATTTATAGAAATCAAAATATATTATTTGTATTATGTTTTCCAAATTTCTTCTTAGGCAGGTCATAGGTGACAATGTGTTTATTTTTACTTAATTATGTAATGTATTTATTTTAAAAAATCATGAAAGAATATTACACATATTATTGTATTGTTTGTGAACATAGCCATCCATAAACATAGCATCCATAACATAGCCATAACAATTTTTTGAACAAAAAATGAGTTGTTTCTTCGTGATAGTTCTAGTGATAGTCTCTACTTGACTTGTGTTATTGTTATTATTTTATCTGTTATTGTTTATTGTTTAGTTTCAACATATATATGTGAGTGATGAGTAGTGTTACACAATTCTTATTTGCTTAGTTACGTTCTAAATTTACAGTCTTAAAATTTACTTTCTTTCCATTCGTCAATACGCCACTGTTTAAGTTAAGATTGAATCTATAATACAAGGTAATCATGCAAAACTATACCAACAGTATTATCAATTCATGAATGGCTATAAACAGAAATAAAAAATACGTACTGTGAGGAAATACTCTATTATACTAAATATCTCAAGAGTGCCTAAATAAAATGTAAGGCATAATACAATAGTTGCATACACTACTTTAACTACGATTAACAATATTCAGGTTTTTAAAAACAATAGTATATTTCATTTATCTATGACCATTGCATCATCGCATCAAAGAATAATAATTGGTGTGTGCTTAATTCCTGGAGTTATCAGCTGATGTGTGGATTGCCGATACGTTCTTATTCTCTGAATGGTTCAAAACTCACATTTTAGGTTAGCCAGTAAACAGGCTATCTTTATGGATAAATCAGCCAGCTAATTTTGAGTTTCATCATATCCTTAATGACATTACCTTCGTCAAATGCTGAGCTCTTATTGGTCTAGAACCTGTTTCGCTATGGCAAATCCATATCTTTATGAACTCATAATGCTAAGGGTTTTAATTTCCGTTTAATATGAGCACTTAATGATGTTACTTTCAGTATTTTTAATGGTACTTTTTTCAATAGATAAAATAAATATAATTCATAGCGAAAAGGATTATTATTGATCTGCTTGACTATGAATAGCGACAGCGCATTTTCAGATTTATAAGGTAACTTAAAATGGCTTTGTCTATTAAAGCGCATTCTTATTTGTATTTTTGCAACACCTTAGCAAAACGTAGGGGTTTTAGGCTTTTTTATATTCAAGCAACGCACCTAAACCAATTAGTTGATATTCATTGGTCCTCACTATTACTTTTCCGTATTTTATTCAGCATAAAATGATATTGGCTAACGTGCCATTGGCTATCACGTAATGTATTTGTTTAGTCTGATGTTATTTCGTAGATTCTACTATAGTTCCAGGTAAGTGAGATGCTACAAGTTGTGAAAAATCAACACACAATCTTAATAAACTCAATACAGGACTCAAAGGTACTCAATAAAGTAGTGAGTGTGTTCGTCATCGATTGTATATGTGGGCTCATACAACATGTATAGCGATGATGATTGCGCAGTTCATATTCGGAAGGTAGCCCGCCACTTGATGACGTCACTCGGCGGCGGCGTGGCGCGGCGTGATGAAGACGCCATTGCATGCAAATGTACCGATATTATGTTATGTGTTAATCAATTTCTATTGAATTATATTTTACTATGCCAGATTTATAAATGATACAAAATCACTTAATCTTCAACAACTAACTCAGCATAGGCCTACTGATTAATCCATCAATAATTGTTTTGTAACAAGAAATCCTTGCAAAGGTAACGCATATTTTACCTCCTCATGCTTAATTTTGATTAATACGTCATTCAATAAGCAACGAGATAAATTACTATTATTGAAAATGGCTCAGAAATTCCATATGCAACTGTTATAACATAGTCAACAACTTTGTGAAGACATTTAACCATCTGTTTGATTATATACTATAATTCAACGTCAAAAATGTACTCAGTTAACGAATCCACTTATTACATATGATCTTCCATGGTGTACCATGGAAGAACAAAGTGCCGTGACCAAAAGTTTGGGTAAATAGGTTCGGAAGGAATTAAAATCATTGTTGAAACTTGTCTGTTGGCAGTCCAGCAACACTTGACTCAGCACTTGCGCTTCGTGGTGCCTGCAATACAAACTATTAGTGAAAAGTTCACAAAGCGTTAAAATAAAATAAAATGCAAAGAGTAAATAATGAAAGTGCGTATAAGAACGTTGTTAATGGAGTATGTAATACATCTGAACAAATGCACTATAGGTTTAACTACATTTATAAAAACATGATAAAACTTATTGTACTTGTTTATTAAACAACTAATATAACAAATATAAATTCAGACTAGACTACAATTTAAAAAAAACTTACATCACGACTGGATAAGAGCCTATATTTAAAATTTATCTTCGGTTTGTACAATCCTTTATAAATTAAAGCAGCTAATATTTGGGAGCAGAGTATTGAAAGCATGTTTGAAGGCAGCATTGTAGACTATATATATATATATATATATATATATGAAGGCTGCCAAACACTTTCTAAATTCTAGACCCATCCATTCTAAACCGTCCACTAGTTTTCTGACTACGTTGATTCATATGATTTTGACTATAAACAACTTTAAATTTTTAAACGAAAATTTCTTACAGATCAAAGGTACAGCGATGGGAATACGTATAGCCCCTTCCTATGCCAATCTATTTATGGGTCTTATAGAACAAAATTTTCTCCTAGGTTGTTCATTTACCCCTCTTGTTTGGCTTAGATACATTGATGACATTTTCATTGTTTGGCATCATGAATTCGATTCCTAAAATTTTTTTGCAAAATTTGAATGAGTTTTGCTGTTTGAAATTTACCTGAAACAATTTTTCAAAACTAGTCACGTTTTTAGACGTTGACGTATTTATTAGTAACAATCAATTGAAAACAAAAATTCATGTTAAAGATTCCAACAAAATGCAATACTTGCACTATCAGAGCTGTCACCCAATGTACATGAAAAAATCTATTCCAAAAAGTCTGTCGATTCGTGCAAAATCCCTATGTAGTGACAGGTCTAACTTTGAAAAATATATATCTAAATTAAATTCTGCTTTCATTGAAAGATGTTACCCCCAAAAAATGTTAAATAGCCAATTTAGAAATCCAAAAAATGTAAACAAACATAACTACTCCAAAGACCCAAAATAATTTATCACAGCGTATTTTCCTGGACTTCATAAAATTAACACTGTAATGAAAGCAGCATTTAACGTTTTAAAATCTTCCCCAGTAACTCAAAATTTGTTTACCAGACCACCTAGTGTTGTTTTCAAAAGGCCAAAAATGTTTAAAAACATGTTGGTGAGACCAAAAATTCAAAATTCCCGGCCTAAAGAATTAGGTAATTGTCATGGCTGTGAACCATGCCACAAGCCCCGTTGTGGCATTTACAAAATTATGTGTAATTCCACTGGATTCAAAAGCAGGGTGACTGACAAAGTTTATCCAATAGTTTGAGAGTCAACGTGTGAAACCCACAATGTGATTTACCAACTATCATGTAAACATTGTCCAAAAGACTATATTGGTCAAACATCGAATTCACTTCGAGTTCGTATGACTGGCCATCGTTTTGATGTGGTACATGAAGATCAAAGAAAACCTATTTATAATCATGCTTCTCACCACAACCAAAATGTTGAAGGCTGCTATGAGCTCAAAGCCCTTCACAAAATTAAACCACATCAAAATGCAAAAAGTAACCAACTAATTTTGAGAAATTCTGAATTGGCACACCAGTTGGTTCTAAAATCAAAATTTCCATCCGGTTTAAATTTAAGATAATTTGATAAAAAATGATTCAACTCAATCGAAAATAACATTTAAAAATTACATGTATAAACCTCTATATTTATTTATATTAAAATGTAACCAAATCATGTGTTCCATATTTAAAATTTACTGTTAAGACAATAAATCATCTGTTTTAATATTTAGTCTCTATTTATTATTGTTTATTGTTCTCATTTCTATTTTCTCAAATGCTTGAAAACGTTTATATATTTATTAAACGAAAATTCGCATAACTTTTCATTTTCATTTTTAATTTTTCATTTCTTTTATCAAACAAGTTGAATAATTGTATTAAGTCATTTGATACATTTTTACAGACATCTTTAAATATAAAACGCCTTTAGGATCTTTTTTGGCTCGCACCACCTCAATAATGTTCTTCTCAATAATGTCAATGGAAACCGCATAGACCAACATTAAACTATTATATCAAAAATTTAAAAATGTTATAGATACATTATAGTGAAACACGTAAAAATATATTTTATAATTTGAATAATATTAGTAATACGTAATAGATTATTATCAAGAAATCTTTTGGAGTTCTTCCTTTCATTTAAATAGGTTTCTTCAAGGTTTATCTGCCAAAGTATTTAGAACAACAATTTAAAGAGGAAATCGTCACGACAAAGTGTACAATGGCTTCATTCTTAAACAAAGCGGAATAATTATCCATGTTCATAGTACATTCCTCTTCGATTCAATCAATTCGCTTTGATCCTTGGTATCTGCGGAATTCTGTCCCCTGAATTTTAATTTAATCTGGAATTTACTTTGCTTTGTTTTATTGAGAATTTCTTGCACTAATGTGTAACACATGCAACACAAATTAAATTATTTTGTTCATTAGTCATTATTATCTCACAGTACAGTTTATTACATTAGAATTAAGAACACAAATTGATTTAATTTACCAGATAGACTGGGTGTAACTATACATATGACAAATTAGTTAATTATTATAGCAAAACATTTTTATCGATTTTCTTGTTGCATTTTATAGATTAAATTGTTCCTTTAAAATTATTTACTGTATTTTAAGTACAGCAAAACTTAAACTATTAAAACTATTAATAACCGCAGCCTTACACAATGTTTTAGGCCTTCGTCAGCCGACAGCGAAGGCACCGTGCGTTAGACACACGTTTCACTCTTCTCGGGAAGTATAATACATAAGAATATTTCAGGCATCTTCTTCTCATTATGCCATACAATGCTGCGTAAGGTTAAAAATAAATTTAAATAGCCTATAAGCTAAAAACAAAAAAAATATAATTTAAAATCTTACCGAAATTATTTATTTATATTCCTATTCTAATATTATTCAGATATATTTCGAAATATTTCTGTGAATAAAACTAATAAAAGAGGTTCTCGACAAGTGTGAAGCAATCTATGACTATTTAGCATGATTCCTGGACAATATGTCATTTAGTTTTACATTTAGTTATACAAGTATACAGTTCGTCAGGTTTCATCTGAGCCCTGAGATGCACGAGTCGAGAGGTGACGTTCCGTTTATGCTTATATTTAGATTTATTTTATTCCTTTGTCAACCGTTAAGTAAACAACACATAAGCTGCTTCTACCTCCACCATAATTGCGTCGTAGTCTACATCACATCCAAAACTCAGGGCTCAGATGAAACCTGACGAACTGTATACGTTTCAAATACCCTTCAAACATGGTATCCACCGTATAGAATACTACTACAACTGAACCCAATCGAAGGCAACTCCACGGACACCATATTCCCCAATGTTTCACAGAGAATGACGTGATCACTCTATCGAAAGCCTTCGATAGGTCACAGAACACCCCCAGAGCTTGCTCTCGCTGTTTAGGTTTAACCAAAACGTCTTTTACAAAATCGAAAATTGCCTGTGTAGTTGTGTAATTTGCTCTAAAGCCATATTTTTTCTGGGCCAAGATGGTATTTTTGTCCAGATGATTCAGTAGTCTGGAATAAACCATTTTCTCTAGGACCTTTGACAAGGTACAGAGAAGAGCGGTCGATAGTTGTTTCGGTGACTTCTATCCCACCTTCTTAATTAAATATGGGAACAAGCCTAGCAATCGTATAAACATCAGGGAAAACTCCGGACGAGATAGAGAATGGGGTATGCTGCTGAACTAAATTGTAAGTATCATGGGACAAGTTGGCTGACCAACAATGTCCAAAAAATGGTTATCGAACTATTCCACGACTCTAGATGTCAATGAAACCAGCTTGCCGTGGTGTTTGATAGATGGAATCTGAAAAGATGATTTGGGCTCACACGTCTCCCTACGAACAACATTCCAGAGAGATTTTTGAATGCAGCAAGATTGCTTGACTTTGTGAGATATAGATGCACGCTTTTGCTCAAGTAAAAACTTACGAAAAACGTTTTCCTCGATTTCAAAAGTGCTTCTCAACTGAAAATAAACTGGTTTACCATATGATTTTATCGTCATCAGTTGTGAATCATGGTATGATAATGTGTTAAAACAGGAACTACATGATATCAAATGAAATTGCATTACAATAAATGATGTGTTTTTACATTAATATATACCGAATATCCTGGAAGTAACCTGTCATCTGGCCACCCGGCCTCCTGCGCACAGCGCCGCATCAAACTTTCGACTGCTTTCCTAACCATCAGAACAGGGACTTAGTGCTAAGCGTCCCTAGCTTTGAAAACTATTGTTTGACGAATCATAATGGGATACTTGTTCATATGTATGCCCGACATAATTTTATTATGTTATTTAACGCAATAGAGAAAAGATCCACGTACGATAGTGGATACTGAGTGATAAAATTTTACTTTTGAATAAAATCGGATTAATTTTTTTTTCTATAAAAAGTAGCACTATAAAATCAAATTATTGTATAAACATAGAATGCTTGAACGGCATTCGTATTGCATCGGTGGTGATGGTAGGCTCGGACATCCACGTTCGGATTGCCTCGGTGGTGGTTGTAGACTCGGACATCCACATTCGAATTGCCTCGGTGGTGGTGGTAGGCTCAGCCATCCACGTTCGGATTGCCTCAGTGGTGGTGGTAGGCTCGGACATCCACGGTCGGATTGCCTCGGTGGTGGTGGTAGGCTCGGACATCCACGTTCGGATTGCCTCGGTGGTGGTGGTAGGCTCGGACATCCACGTTCGGATTGCCTCGGTAGTGGTGGTAGGCTCAGACATCCACGTTCGGATTACCTCAGTGGTGGTGGTAGGCTCGGACATCGACGTACGGGTTGCCTTTTTGGTGGTGGTAGGCTCAGACATCCACGTTCGGATTGGCGTAGTGATGGTGGTAGGCTCGAACATCCACGTTTGGATTGCCTCGGTGGTGGTGGTAGGCTCAGACATCCACGTACGGATTGCCTCGGTAGTGGTGGTAGGCTCAGACATCCACGTTCGGATTGGCGTAGTGATGGTGGTAGGCTCGAACATCCACGTTTGGATTGCCTCGGTGGTGGTGGTAGGCTCAGACATCCACGTTCGGATTGGCGTAGTGATGGTGGTAGGCTCGAACATCCACGTTCGGATTGCCTCGGTGGTGGTGGTAGGCTCGGACATCCACGTTCGTAATGCCTCGGTGGTGGTGGTAAGCTCAGACATCCACGTTCGGATTGGCGTGGTGGTGGTGGTGGTAGGCTTGGATATCCACGTTCGGATTGGCGTGGTGGTAAGCTCAGACATCCACGTTCGGATTGGCGTGGTGGTGGTGGTGGTAGGCTTGGATATCCACGTTCGGATTGGCGTGGTGGTGGTGGTAGGCTCGGACATCCACGTTCGGATTGGCGTGGTGGTGGTGGTAGGCTCGGACATCCACGTTCGGATTGGCGTGGTGGTGGTGGTAGGCTCGGACATCCACGTTCGGATTGGTGCGGTGGTGGTGGTAGGCTCGGACATCCACGTTCGGATTGGCGTGGTGGTGGTGGTAGGCTCGGACATCCACGTTCGGATTGGCGCGGTGGTGGTGGTAGGCTCGGACATCCACCGTTCGGATTGGCGCGGTGGTGGTGGTAGGCTCGGACATCCACGTTCGGATTGGCGTGGTGGTGGTGGTAGGCTCGGACATCCACGTTCGGATTGGCGCGGTGGTGGTGGTGGGTAACCATTAATAACCGCTATTGATGAAGTTAATATTATATATAGACAAATAGTAATACTTATAATTAAATAATTAAAATCCCGAAGCAGCGCGAGTAGGTTGCTCCTAACTACTAAGTTGTTTACAGGAACTGTTCCAATGCGTGAGCAGGAGTTATATCCGGTAGGGCCGTACTTCCGGCGACACAAAGGCACAATGATAGAGATAAGCCTTTATCAGCTAGTAACACACAGTCTGTTGGTTTGACAGGAGTTAGCGCCTTTGGGGTTTTAAAATCCAAATGACTGAATGTCATCTGTAATCGGTCCTATTTGTTATAGTTGCAAGAGGAATTAGTCTTAATCTTAAAATGAATAATAAATTATATAGCGTCCAGAAACATTTATTTCTAAAAACCAAAGTATTTTAATTTAATGTGCGTACTTCATAATAATTTTTTATTTTGTTTAATATTTAAAGTTTTTTTAAATAAAATTGTTCAGACTCGAGACATGTTTACATTGCTACAAACAAAGATGTACGATGAGGTTGAGAGGTCCTACACGAGCTACTGTTGTCAGAGCGGTGCCTGGTGCCTACTTGGGTAACGTGGTCACATCTTGGCTTCCGGGGCGCGGAGGAAGGATCTAATATCCTGATTAGCAGCGATGATTGAATGAGCCATCCTCGTATGTCGCTGTTGAGGCCTGTCCTGTTTATTGTATGACTAAAACATTCAACTTTTTTGCTCCAGAATTTCATTTTATGCTAATCGTAAAATCGGTAAATTTTGCCCGATATACTTCAATTACTTCTTGCATTTCATACTTATTCAATACTACTCTATTTTATTTTAAATTTATAATTTTAAATCAAAGAGAAATATGTTCAGGGATTTATAAAACTGGTAGATTCTAAATATCAATTTTTTCTATAATTGAGCTATGGCCATTTTTCTCCGCCTATCACAGGTTTCCTCTTCTGCCAGTCTCAGCCTGAGTGCCCCACATACACCGTTTCAATTTCCCAGACACGAGTCCCATGTTGTCTTACTGTGGATGTTCAGTAGTTCTATGGTAGTATCAGAGGCCATAGTACACCTTATGTATGCGTTTTCTAAAGAATGTGGGTAACAAAGCATCTACTTTTTAGTTTAATTCTACGTACAGGCTCCATCGAACTGGAAGGAAACTACGTCGACGGTCGATCAAAGGTGGTCTTATAACAATTCAATATGGACGGATTGATTGGTAGCAAAAAAACAATAGCGATTAATTCAACAAAAATATAGTTATCATAAGGGTAAAAGTAGTCTCACACACCGCATCACTGAAAATATTTTCTCAGTGACAAACAACTTTATTTAATCGCAAAAGTATTAAAGTACCAAACTCAATTTGTTTGAAACTGACTGTTTTGTAGAATAAAATAGTTGGGTTTTACTCAAATTTATCAAACAACAAATAATTCATCAAGGTATTTGAATTTATTGTCAATCAATGTATTTAATTGAAACAATGCATCGCGCATCTGGTTCCCTCGCTTTGTTCCCCACTTGTGCGTTTGGATTGTTCCCTACAAGTAAAAAATAACAAATTTCCTCTATACCTGATATTTATTACTATGAACGCTGAATGACTGACTGACGCGAATTATCCGGACATTGTGTAACAGGTGGTTTAAGACTGTCACACAATTAGTACTATTTCTAGACCTTTATCTGCTACTTGTTACAAGCCATTCTTTCATATAAGCTGTTCCTCGACTTAACTTTAGATAAGATAGTGTAAGCCTGTTATCGCTAATGATACCATTTTGTTGCAGGCAGCATCCTTGCCAAATGCCATGGACGGCAGGTAAGTGTTACATTATGTTTATTTTAGACTAGGGTGAGAATATATGGTATTATTATTAATTTATTAGTCTTTAGTCAGCCCACCTAAAAGTTTTTACTTGTAAAACCTTTGTTCCATCTGTCAAATGCGATGTCACCCATTTAAATTGAACTTGAAAATGTTTTTTGTAGAACGTGTATCAATAAATGTCATGTAACTACAAAACTGGTTCACATAGCTTAGTAGTTCCTGTCTCCACGTTTACCAACATTTGGCAACACGCTACAAACCAATTGTCATGTTATATTTCCATTATAGTTTTATAGTTTTTAGAAGCAAAAGTCAGAGTAAATTCAGAGATATAACATGATGTATTTGATTGATTCATTGAAAAGCTTCATATATGGTCATTGAAAACATACGATTTTATTTTGACTTAGATTATATTTGGTAATACAGTATAATACATGTTCATTTAATATACTTATTTAAATGGCAGGCTTAAATTGTTTTCAAAGTGTAGGAAATATTCGTAGTATTGAGATGGTTCTTAAGTGTTGGAATCTGCCCTCGGGTAATTTACAGTTACCTATAATATCACCGATATTAGTGGACTGACACATAGTCACCCTTACCCTTAAGAAAACGGTATCTGCAATAAAACTATCATATTCTTTAAGGTTTACCTAAATATAATTATAAACTTTTTCTAATTTTATCATCCAATTTCTGAAAATAACAACAAAAGAAACGAAGTTAAAATAATTGCAAGAATGTTATGGGGGAACCCCCTTCCCTCCGGTAATACCAAGCTCTTTTGAGTGGGTTTTGTCGGGTGTTGTGACCTTTCACTGTATACCAAGTTTCATGAAAAACGGTTGGGAAATAAGCAAGAAATTGATTTTTTAATATTCTTCGTAAGAATAACGTTGGGCGCTCTCAGACAACATACTGCGTTGTAGTAGTTGGTAGTAATACTTTACCTTTATTGTTTTCGCGGAAAAATTAAAAGTGCTTTTTTACTTGTAAAAGACCATAACTTTTAAACCCCGATATTATTTAAGAAATGTGGTTAGTGTCATTATGTTTGTGGCATAAAAGACTATAACTCATATAATTTTCATCAAAATTGTTAGAGCCGTTTTTGAAACATTTTTATTTTACTTGTTTTCAGGGGATTAGAACTGGTTAAATACCCATAACATAAAAAATTAAAAAAATGACTCAAGATACCGTGGACTGATACCTAGATACCTACATACCGAATTTCATGTAAATCGAACCAATAGTATCGTCTCTAGGCTTCTGCATGTCCCACACATACACACGGACAGACATCTAAAAGACCGACATTAATCTAAAACAACTTTTTTCGATTCAGGGAGCACCAAAATGGATACATCCACCAGAAACTTAATTTCAAAAATTCTAACGAAAACAATACTTTCTTAGATGTTCATACTTTAATTTATTTGTTTTATTCCTTAAAACACGTGTAAAATGTTTATAAACGGCATATATATACATACATTAGAGACAAAAAATAGCATCGATAAGATGCTAATGTACCAAGGCGAAGAAAATCTAGTGTTAATTAAATTCTATAAATATGTATACTGTACTTAATTCAGAATATCTTATTTTATTTGTACACATGAATGGTTTTTAATACAGAATAAATACGCCAAATGTTTTTTTCAGTAAAGTAACATGCTAGAATGTAAGCCCATCAACGTAATTGTCACATAATTTGAGAAGTGTTGATATTTGTAAACAAGGTCGTATGATTAAGAGTTTCAATTCATGGTGTATCCTTTAAATATTCAACGAAGACAAATTGTTTTATACATCGATTTAAACCTCGTATATAAATAGATTAATTTTCCACCCCTTTCTGAACGAACCATTATAATTTCTCGTTGTATGAAACAGAACCAGTTTACAGCTGTGTTTTGCCTCGTTTAACCGGTTTATTTTCTGCAATGTAATAGGTTTCATCACAGAGTTGGTTATATTTCGACGCGGTGTAATCATAAAATACAGCTCCCAACAAAGTTTTATTCCGCAGTTTGATTCAAGTACTCTAAGTAGTTGAATGAATAGCTTCTAGTAGTAAATCATGGATCGACGCGACGGTTTAAGAATCGTCACGTAACTAGTCCATTGATTAATATAACTTTTTAAGCAGCAGGTTTACTACGGTTTGGAACTATTAATACAAAACTAAGAAATAATGTAACGCACATTAATTTACATTAAACCTTATCCTAGTAGAATCATACCTTGAATATTAAATATCATTATTGTGATCTTTACCAACCAACCGTCCATGTTGCGTTATTGTTTTAAACCTAATCATTGATCAATAAACATAACATCAGAAAATTTATTACGAATAAAAATATAGTCTAAAGTAAAAGCAGAAATCAAATCAAATGGTAATTTAAACTATTCACTATTACTACCACAATTTATTTAATAATGTTATTTTTCAATAGCTCTTCGTTAAATTAAGGCTACATAAATATCACTTTATTCAAGGGATCGTTAGCTAATTTTGTATTGAATTTAAAAAAAGTTTTTATTAAAAATTAAAATGTGGTCCATATAGGAGACAGCCAGATTACGTCATCAAAACCCACCTTCCTCCACAGCCAATGGCGTAACAGAGAATGCCTATCAATTATTCCGATGTCAGTGGACATGATCCTTATATCCTTATGATCCTAATAATGGAGATATCGCACTACCTGACCTACTTAAAAACAACAAAATTTTCTTTCCTACAATTAAAAAAATATATGACCTAGCCTTCATCAGTCCTTGGCAGTGAAAGTAGTCCTCCTAGCGGGTGCCTTGGAGTCAGTGACAGAACCTACTTAGCTGTGACCTAGCCTTTATCAGTCCTCGGCAGTTAAAGTAGTCCTCCTGGGGAGTTCCCTGGATTGGGTGACAGAATCTACTCAGCAGTGACCTAGCCAACATCAGTCTTCGGCAGTGAAAGTAGTCCTCCTAGCGGGTGATCTCGAGTGGGTGACAGAACCTACTCGGCTGTGAACAAGCCTTTATCAGTCCTCAGTAGTGAAAGTAGTCCTCCTAGCGGGTGCCCTGGAGTCGGTGACAGAACCTACTCAGCTGTGACCTAGCCTTTATCAGCCCTCGGCAGTTAAAGTAGTCCTCC
The DNA here is from genome assembly GCA_023375725.1 of Nephotettix cincticeps. Classification (NCBI taxonomy): domain Eukaryota; kingdom Metazoa; phylum Arthropoda; class Insecta; order Hemiptera; family Cicadellidae; genus Nephotettix; species Nephotettix cincticeps. Next base: position 85,867,761 of record CM041791.1, on the reverse strand, counting down.
TGGGGAGTTCCCTGGATTGGGTGACAGAATCTACTCAGCTGTGACCTAGTATTCATCAGTCCTCGGCAGTGAAAGTAGTCCTCCTAGTGGATGCCCTGGAGTGGTTAACAGATCCTACTCAGCTGTGTTTTACCTGTCAGGCCCCGGAATAAACTAATGCCTTTTTTTATACTTTATCCATTTAATAGCTATTTGGTTGTTTTACTTTTTATTTCAAATACTTGGCATTTTTAAACTTTTTGAGTTAATTTAATTGAATCTTAAGCCCCGTCAGTGAAACTAAATAATCAAAATATAAAATATGAAATACATGTAAACTTTGAAAGTATATGGATTTTCATAATTTATGTAGCTATTATGACGGCTTGTATCAAGAGAAAAATCTTCCTACTACGTTAAATTTTAAAACCGTGTTTCTCATCCCAGCATTGTCTATTGCATTCAGCTGAACCTAGTGTCACTCGTAGACCATGACCTCATCGCTATCAATGATGGACAGCTTTAGCTGTATATATTATTCTAATATCGTGTTTCTCATCCCAGGATTGTCAATTGCATTCAGCTGACCCTATTGTCACTCGTAGACCATGACCTCATCGCTATCAATGATGGACAGCTTTAGCTGTATATATTATTCATTGGCAAATTTGTAACAAACTTAGCGTGTTGTAACGTATGTTGTTATTCATTTATCAGTAGTTAATTATCCTTTTAAATGCTATATGTTAAATCATGTCTATCACTTGAGAAATGTGAGCATATTTTTACTGATTATCGACATTGATTGCTCATAACATTGACATGCTAACAGAGTATCCTGGCATTTCATATAGGACTAAGCTCAAACTACATTTTTATGAGATTAAGTAAATAATGAGACTAATTTAAACATCATTAACCACAATCTTAACCACCTGTGAAAAACTCAACTAACGACGATATCCGCCTCGTTGATATATAAATAATCTTAATTAATTATTTTTGATGCGATTTAAAAACGATAATTAATAAACCAGGAAAATAAAAATAGGGAATAAAAAATAAAACTAAAATTTAGTAAATGGTTTAAGTAATAGTATAAATTAATGTAATTCTTATAATTGGCCAGTTGGGTAGAAAGTCCAAAATAATTTTACGTCAAATTTGTGTTGAAAACATAAACCCCGTATATATATGTCTGTTCACCTAAGCAAAAGCAACCACTACATGAGAAGCCGACTGGTGTCCATGTGGAGCGTGGAGTGTGGACGATGATCCCAAGGCCTGCCAAAGGAACAATCACTGCTAATTAGAAAAGATTATTTTTGACAGGCGTTTAACAAAGCTACAAGCTATAGTGAGTTAGTGCTGAGCTTAACGAGATGAGTAAGAATGGATCCTAGGTAGGAAATTAAAGACTATTTTTCACAAAAAGCTGTATACAGTATAAAATGTTTATTTAATACCTTAGGGTAGTGATGGTAGATACATCTAGGTAGATACATCTACTCAGATAGTAATCTAGATAGATGTGTACCTGGATGTGGATACATCTAGGTCTATGTTTTATACAAATATGCTACTCAGTATACAATTTGGAATATCATGTAACCTTTAATAACCCTTGATAGAATTCTTAGGCTACATCTCGTCTCGACCTAATGTTTTCAAGAAAAGTAAACAGAAACTGAAAAATATATTGTTAACATCAGTTTTGAAGCTACACAACTGCAACGGTTCTTTTAGCGAATTTCCCATAGGGAAGTAGCTATTACCGTAGGTCTCATGGCAAGAGTTAAGCCCGGGACCATCTTATTTTTTCTTCTTTAGGTGCCCAGAGACCAAAAACAATAGTCGTAAAAAATTTATATATATATGTATATATGTGTCTGTTAGCACGATAACTCGCATAAAAATGGTCCGATCGAGACCAAATTTGGTAGAGACGTGTATTCCTACAAATGCTCGGACGAGTTCGTAAACCAGACATATCGGTCAATGGGAACGGGTAGTTTGGGGGGGTTTGTACCCCAAAATGGGGTTTTTTGCGTTTTTCACATGTAGTTTTTAAATATTTCTAATTTTATTAAGTTTTTCTCTATCTCCAACGGTTACCGAGATATTAAAAATCTAAACAAAGTACGTTGTAATGTGGGGCTCCAATGTTAATCTTATGGAGAGTAGGGAAAAATTAATATTTCCCATTTTAATCAATATTTTTGGATAAAACTTGATATTTAGCTTCATGTGGTTGAGATCTATCCGTTTATTCTTAAAAATCATAGTTTATGTGTGTATCATGGCAGCAAACCTGCATACTCTTTTCCCATATTAATCAAATAGGGAATAGGCAAACTCCTTTATTTATGGACAGATGTTGATGAAAGTTGGTATAAATGTTAAAAATAAAAATTGTTTATGGTATAAATGCCTACTTTCAGTTATCCTCACAGCAGCAAACCTGCACACTCTTTCCCATGTTAATCTTATAGAGAATAGGCAAACGATTTTCATGTTTATGGATGGATTTTAATAAAACTTGTTATATATTATTATTATTATATTATTGATTTGGAAATTCGCTGAGTACGCAGGTCTGCTGTGACGGGGGTATTTTTTAAACTTTATTGAAATATTTTAATTTATACATTTTAGTAGTGCTAACTATTTCTTAGTTAATTAATACATACTTTGGTATGTTTTAACAGGAAACGCTTCATGTATATTTTTAAATAATAAAGATAAAAAATGTCAATTATTATTCATGGTCAGTAATTAGGATAAAAGCCTACAAATCCATAATTAGTCTTTGAAAAACTCCCTTTGAAATATATTATGTAAATTAGAATAAAGCGCGTATTTTATACCAAGTGACACTACCTATTCAAACTACATCATTAAACTGTTATTTAAACTTCCTGCCACGTTTTACACCTCATTACTTCTTCTTTTTATCGTTGATTTTCCCAAGATTATTCATGGATAAAGAAGCTATATAATAACGTGAAGACGAAGTAGTTTTTTTAAAGGATAACGCGGTTTAATGTGTTATCCTTACAATTGATTTATTTTGTTAACACATTACGTCTTATGGGAATAATGGGTAATTATGTATTCTGTATGTATATATAAAGACTATATACAGTATATATAAAACATTTTAACGAACCTCTCTAGGTGTCTCTGAAACCTCAAAACGAAAAAGTAACATGTCCCAGGCTTAAATCTTGCCACGAGATCTACGGCATTAGTTTCTTCCCTATGGGGAAAACACCTTTAATATTTATAAAACCCGTTATTTGATATTTCCGTTAGCAAACTGCTTCGTAAACTCTTTACTTGTTCAAACAACAATCACAACCGTAACGCAACACCGTAATGTTTACGTTCACAAGGACTTTGAAAGCAACAACCTTCCGCTCCCGACCAATTAGTTAGTCGAGGGTATTACCGAAGGATACGAGTTCTCTTCAGCCGTGCATGTTGAACTAAATTGTTGACTTTTACTATTTCTGAGCTACGTAATCACTGCATGATGTCTAAATCCGATCGGTTTACGAAAAAACTACTTAAAATGTTACAGTAAAAGTTTAATGGGTAGTCGGACGATCGAAGGTCGATGTTGTCGAAATTATCGCGATATAATAATATTGAATGACAGGTGCTGCGTGTCCCACTGACCTCCTTCCAGCCAGGATACATAAATCTGAGTTTATTGCTCGTAGCGTGTGCCACGACCACCTCATATCTGATCTGTTATGCGATACTTCCAATGTCAATCGGTTGTAAAACACTGTCAAACAACAATTTATCGCTGTTTAACGAGTCGATGCAGCAGGTTAAACATTTATCGTTTAGCAGGTTCTTTGCATTTGTCATTTCAAGTGTCAGGATCTCTAAGGGGGAGTCAGATGGTTAAAATGGTATAAAATATTGATTTTTTATTTTATAATTTTTTTGTCTACAACTTAATGCCTTTAATTCCTTAAGATTCCAACTTGGATGAGTATTTGTATAGTAATTTGCGTTATTATAAACTCTGCACGCTGGAATTCCCCTAATGAGCAAGGTCGCAGTTCAAACACCATGTTTTCTGTTGACGATTCCCGAAACATAAGGTTTTTAAGGTTTCGGTACACATATCTCAGAGAGAAAAATAGATCTACAAAATCTACAAAGTTATTTTTAGTTTTGTTCGTTAGATCTATTTATTACTTGGATATAATCTGAGGTAGCTGCAAAACACCAATTGCTTTTTAATTTATTTAAAATATTATCTCTATATATAAAATTGAATGTATGTATGTATGTATGTCCTTTATGCGTTGCCAAACTACTCATCCGATCGCCATGAAATTTTAGGAAGTTGCTCTACATGTGTCTGGGAAGGTTTTAGTGAAAAAATATTTTCGAAAACCCCATAAGTTTCCATTTTATGGCGTTTTAAAATTCTAATGTTAACCTTATGGAGAGTAAGTTTGTTTACAGATTTTCTACAATGAAAATATCTGAATCATTCATTAATGTAAAACTATGAAGTAAATATGTGTTGTACAAAATGAACAGCTTTATTCCCCACGTTAATAGTTTACGGTTTTGGGGGATTATGTATTTATGTTATTTATTTTCTGTCTGATTAAAAGTCACGTGTTTATATGTAGGCCAAATAAAAAAATGATTACAATGTTTATATATATTATGTTTATTATAATAATCAGCTGTTGTATATCTTTCCTATAAAAACCGTATTACAGTTAGGTTTGGTTTGGGTTTAGATTGTATTTTAAAACTGTGAATTAATCCACTCAGATTTATTTGTTTTATGGGAATGTTATTAATATGTCTTATCGTTTCAATATTGATTTTCACTATTCCGCGACCCAGAATATATAACCTTTCACAATGAAGCCGTAATGCTATTCGATTTCAGAACATGGCCAATCTTAAAGTTAACACGTATTTACTCTAGGGCGTTACGAAGTTCGCCGGGTCAACTAGTTCTGAATAAAATAAGCAATGGAAAAACATTATATTAGGAAAGGTTGGCATTATTTCAAAAAACCCTCAGCTTAATATAATGTTGATAAACCAATAAACAAAACGTAGAAAAATTATGTAGTTATTAATTTTGTTTCTTGAGGTAAAGGTATATGGGCAAGATACAACCATCCGACACTTTTTTATTTTTCATATTATATTTCATGCATGATCTGCCCTTTTTCTACAACTTGTAAACGTAATACGAATATGAATATCCTTCATCAAGGCTTTATCCGTTCACATTTATAAATACGTACTTAAAACTATATTTATTTATTTTATACGATACTCGGAGAGGTATAAAAAGTGTTTATATAAATACTACGTGCAACTTGTTTTTGACAACATTAACATTAATTATAATGTTTGGGTTTCTAGCACTGTTCCCTTTTATTGGATGATATGCATTGTATTCCGTTATAATATATATTTACATCGTATATTATCATTATTCTTCATACCCATCATCATCGGGTATTCGGTATCAATAAATAACTTATCACTTAAAGAATAAATCGTATAACCATTAACTTTACTTTGACCTTGCCAAAAATTACAGGAATAATTTTACTCTTATTTTTTCTTTCAGCGGCAGTCTGAATTCGACGGCGCATAACAAAGAAGGCAAACCACTCATCAAACACACAACGAAGCCGTAATGCTATTCGATTTCAGAACATGGCCAATCTTAAAGTTAACACGTATTTACTCTAGGGCGTTACGAAGTTCGCCGGGTCAACTAGTTCTGAATAAAATAAGCAATGGAAAAACATTATATTAGGAAAGGTTGGCATTATTTCAAAAAACCCTCAGCTTAATATAATGTTGATAAACCAATAAACAAAACGTAGAAAAATTATGTAGTTATTAATTTTGTTTCTTGAGGTAAAGGTATATGGGCAAGATACAACCATCCGACACTTTTTTATTTTTCATATTATATTTCATGCATGATCTGCCCCTTTTTCTACAACTTGTAAACGTAATACGAATATGAATATCCTTCATCAAGGCTTTATCCGTTCACATTTATAAATACGTACTTAAAACTATATTTATTTATTTTATACGATACTCGGAGAGGTATAAAAAGTGTTTATATAAATACTACGTGCAACTTGTTTTTGACAACATTAACATTAATTATAATGTTTGGGTTTCTAGCACTGTTCCCTTTTATTGGATGATATGCATTGTATTCCGTTATAATATATATTTACATCGTATATTATCATTATTCTTCATACCCATCATCATCGGGTATTCGGTATCAATAAATAACTTATCACTTAAAGAATAAATCGTATAACCATTAACTTTACTTTGACCTTGCCAAAAATTACAGGAATAATTTTACTCTTATTTTTTCTTTCAGCGGCAGTCTGAATTCGACGGCGCATAACAAAGAAGGCAAACCACTCATCAAACAAGAGGAAATGCAAATTGACACGTGAGAGAAAAACTCATTTTTATTCTTTATCTTTCAACCTTAACCTTCTTCAGTTGATGAGTTTTCAAAATATTTTAATTCTGCTTAATCTTACCTTACGAAGTTTTAATTTGGATTCATTGGTCCAATAATCTGATATTTTAATTTTACTAACTTATAATTTTTTGGTAATTATGTTTAAGTGATAAATTATAGTTTTAAATGTAGTAAAACTGTAAACTAATAAATATGCTTTAGTCTTTTTTTTAAGTCTACTTGTAGATTTAAACTTAACCGTAAAAAAGCTTTACAAACTTAGGCCCAGTTTGTATTGTCTGATCTTGGCTCTTTTAGAAAAATGGATGAGTGTGAGAATTATAAAATTATAAAAAGAGATGGGAAAAGTAAGTGGGTAACAGTTCTTCAGTGTAGATTTTACGGTTGTGGAGTACTCGTAGTCTGGGATACCTATCGGTATTATAAGGATAGAGTCATCTCCCAAACATGGTCCGTGGTTATACAACAATCTGCTGGTCGTCAAATAATAACTGTAAATTATATTCATATATTTTTATATTTATTTTCTTGTATAAGTTATTTTTTTATTATATATTTATTTGTAAAACTTAGATTAGAGGCTTAGACTGGGCTTTCTTTCGGTATTCTAAGGAGGGGAGTCATTTCCAAACAATGGTCCCTAGTCCTACAACTAACTATAACTGCTGTAATTGTTGCTCGTCAGTTAATAATTGCATATCAGGAAAACTGCGTTTACCAAAAATGATAGTTTAAAAATTACTAAATATATAATTATCTTGGTAATAACCTCAGAATATTATGTTCTTACTGTATTATTATATTCTTGTTCGTGTTTCTTGAATTCTCAGTATTTTATTTGATCATCGAGCTGGGTGAGTACAGAGAACCTCAATTTGAGAAATTTCAAGGGACTAAGAAAAATATACGTTGTATAGGGGTATTATTAAAAATGAGGTTCGTAAAATCAAAGATGAATTTTCAAAATCCCTAATAAAGGGGCTAGTCATAACCTCAAAATAAAAATTATTGAACCTCTATTTAAATTAGATTGTTAGACATATGTTATTTTTCGTATACTGTATGTTTTACTGGTACAGATTGGCTTAACCAGCCATTGTCTGCTCGAAAACCATTATGACCCAATTGTTAGGCCAATTAATTGTTGAGCTTTTGACATGGATATGTCTTAGCTCTGGGGGGGGGGTGTTAGTGATTTTTAAGATGGAAAACATGTAACAGGTTTCCATAGAAACTACCAAAACTATTATTGTATTGAATTTTAAATATAAAAGAATAAGAAAAGCTGTTTTGATAAACTTAAAACATTCCCTTTAGACATATCCATGATCTGATTTATTTCCCACAGAGAAGTAAATACTGTACAAACATTTATTTCCTGAAGTACAGGTCTCTAAACGGATATATTTTTGTCACGGTATTGTTTCATCCATAACATAACAGCACTTTCAACGTCCTGTAATTCAGGCCTTTTAGCTATTTTACTCTGACCTGAAAGTCTACCTCCGTCTTCATATTTATATTTATTTTTGAATTATTAAATTGAAGTTTTTGGTGTTTTTTAAGTTCCTTATAAATGTCCTTTTCTTCCCATGTGGGGTTTCTTCTATGGGTTTTATTACTTATTTTTGAAATGCACGCTTGGAGCCACTAATGTGTTAATATTACAATCACAAACGAAACGCTGCTACGAGATGCATCACAATCTTAACACTGCGATTTCGATGAATACTATGTGCGACGGGCGGAAGTGACGGAAATTCGCAGTGATGGCCTAGATAAAAATAAAATACGTAACACAGGGTCTGGACCGTGGGAATAGGTTATATAGAGGTTATGTTCGTTATAGGGGTTTCTTAATTTGGGTATTCGCTATACCGGGGTATGGAAATTACTAATAAACAAACAAAATATTCGCTATATAGAGGGTTTTATAAGTATTTTGTTCGTTGTATAGGGGTAAATTTTCTATTAAGTTATATGGCGTTTTCAAGGAGATTGACAAATAGTACGTTATACTGAGTAATACGTTACATTGAGGTTCGCCATAAAGAGGTTCCACTGTATAGTGTTATTGCATGTTTATTGTTTTGCAGAGAACCTGCCTCCTCCAGCGGCCCACCCCCTCGTGTACCGTCCCCTATGATCACCGTTACCGACCAGGACGCCGCCCCCGTCACCACCGCCCCCGCCACCGCTGCCCCCGCTGTCACCAGGCAACTGACCCCGACCAGGGAACGAAAGAAGTCACCCGCAACCGGCGTGTCTCCGAGGCAAAGGTTTGTAAATACTCATTAAAAATTGCGATTGTGATTTTTATTGTCTACGGAGACTTAAATGTACGAGAATCTTTATGTTTGTACACACAAACCAGATACACTGGTAAAAGTAATATGGAAAAATACATACTTTACTTTTATTTTACTATTATTTATATTTTCTTAGGCTAATAAACTAGTAAATTGAGCGAGTTAATATAGACCTAAGTTAAAATTAGTGTTAAATCTATACAAACTAAGATGATGTGCGACCATTTATTGTAAGCTATTGAGTTATTTTCAACGTAATAGAGTTTTGTCTATTAACTGTTCAGAGTTTTTAAAACCCCACAAGTATAAAAATGTTTGGACAAAAATGATATGGACCATTAAACTTAAAGTTTGGAATTAACAGGCCCTATCTACGAGTATAAATTAAATTGATCTTTACGCTGCTTAAAATAAATGATAATGACTTGTGGTCTACTTTATGTTTAGGTGGGGAGAGGTAATACAGGCATTTTATGTTGGTGCAGTTTCTTTTTAGCGAATTTACTATAGGGAAGAAGCTATTACCGTAGGACTCATGGTAAGACTTAAAGCCGGGACCATGTTATTTTTCGTCTTTAGGTGCCCAGAGTCCAAAAAAATTGTTTAAAATTTATATATATATATATATATATGTGTGTGTGTGTGTGTGTGTGTGTGTGTCTGTGTCTGTGTAAAAATGATCCGAACGAGACCAAATTTTGTAGAGACATGTATTCCTACATTTGCTCGGACGAGTTCGTAAACCAGACATATCGGTCAATCGGAAGTTTGGAGGTAGTTTGGGGGGGGGTTATAGTCAAAAGTTGGTGGTTTTGCGTTTTTAATATGTAATTTAAAACATTTTTCAATTTTATCTTTCACCATTAAAATCTGCTTGGAAACTACACAATTTAGTTCCTTATAGTTTTTCTCTATCTCTAACTGTTACCGAAATATTAAACAATCTAAAGACAGCACGTTGTATTTTGGGGCTCCAATGTTAATCTTATGGTGGATAAGAAAACTTAATATTTCACTCATTAATCTATATTTTCGATTAAACTTGATATTTAGCTTCATGTGGTTGAGATCCATCCATTTATGCGATTAAAAATCAAAGTTTAAATGTTTATCATTGCAGCTAACCTGCATACTCTTTTCCCATACTAGCCATATAGAGAATAGGCAAACTCATTTATTTATGGACAAGTGTTGATGAAACTTGGTGTACATAGTAAAAATAAAAATTGTTTATGCTGGAAATGCCTACTTTCAGTGTTCCTCACAGCAGCAAACCTGCATACTCTTTCCCATGTTAATCTAATGGTGAATAGGCAAACTATCATATTTATGACGGATATTGATCAAACCTGTTATGTATTATTATTGATTTGGAGATTCGCTGCGTACACAGGTCTGCTGCAACGGGGGTATTTGTTATTTTTACGTTTTATAGCCCAGAAAAGGCGAAATGTGTATTTAATCAATTTCTATAATTCTGCGTGGTTCTTATAGTTGTTATTAACAAAGAGTTTTTGTAACGATTCTCCGTGTGAGAAAGATAACACTCAATGATGACATTCAAGTCCAACTTTTGAAGAAAGTTTTTGTTTAGGGACGCACGCTCTATTAATTTTTAAACTCTTTATTTTGGCTAAGGGTTATTACTACCATGGCAAGCCTATGTTCAAAAACTTATTATTTTACAATAATTTACATGGGAATTTTATAAAGTCTATGTTAGAGAAATTAAATGTCCAGATTTTCAATTTGGATAAAATTAAAAAGTACTGTATGGCTAAAATTTTGAACTTGTTGAGACTCAAAAGGTAAATGGTGTTTATTGGTAGTGGAATGTTTAAATTTAAAATTTTGTTAACAGCTCTTGTCTACGCTCTTCTTGGTGTAAATGACATGAAAATAAGATGTGATCAGCATTTGCAATTACTGTCCGGAGCTACAGAGGTTCGGAGATTGTTGAAAGATATTCTTTTTTGAAGCTTTATCAAAATGAAATAATGAGCTATAAAAACAGAATTCAGTGATATATTAGACATGTATTCTAAATTTGTTCAAACATGTGATCTAATAAAGTGATTTCACATTGGTGTTTACATTGGTCATCGACTTAAAACTGTTCCAAATTATATATTTGACTATTCATATTAATAATGGATAGTCAAAGATTATACTATATAAAAACGTTATCTCAACGTATACATAATTTCCGGAATAGATACAATTGCTCCAATTGAATATAATATATATTAAATTGGAAAAAAATAATTCACCCGTCAATTTATTTTTTCTTCTATTTATTTTATTACCATCTGGGGTTGATATTTTGTAATAGTCTCTTGCATCTTAATACTAAATCATTCAAGCCGTACAAAGGACAGACATACAGCTAGTACATTGCATTAGCCTCCAAATTATATTTTAATTTTAAGAGTAAATGGCAAAGCCGTGATTCACCATGTATTTACAAATCAAATGTGAAGTGGCAGTTAGTGGCATCTATCGTCAATTTTGTGAACTTATAGTCTTTGTCGTATTTGCGAGACTTGCTGCTACCTGTGAGTGGATACTTAAACTATCTCAAAAAGTGTGATCAATCGCCACTAGAGTGTGCTTTATACGCAATTCAGCGCTTTATCAGACGGTAATATAAGTACCTTGGTTTAGTGGCTTAAGCGTTTGCTGACGAGTGAAACTTTTGAAGGCAATCGGAAGAACGCGGGTTCTAATCAGAATTATGAACCATGGGTGGAGTTAAGGGGGGCATGGGTGGAGTTAAGGGGGGCATGGGTGGCAATGCGTCCCAGACCTCTTAAAAGTGATATAGTTTTTATATCAATCGTAACAGTTATATTATACTTTATTATTTGAAACCGATATTTTGATGAGTTTTTACAAGAGTTTATATTATTTTTAGGTAAATGTCAAAATACAAAATGTATATGTCATAAGTTAATGTCATATTGTGACAAAAACTAGCAAACTATCCCTGTGCAACCTCTAACACCGCCCATGTTATGAACGATCCAAATTTGTCTTGAAAATGTGTGGTACAATTAATACTGGAAGGGACCACTTAACCGATTGGGCCGTATTTGTAGGCTTAATTGGAGTTTGCCTTTGTTTTTCTTCTTTTGCGATTTTTTGGTTAGGGGGCATGTTTTGTGTTTTTTATGCTGAGTGTTTAGAAGAGATGCATAATTACGTTTATTTTACAGTTTTGGCTAAAACACCCGCCCCTTCTAGGGCAAAAAATATTAATATCCGAATTATAGTATGTTTTAATCACTTAATCACTGTAGACTATCTCCCTGAACATGTAGCTCCACTTGCGGTTACCGGGTTTTAGTGAATGCATTGTGTTGTGTTTTAAAAACCAAACATGTAAATGTTATTACAATCGAAAAATTAACTGAAAAATTACCAGGGGATATTCGGGGATCTTGAAAAATAAGCAAAATGCTACCAAACTATTCAGAATAATGGGAACTTGAACATTTTCAAGTAATAATAATTGCTTAAATTCTTCTTTCGAAGTAGTTCATTGTGCCATTTGTCATTAAAACATCCTTCCCCTACGTCCCAACAACTTTTATGTTCAGATATACTTTTTTGAACACTCAATTATCCAACTTCCTATAGAGATTGGTTTGAGATTTCGACGCATACGTATTTAATACAAATACATACACATTTTATATCCTTCTAAAAAGTTTGTAATTGTTCAAATACTTTTTACTGCTTCTTTTTTTACTTAGGCTTTTTTAGGTTTGTTTAAAACGCCTATGAAACACAATAATAAATACCCCTGTCACAGCAGACCTGCGTACTCCGCGAATTTCCAAATCAATAGTATAATAATAATAATATATGACAAGTTTGGTAAAAACCTGTCGATAAACATGAGAATCATTTGCCTATTCTCCATAAGATTAACATGGGAAAGAGTGAGCAGGTTTGCTGCTATGAGGAACACTGAGAGTAGGCATTTATACCAACTTTTATCAACATCTGTCCATAAATAAAGGAGTTTGCCTATTCCCTATTTGATTAATATGGGAAAAGAGTATGCAGGTTTGCTGCCATGATAAACACATAAACTATGATTTGTTAGCACAAACGTATGGGTCTCAGCCACATAGAGCTAAATATAGAGTTTTATCCAAAAATATTCGTTTACAAGTGAAATGTTAATTTTTCCTTATCCTCCATAAGATTATTATTGTACTGTGTTTAGATTTTTTAATATCACGGTAACCGTTGGAGATAGAGAAAAACTTTAGGGAACTTAATTGTGTAGTTTTTTAAGCTTATTCTAATGGTGAAATATAAAATTTGAAATTTTTAAAAACTACATATGAAAAACGCAAAAAAACCCATTTTGGGGTACAAACCCCCCCCACAAACTACCCGTTCCCATTGACCAATATGTCTGGTTTACGAACTCGTCCGAGCATTTGTAGGAATACACGTCTCTACCAAATTTGGTCTCAATCGGACCATTTTTACGAGATTTATCGTGTTCACAGACACACAGACACACACATACACACACACACACACACACACACACACACACACATATATATATATATATATATATATATATATATATATAAATTTTAACAACTATTGTTTTTGATCTCTGGGCACCTAAAGAAGAAAAAATAATATGGTCCCGGGCTTAACTCTTGCCATGAGACCTACGGTAATAGCTTCTTTGGGAAATTCGCTAAAAATGACTGCATTTCCTTTCCAGTGGAAAATAGGTTAGATCATGGATATGTTTAAAGGCAATATATTCAGTTCCTTTAAATAGCTGTTGGCCATATGACAGCACCTGTCAATACCCTCCGGAGCTAAAGTATATATACATGTCAACAAAAATTGTATAATTAATATTGAAATAGTAATTGAGTACCAGGTGCATTGTCCTGTCAGTTGTCACTCGTCGTGTTAACACTGCTAAGCGCCGCAAGATGGCAGCAGTAGACACTGGCGAGTCATATCATTTGTATGCAATTTATCACCCACTTCACATCTCAAACATGGGAATCCGCTGAGCCTGGTTTCGTTTCAGTCCACAGTTCCTCGCTAAAGTTAATGATCTTAAACCACGTTCTACAAAAATATTTTGTTGATTTTAGGATTTTTCATAAGGAAAACTAAACACATAAATTTGTTTGTCTACAATGTGAATAAAAATCTGTGTATTTACTTCCCTGTGGGAAATAGGTTAGTTCATGGATATGTCTAAAGGCAATGTTCTTCTAAACAGCTAGTCTTATTCTCATATATTTAAAATCTAATACAATAGCTCTAGCTTTCTATGGAAATCTGTTGCAAATGTTTATCTTACAAATTGCCAACACCCCCCGCTCCAGAGCTAAGACAAATCCATGTCAAAATTTCGCAACAAACAAAACGTTTTTATTGTTTTTAATTTGAGATTGATAGAAATTACTTCTATGATCCAAATCAAAAAACCATATGTGAACAGCTGAACACGAATTTTATACTTCTATCTCTGCATCAAAAGATAGTGTAGCTATGAAGAGAAAATATGTATTTACGTTACTTTTAACAAGGAGGGGTATAAAATCTCTATTAGCTTGACAGCATCTCTATTAACCGTCATCAAACATCTGAAATCTCTAGTAGCTACAACATGGACGTTGTAAACGTCATGGAGAGTAGAGTATGACAGGATGTTAGTCCTCCTACGAAATCATCTTCCACAATTGAGTCCAATCGTCAGCTGTGCGCACCTCGGAATGGAAACCGATGCTTTTAGAAGTGTGTGGAGACTATACAGGAGGACCAGAGCTTACGTCAAACAGAAATGGTACGTAACCGATGCTTTAGAAGTGTGATGAGGCTATACAGGTGGACCACAGCTTATGTCAAAGAGAAATGGTACGTAACCGATGCTTTTAGAAGGGTGTGGAGGCTATACAGGTGGACCAGAGCTTACGTCAAAGAGAAATGGTACGTAACCGATGCTTTTAAAAGTGTGTGGAGGCTATACAGGAAGACCAGAGCTTACGTCAAAGAAACATGGCACGTAACCGATGCTTTTAGAAGGATTTGGAGGCTATACAGGTGGACCAGAGCTTATGTCAAAGAGAAATGGTACGTAACCGATGCTTTCAGGAGGGTGTGGAGGCTATACAGGTGGACCAGAGCTTATGTCAAAGAGATATGGTACGTAACCGATGCTTTTAGAAGGGTGTGGAGGCTATACAGGTGGACCAGAGCTTATGTCAAAGAGAAATGGTACGTAACTGATGCTTTTAGAAGGGTGTGGAGGCTATACAGGTGGACCAGAGCTTATGTCAAAGAGAAATGGTACGTAACTGATGCTTTTAGAAGGGTGTGGAGGCTATACAGGAGGACCAGAGCTTATGTTAAAGAGATCTGGTACGTAACCGATGCTTTTAGAAGGGTGTGGACGGTGGAGGCTATACAGGTGGACCAGAGCTTATGTTAAAGAGATCTGGTACGTAACCGATGCTTTTAGAAGGGTGTGGACGGTGGAGGCTATACAGGTGGACCAGAGCTTATGTCAAGAGAAATCCTACGTAACAATTACTTTTACTTCACGGGCTCTCGCCTTTGAGATTAATCTGGGTCGTCTCTTTGTGGATTGTATCCATCTTACACTTAGACTTCATTTGAGAACGGTTTTATGAGTTAGATTTATGTTAGGGATACATTATTTTTAACCCAGAATGGTTAAGAAATTAGTTCATTAACAGTTTATACATGACAACTTGTTTGTTTCCAACATCTTTTCTCGTACCAATTAGTTTTAAACTTAAATAATTTGAATTATTCTCTTTGTTTAATGTTTTCGACTAATAGTAGCAATGTTATGTATGTGCGTGTTTTAATTATTCTACTTTAATTCAGTAAAACTATGTAGAGTACAGTTATATATCCTTCCTATAGGCCTAAAATTAAAATGAGGGCTGATATGAATGTTTATTGTGTATGTTGTTATTTGTTTTAAAGTCTAGGATGATTGTGACTGAAAATACAAATCTGTAAAATGTTTAGATGAAAAATAACTAAGCAGTGTTAAATTTTCATTTCATTTCATGCCCTAAAGAGGCTGGCTATAAACCAATTTATTGTTTAAAAATAAATATTGTATGTTTTTAATACGTTAAACTAATAAAAATCAATTAAACAAACAACAATTAAAAAATTAAAACAAACAAACAATTAAAAACAGTTATTTTAATCTTATATTAAGGCTAAATCAAAAATGATATTATTCACCTACTGTTTCGTTTAGTTCTAAATAAGGGTTATTTAGATTGCTTTTGTTTTGTTTTTCCCATTCATGTTCTGTGAACCTGGTAGGGAATGTTTTAAAATCAATTAATATGTAATCAAATTATAGTGATCGGCTCGAGAGGTAGCTTATAGATATCAGGTGGCGTTATCGAAGCGTTGCAGATCGAGTAAATAGGGAACTTAGTCAGTGTAGTAGTAAGCTAGCGCCCTGCTTATCAAATAAACCTTTATCTCTCCGTTTTTAAATTTCATTCATTATTTTTAGTATAAAATGGCGAAAGTGTCATATCATTATTTACTAACAAAACTATTATGATTTCAAACAGTTATTAGACCATAGGCCAGTTATTATAACAAATATTTTTTACTATCAGAGTGAATTATGGTGAAATCATAAAAATAATAACTTTTCTTTTTTATCATTTTTCATATATATTTAAACCAATATTGATTTTTACTTTCTCCCCTTACTCTCTGTGTAAGAACCCCGGGACCATACTGATTGTCATATTTTTATTAAATTTGGTACAGGAGTGCACTTTGGCTATATCTTCAGACAATTTTTATCCAATTTCCCACAGGGAAAAAAGGCTATTACCGTAGACAATTTTATTTCTTCAACATGATCCATTATTATTTAAAATATATATGTTAACTTTATGTAGCATATCTCTGGAACCAGACTATATAGACATATGAAATTCTTTTCATTTTAATAATTGATTTATTGTATGATTCCGTGGAAATAATGGTATTTTTCGTTGAATGAAAAAAAATTGTTTTAAAACCCTAAAAAAATTATGTTTTTCATTTTTATTGTTTTTTTTTGTAAAGAGACTATAGTGAAACCCTTCGAGGATCTATAAAAGCACGCTGTTTATATACTGTAGTATAAAATATCATAGTTATTTGTCTAACGGTTTCTCAGATATGTTGCATCAAACTTAAAAAACCGAACATTTCAAACAAACTAAAATAACTCTGGAATTTCTTATAGGACGATCTCTTCGGATTTTTAAGAGAAATTTTAAGATGCAAAATAGTTAAAATTTGGTATCAAATTGTAGCTATGTTTAATCGGAATGTTTAATCAAATACTGAAACTGAATCTTAAGATGTTGATACAAAACAAAATGGCGGTGGGTTTAAATCTCCCAAGATCTAACTGAAATAAGGTTACAGCTGTTATATAAATGTTTTTAAGTGACTTAGTATTGTGTTTAGCGTATCATTAGGAATTTGAAGAACAAAAATATAGTAAAAGCTTAAAAACACCAAAAATATATTTTTGGCCGATTTCAGGTGCTCTTAAGGAAAAAAACTAAAAAATGGGAAATAAAAAATGTTTTTAAAAATAGTGGAATTTAAATAATAATGAATAAGTTTATGAATAATTATAATGTGCATCAATCTTTAATTTGGAATTATATTTTAAGGAACTTCATTACAATAAGTCTTGTATTCAAACAATTTTATTTGTACAACATGATCCATTATAGTTTATAAGATAAAGTTTGATTTTCAAGAAATAATTCTTAGTTCAACACATATTTGTATTCTGTAATAAAATTATGAGATAATATCTGGTATTTACAAATCAAATAAAAATGATATTTTAATTGATAGTTGGTATACTATAATGAGATTTCAATTTAATGATTGATATTAAGAAATCCCTTTCTGAAATAATATTCCAATCGTCTGGTTCTAGTAATTTAAATTTGTTTCTCATAATTAAAAGATCAAATGGATTATGCACATCCATTTTTTAAGAAGAATACTTTTTAAATAAACTTTTCTTTCAATTGCATGAGTAACATTTTGGTTTAATCATATTTTTATACTTCAATTTTATTATCTGAGTATCTTTAGCATTAATTTTTTGTTTACATTTAACACAGTAAATTAATTCCATTTAATTAGTAAAAATTATTCATATTAAAGTCTCGGTATAAAATATTCTCCATTAGCTACTAAACGATTTTAAGCATGAAATTCTCAGAAATATATGTTAATGAATCTCATAAAAAGCATCCTTTCACCAAACTCCAAAAAATAGAGAGGGGGTAATATGGTTTTCCCCTCGCTCCTTGGGTTCCTCTTTTGATTCAGGGTGGACGACCTGGCAAGGTTTTCATTGACCTCAAGGAGTTTCAAGTTGACGTATACTTTAATCAGTTTGTCCTCGTTTACATATACTAGATCACATTTCGTATTCACAACTGGCGGTTCTAGCTGTTAGAATATGAGGGCATTACTTCAACTCAGCAAAAATACACAAAATGTGTCATTGGGTTTACCATCAACATCATCTTTCATCTTTTTCTCATAACTCTATTAAAACACGCAAATATAATGCAAAATAAATTTAAAATGTACTTTTCTAAATTAGTAATAATTAAATCAAAGTGTCATCTACTATATTTAAATTCAGTTGCCGTTATATTTACGTCCATATCAAAATGCAGCAGTGTAAGTACCGCAATGCTATAATTTAACTACAATTCACAAATGCAGCTGCATAATGCAGTTGCATCGTTGCAATTGTATTTTTAAACGACGTGCAGTTAGGAATAATTCATAACTGATTTATTCACCGAGAATAATTCAAGATATGGCTTGCTGTGAATTATGGTATTGATCTTACATTGGGCTAGAATGTTAAGGAAGGCAAAGGACGATCCTAAGTGTAAGTAGTCCTTGGTGTAGGCAGTCGACAAGCGACCCCAAGATAAACGTTCAATCAAAACTTGATAAAACCAAACAAAAATTTTAAATTGAGTCAATCATTACATAAAATTTTGTTGTATTACCCTTATAGTATAACATTGGACCCTCCAAAACAACCTACCAAGTTTACCATAAACGCAGTGCGTTACATACTGTACGTGTACGTAGGCCCCAATTGTTACATTTCTTGAACTTTTCTCAGGAGCCATTAGGCATAAGCTAATGTTTCAAATTATTAATTTATTTCATTCTTAAGCCAGTTTGAATGGTGATAATAAATTATTTTATAAAATTTTAGTTTTGCTTTTTAAACTCCGACACTGAGAAATTTTGGTGGTGTCATTTTGTTACTCTCAAATGAGTAGCGACTACCTGTAGGCTACGCGGTACACCACCACGTAGTGACTACCTGTAGGCTACGCGGTACACCACCAAGTAGCGACTACCCGTAGCCTTACAAGGTAGACAACCAAATAGCGACTACCTGTAGGCTAAGCAGTACACACCAAGTAGCGACTACCAGTAGCCTAACAGAGTAGCCAACCAAGTAGCGACTACCTATAGGCTACGCAGTACATAACCAAATAGCGACTACCAGTAGGCTAAGCAGTACACACTAAGTAGCGACTACATTGTAAGGCTTTACAAGGTAGACAACCAAGTAGCGACTACCTGTAGGTTACGCGGTACACCATCAAGTAGCGACTACCAGTAGCCTTACAGAGTAGGTAACCAAGTATCGACTACGTATAGGCTACGCAGTACACAACCAAGTAGCGACTACCTATAGGCTACACAGTTCACCACCAAGTAGCGACTACCTGTAGGCTACACAGTTCACCACCAAATAGCGACTACCTGTAGGCTACACAGTTCACCACCAAATAGCGACTACCTGTAGGCTACACAGTACACCACTAAGTAGTGCTACCTGTAGGCTACGCAGTACACAACCAAGTAGCGACTACCTGTAGGCTACGTGGTACACCACCAAGTATAGAGCTGGTCTAGGGGTAGAGCGCGGGGCTTTGGTGCCCATGTTCCCGGGTTCAAATCCCGCCAATCACCAATGGCTTTTCGCTATGTGATAATGCCGCAACCCACACAGGAGTGCGCAAAAAGCCGCTACGGCTGAAGTAACTTGGGATTAATCCGCCCCTCCCGATAAAAAAAAGTAGCAACTACCTGTAGCCTCCAAGGTAGACAACCAAGTAGCGACCTGTATCTAATTGCCATAACAACGCGGGGCGGTACGGGACTCGACGAAACATCGTGCTGTAGAAGACCCGGTTTTGACGGCGCAATAACTTTAACAGACTTTTGACAAATAATGTTCGACTAAAACAACCTCATATCCTATTTCCCTCCCCTCACCATCTCCCCAACTGTCAAGCAGTAAGACGAACTCCTCGTCTGAACTTGCCATCACTCCTCTCCCGTTTATAGCTTCAGCTATATTAGTTCATCTTTTGTTGTTCCTTAAACATGAAAGCATTGCTTCATTTCAATTTCCTTTTAGTTTTCAAAGCTTCTGAGGTCGATTATAAAATATGAAAACTGATGATTAGCGTTTTAGCGATCAAGCTATATAAAAAATACATAATTAAATGTATTCGCATAGTTCTCCTTAAGTATGAGTAATATTAATATAAAGATATTTTAGTATTATCAGGATTTTTTTACACTTATAGGCAACTCTAATTCGAATTTTTTTGGGGAAAACAATATTCCAATAAGCTCAATCAAATACCTTTGGTAATAACGTATGGATCTCTCCGCTTCTCATATCCAGCCTTTTCGAGCATCGGCCTGCACGTTCACTCACCAAGCTTGACAGAATGTAATTATTGTTTTACTCTTGACACAATAGAGTTATGAGCGTGGCGTTCGGAAAAGATGAACGTCACGAAATATTCGTATAAATAAAAATAAATATCATTGAAATAAGGTAAAATGTATTAAAGCAAACCTTAGGATATAAAAAGCTAGTATTATTCAAGCACAAAAACTTTTCCCTAGATGGAATTGATTCTAGTAATAGTGAAATGACTCATACAACTGTGAATATGAGTACGGTAAGTATTAGTTTTTAACTTACGATTACTATGTTTTACAAACGCATAAGAATGTTTTGAAAATATCCTATGTATTGACTAGTATACTCAGCACAAAGGGTTTGCGTTGTCTCATACTACTCAAGCTAATTTCATATGACTAAGTTCTTAAATATGACAATATATATTTCATAAACGTTGATTAACTATATTATAGTTTTTAATCAACATGAGAACATTTTCTGTATTTTCAAAACAAATCCCGAGTATCTGAAACCCTCTCCAACCCCCTATCCCTATTATTTAGCTGCCTAATACTGTTACACAGTGAAACGTGTTCAGCTACTGTAAACTTAAAAACCATGCGATGTATTTAAAAGTTATGTACATTTAAAAATCCTATTTCTCTAAAAAAAATTTGTAAATAGAAACAAAACTTCACATTGAATACTACAGTAAAAATTGTTTAATACAAAAATACATTAAGTACACCAAGCGTTTTGACATGCAATAGAGACAGTGAGTCTCAGTGTTGTAAGCATTTATACAACACCAGTTATCTACTATATAAAATTGAAAACCTAGGTAGAAAGACTGGGATGGTGGCGTCATCTTGTAATCTAGCTACTTGGAGATGACGAATTGTGGATAGTTGTGACCGATGGTCGGTGGGTGTAGTGTTCTCGAGTGTGAATTAAAGTTTGCACTATACTACGTTAGTCCGCAAGGACTTTCCTCATAACTAGACCAATTCGTAATTCAGAGGCCGTGGTTCGGATTCCACGTTAAACTGTAGTTGCCATGGGCTGTTAGGCTATTAATTAGCCGTCCTTGTCTAAGGAACATGTCAACATTAGAAGTTAACAAGACTACAAGATCGCGCCACAGTCATCTTACACTCAATCCTCATTCATACTTGGCTTAAAATACCTACCATATAGTATGGTCACCATTTCAATAATCTAATGAAATTTAATCAAGATATTTGAGTTATGGTCACCGATTAGGAGTTGAAGAATCTATTTAAAATATTTAATATAGTATAATACACAACACGTAAGTCGATATTGTTGATAACCTTCGGAAATATTTGGATTAACTTAATGTGTATTCACACCTGTGAATACACAACCTACCCGGGTGTGTTCCCAAACTTCGCTGAATGTGTAGTCAAATATAACTTGACCTGTTGCAGGAAGAGATAACAGACTGTGTGGGGGTCACTGATTTGTGGCCCCGACAAGCTGCTGAGCTACAAAAACTGCGACAAGAAGAATGAGGAGGATCTGGAGGACAGAACGTTAGGGACATAGGTCATAAGAAAATGATAAAAACACACACATTAATTTACAGACAAACTTCTGATACCAACCTAGCTGAATGTGTTAGTCATAACTTGACCTGTTGCAGGAAGAGATAACAGACTGTGTGGGGGAGCTGATTTGTGGCCCCGACAAGCTGCTGAGCTACAAAAAACTGCGACAAGAGAATGAGGAGGATCTGGAGGACAGAACGTTCCCTGAGGGACATACCAACCTAGCTGAAAGTGTTGTTAGTCATAACTTGACCTGTTGCAGGAAGAGATAACAGACTGTGTGGGGGTCACTGATTTGTGGCCCCGACAAGCTGCTGAGCTACAAAAACTGCGACAAGAAGAATGAGGAGGATCTGGAGGACAGAACGTTCCCTGAGGGACATACCAACCTAGCTGAAAGTGTTGTTAGTCATAACTTGACCTGTTGCAGGAAGAGATAACAGACTGTGTGGGGGTCACTGATTTGTGGCCCCGACAAGCTGCTGAGCTACAAAAACTGCGACAAGAAGGATGAGGAGGATCTGGAGGACACAACGTTCCCTGAGGGACATACCGACCTAGCTGAAAGTGTTGTTAGTCATAACTTGACCTGTTGCAGGAAGAGATCACAGACTGTGTGGGGGAGCTGATTTGTGGCCCCGACAAGCTGCTGAGCTATAAAAACTGCGACAAGAAGGATGAGGAGGATCTGGAGGACAGAACGTTCCCTGAGGGACATACCAACCTAGCTGAAAGTGTTGTTAGTCATAACTTGACCTGTTGCAGGAAGAGATCACAGACTGTGTGGGGGGAGCTGATTTGTGGCCCCGACAAGCTGCTGAGCTATAAAAACTGCGACAAGAAGGATGAGGAGGATCTGGAGGACAGAACGTTCCCTGGGGGGACATACCGACCTAGCTGAAAGTTGTTAGTCATAACTTGACCTGTTGCAGGAAGAGATCACAGACTGTGTGGGGGGAGCTGATTTGTGGCCCCGACAAGCTGCTGAGCTACAAAAAACTGCGACAAGAAGGATGAGTGGAGGATCTGGAGGACAACGTTCCCTGGGGGACATACCGACCTAGCTGAAAAAGTGTGTTAGTCATAACTTGACTGTTGCAGGAAGAGATAACAGACTGTGTGGGGGGAGCTGATTTGTGGCCCCGACAAGCTGCTGAGCTACAAAAACTGCGACAAGAAGGATGAGGAGGATCTGGAGGACAGAACGTTCCCTGGGGGACATACCGACCTAGCTGAAAAAGTTGTTAGTCATAACTTGACCTGTTGCAGGAAGAGATAACAGACTGTGTGGGGGAGCTGATTTGTGGCCCCGACAAGCTGCTGAGCTACAAAAACTGCGACAAGAAGGATGAGGAGGATCTGGAGGACAGAACGTTCCCTGAGGGGCATACCGACCTAGCTGAAAAAGTTGTTAGTCATAACTTGACCTGTTGCAGGAAGAGATCACAGACTGTGTGGGGGGAGCTGATTTGTGGCCCCGACAAGCTGCTGAGCTACAAAAACTGCGACAAGAAGGATGAGGAGGATCTGGAGGACAGAACGTTCCCTGAGGGACATACCGACCTAGCTGAAAGTGTTGTTAGTCATAACTTGACCTGTTGCAGGAAGAGATAACAGACTGTGTGGGGGAGCTGATTTGTGGCCCCGACAAGCTGCTGAGCTACAAAAACTGCGACAAGAAGGATGAGGAGGATCTGGAGGACACAACGTTCCCTGAGGGACATACCGACCTAGCTGAAAGTGTTGTTAGTCATAACTTGACCTGTTGCAGGAAGAGATCACAGACTGTGTGGGGGAGCTGATTTGTGGCCCCGACAAGCTGCTGAGCTACAAAAACTGCGACAAGAAGGATGAGGAGGATCTGGAGGACAGAACGTTCCCTGAGGGACATACCGACCTAGCTGAAAGTGTTGTTAGTCATAACTTGACCTGTTGCAGGAAGAGATCACAGACTGTGTGGGGGGAGCTGATTTGTGGCCCCGACAAGCTGCTGAGCTACAAAAACTGCGACAAGAAGGATGAGGAGGATCTGGAGGACAGAACGTTCCCTGAGGGACATACCGACCTAGCTGAAAGTGTTGTTAGTCATAACTTGACCTGTTGCAGGAAGAGATCACAGACTGTGTGGGGGAGCTGATTTGTGGCCCCGAAAAGCTGCTGAGCTATAAAAACTGCGACAAGAAGGATGAGGAGGATCTGGAGGACAGAACGTTCCCTGAGGGACATACCGACCTAGCTGAAAGTGTTGTTAGTCATAACTTGACCTGTTGCAGGAAGAGATCACAGACTGTGTGGGGGGAGCTGATTTGTGGCCCCGACAAGCTGCTGAGCTACAAAAACTGCGACAAGAAGGATGAGGAGGATCTGGAGGACAGAACGTTCCCTGAGGGACATACCGACCTAGCTGAAAGTGTTGTTAGTCATAACTTGACCTGTTGCAGGAAGAGATCACAGACTGTGTGGGGGGAGCTGATTTGTGACCCCGACAAGCTGCTGTGCTACAAAAACTGCGACAAGAAGGATGAGGAGGATCTGGAGGACACAACGTTCCCTGAGGGACATACCGACCTAGCTGAAAGTGTTGTTAGTCATAACTTGACCTGTTGCAGGAAGAGATCACAGACTGTGTGGGGGAGCTGATTTGTGACCCCGACAAGCTGCTGTGCTACAAAAACTGCGACAAGAAGGATGAGGAGGATCTGGAGGACAGAACGTTCCCTGAGGGACATACCGACCTAGCTGAAAGTGTTGTTAGTCATAACTTGACCTGTTGCAGGAAGAGATAACAGACTGTGTGGGGGAGCTGATTTGTGGCCCCGACAAGCTGCTGAGCTACAAAAACTGCGACAAGAAGGATGAGGAGGATCTGGAGGACAGAACGTTCCCTGAGGGACATACCGACCTAGCTGAAAGTGTTGTTAGTCATAACTTGACCTGTTGCAGGAAGAGATAACAGACTGTGTGGGGGAGCTGATTGTGAAAAGCTGACTGACTAAACTGCAAGAAGAATGAGGAGGATCTGGAGAGAACGTTTAGACCTCCAATAGTAAAATTTGTTTGCCTGACATGAGAGAAAACAAGCTGAGCTATAAACCTGAAAAGAGAAAGATGAGGAGGAAAACTGAGCGACAGGAAACACCGATAGCATGACAAGTGTGGATTATACATGACAGCTGAGTGTGGGACATCTGTTGCTATGAGCTGACCCAGAACAGCACTGCTGCTGCTGGAAACAAAAACACTAAATGATGTGTAGATCCTGACGAATCTGAAACTAGTGAAACAGTAGTTGCTAACTGTGAGTGGTGACAGCGAAAAGCTGCGAGAAGCAGGACACAGAATGCTGCTGGCTGACAGATGAAAGGACCAATAGTTCTGAGTGTTGTAGTATATTGACCTGTTGCAGGAAGATCACAGATTGTGGGGGAGCTGATTTGTGGCCCCGACAAGCTGCTGAGCTAAAAACTGCGACAAGAAGGATGAGGAGGATCTGGAGGACAGAACGTTCCCTGAGGGACATACCGACCTAGCTGAAAGTGTTGTTAGTCATAACTTGACCTGTTTGCAGGAAGAGATAACAGACTGTGTGGGGGAGCTGATTTGTGACCCCGACAAGCTGCTGTGCTACAAAAACTGCGACAAGAAGGATGAGGAGGATCTGGAGGACAGAACGTTCCCTGAGGGACATACCGACCTAGCTGAAAGTGTTGTTAGTCATAACTTGACCTGTTGCAGGAAGAGATCACAGACTGTGTGGGGGGAGCTGATTTGTGACCCCGACAAGCTGCTGTGCTACAAAAACTGCGACAAGAAGGATGAGGAGGATCTGGAGGACAGAACGTTCCCTGAGGGACATACCAACCTAGCTGAAAGTGTTGTTAGTCATAACTTGACCTGTTGCAGGAAGAGATCACAGACTGTGTGGGGGGAGCTGATTTGTGGCCCCGACAAGCTGCTGTGCTACAAAAACTGCGACAAGAAGGATGAGGAGGATCTGGAGGACAGAACGTTCCCTGAGGGACATACCGACCTAGCTGAAAGTGTTGTTAGTCATAACTTGACCTATTGCAGGAAGAGATCACAGACTGTGTGGGGGGAGCTGATTTGTGGCCCCGAAAAGCTGGTGAGCTATAAAAACTGCGACAAGAAGGATGAGGAGGATCTGGAGGACACAACGTTCCCTGAGGGACATACCGACCTAGCTGAAAGTGTTGTTAGTCATAACTTGACCTGTTGCAGGAAGAGATCACAGACTGTGTGGGGGAGCTGATTTGTGGCCCCGACAAGCTGCTGAGCTATAAAAACTGCGACAAGAAGGATGAGGAGGATCTGGAGGACAGAACGTTCCCTGAGGGACATACCGACCTAGCTGAAAGTGTTGTTAGTCATAACTTGACCTGTTGCAGGAAGAGATCACAGACTGTGTGGGGGGAGCTGATTTGTGGCCCCGAAAAGCTGCTGAGCTATAAAAACTGCGACAAGAAGGATGAGGAGGATCTGGAGGACACAACGTTCCCTGAGGGACATACCGACCTAGCTGAAAGTGTTGTTAGTCATAACTTGACCTGTTGCAGGAAGAGATCACAGACTGTGTGGGGGAGCTGATTTGTGGCCCCGACAAGCTGCTGAGCTACAAAAACTGCGACAAGAAGGATGAGGAGGATCTGGAGGACAGAACGTTCCCTGAGGGACATACCGACCTAGCTGAAAGTGTTGTTAGTCATAACTTGACCTGTTGCAGGAAGAGATAACAGACTGTGTGGGGGAGCTGATTTGTGGCCCCGACAAGCTGCTGAGCTACAAAAACTGCGACAAGAAGGATGAGGAGGATCTGGAGGACACAACGTTCCCTGGGGGACATACCGACCTAGCTGAAAAAGTTGTTAGTCATAACTTGACCTGTTGCAGGAAGAGATCACAGACTGTGTGGGGGGAGCTGATTTGTGGCCCCGACAAGCTGCTGAGCTACAAAAACTGCGACAAGAAGGATGAGGAGGATCTGGAGGACAGAACGTTCCCTGAGGGACATACCGACCTAGCTGAAAGTGTTGTTAGTCATAACTTGACCTGTTGCAGGAAGAGATCACAGACTGTGTGGGGGAGCTGATTTGTGGCCCCGACAAGCTGCTGAGCTACAAAAACTGCGACAAGAAGGATGAGGAGGATCTGGAGGACACAACGTTCCCTGAGGGACATACCGACCTAGCTGAAAGTGTTGTTAGTCATAACTTGACCTGTTGCAGGAAGAGATAACAGACTGTGTGGGGGAGCTGATTTGTGGCCCCGACAAGCTGCTGAGCTACAAAAACTGCGACAAGAAGGATGAGGAGGATCTGGAGGACAGAACGTTCCCTGAGGGACATACCGACCTAGCTGAAAGTGTTGTTAGTCATAACTTGACCTGTTGCAGGAAGAGATCACAGACTGTGTGGGGGGAGCTGATTTGTGGCCCCGAAAAGCTGCTGAGCTACAAAAACTGCGACAAGAAGGATGAGGAGGATCTGGAGGACACAACGTTCCCTGAGGGACATACCGACCTAGCTGAAAGTGTTGTTAGTCATAACTTGACCTGTTGCAGGAAGAGATCACAGACTGGGTGGGGGGAGCTGATTTGTGGCCCCGAAAAGCTTCTGAGCTATAAAAACTGTGACAAGAAGGATGAGGAGGATCTGGAGGACACAACGTTCCTTGAGGGTCATACCGACCTAGCTGAAAGTGTTGTTAGTCATAACTTGACCTGTTGCAGGAAGAGATCACAGACTGTGTGGGGGAGCTGATTTGTGGCCCCGAAAAGCTGCTGAGCTATAAAAACTGCGACAAGAAGGATGACGAAGTCCTGAAGGACCCGACGTTCCCTGGAGGACTACAAACACCATGTCAAGAAAGATGACGTGGAACTGGAAGAACAGACGATGCCTGGAGGTTTCCCCAAACCTAGCTGGACGTGTTGTCAGTTATAACTTGACTTGTTGCAGGGAAGAGAGCACAGCCTGTGCTGCGGGAGTTGCTCCTTGACCCCAACAAGCAGCTGTGCTACAAAGTACAAGAAGGATCACGAGGACCTGGAGGACCAAACGTTCCCTGAAGATCTCCCCAAACTTAGCTTAATGTGTTATCAGTTATAACTTAACCTTTTGCAGGAAGAGATCACAGCCTGTGCGGGGAGAGCTGCTCCCTGACCCCGACAAGCTGCTGAGCTACAAACACCACGACAAGAAGGATGACGAAGTCCTGGAGGACCCGACGTTCCCTGGAGGACTCCCCAAACCTCCCCCGGAGCCGCGTGCCCCAGGACAGCCTGCTGAGCGGAAGCGGTCTAACGTCACCTTCTGTCCAGTCGTGCAGACCATTGAGAAGTGACACTGTGTGTCGAAGCAAAGACAAGCAAATTAAACTGTCATAGTGAGAGTTTTTACGTTGTACAAAATATAATCAGGTTTTACCCAAAGTTAACAAACAAATAACAATATTTTCCATCTATTGAGCGTCTCTTTTGTACTATGTAACCATAAGTATCCGTAAATTACAATTTTTATATGAATAGATTTGGTTTCAAAACTATATTTTAATCGTACTATTAAATTTTTTTAAATCAAAAAAAATGTTTTAATCGTGTTTCATCCTTTTTAAATTCATTTGCTGAAATATGCTATTTTTTTGCAGCAAGATGGATTTAAAAAACTAGAATAGTTAGATACCTTACGTTTTTTTTTTCCAATTTATAAATTAGGCCTTTTATTCTTTATTACAATTTCAAATAAAAATGATTCATATCACATATTTTAAATATTTAGATTTGGCTAACAACTTTTAACTTATTAATTTTCGTTGTGTGTTAAAGAAGCCAAAACAAGTTTTATACTTTGTGTCCTTGTCGTCTGTGAAATTTTTTTCTCGAAGTAGAAAACGGAGAATTTTTAATCATATTCTTATATAGAAAAAAGAAACAATGTTTTGTCTGCGAAAAGTCATTTAAAACCCCACTTTTAAGTGATATTAGTCGCATTTTGCTTTCAGTTTTCAATGAATCACCTACTGGTAATAATCAGCTGTCTTTGTAGGTTTCTTTGCCTATATAAGTAATTAAACTTTAATTGTTTCAGCATTGATCATTGACTTTAAGGATATTATGTGAGGTATAAGTGATTTAATATAAAGAAAAACAAACAGCTGTCAAATTAAAACCAATATTAGTTTATTTGCATTAGTCATTAATTTTAAACCAACGTAAAAACCATACTAGATTAAAATGATATCTTGACGTATAACAAATTTTAATGATCAAACATATTTTCTGATGTAATCCAATTAATTTTATCATGTTAATATCTGTTTTCTCTAACACAGAATCCTAGAACCCTTACAAAGTACGGACGTACTGCTAGTTTTATATATATTTTGTTTGTTTGAAATTCCTATACATATCAGAAAACTACGATTAAAATTTTAGCTTTAAAATTCCGTCCATTCGTTTTATTCATTTTCAATTTTTGATAGTAGTATTTTCTTAAACTTCTCTAAGTGTTGAAGTTATGACTATTCATGTATATTTTAAGATGAATTATGTATAGACAATTATATTGTTATATTCAATGTCCATACAATTAGTTGTATCGATCATGATATATTAATACACCATAAATGATCTTTGCATGTTGTCAAAATAGTATGTTATCCAAATAAGTGTACATATTTGTAAATACAAATAAATTTAATTTCATAAGCTGTTCTAAAGTTCAAATATGTAAATCCTCCAAGTGTTACTCTGATAGGTTATATAGGATTCTACTTGTAAAAATAGGAACGTGTGCCGGTAATAAAAGAAAATGTTTGTATCATTAACAGGGTGAAATCGCTCTGACTCGATTTTCTTTACACTCTTTCAGATTTCGTGGACCTCAAATAATAATATTTTATTTACTTCCCTGTGTGAATAGGTTAAATCATGGATGTGTCTAAGGGGAATGTGTTCAACAAATGCAATACAATAGCTCTGGTAGTTTCAATGGAAACGGGATCTTAATACTTCCGCCGCACTTTTTGCGTTCCACAAATCTGCTAACACCTTCTCCCCTAAGCTTAGACATATCCATGTCAAAACAATAATAACTTACTGCTTTAGATGTCATTTAAAATAATGATCTGAAGATGTTGGTAATCTAATCGTGATAACGTGTGAGAATCCTCATAATGTTTCGGAATCAGTATTTTAGCATATCTG
Source organism: Nephotettix cincticeps (assembly GCA_023375725.1). Lineage (NCBI taxonomy): Eukaryota > Metazoa > Arthropoda > Insecta > Hemiptera > Cicadellidae > Nephotettix > Nephotettix cincticeps. The sequence goes on along the minus strand of CM041791.1, from coordinate 85,837,328 downwards.
TATCGGTCATGCTGTTTTCTCAAACAGTTTCATGTTAGCATTTGAGGGACCCTTCCATTTCTGTGTAGTGCATGATATACGGTCGAAGAAGAATAAGGGAAATCAAGAGAGGGAAATATTCGTATAGAAAAATCCAAAATCGTGGGTCTCCAGTTTAATGGATGCCTATCTCTATATGTGCACTGAGAAAACATTTATTGCCAATTTTTAATCAAATTTGGTACTCTACATAGAGTTTTTTAGCTTGTTTTTACTTTTTATTTTTAATGTTACTTCAAAATTTAAAATAACTACTCAGATACCTACTAATTACCCAATAACTCCTAAGACCTAAATAAAATATTACACCTAGAATGTCTGTGGATACTACGATTATTGAAATATGATCACTTACTGCTGTTCTGTGGAAAAATAATTGAATTAAAATAAATCTTACCATCCATTAAAACTAAATTAATGAACTACACAATTTTAGTATTTTTTATTATTATATACAATATTTATATACAAGAACTGGTTCCCCAGAAAACTGATATTTAAAAAGTTACAGCAGTTAATACAGTAAGGCCTACGTTGTTTGGGGGTGCGCAATGTCATTCTTAAACAAATACAAAAACAAACGTCTGCCTTATCAAGTACATTTTTATCAAACTATTTGACTAAAACTATCTAAATGTTCTATTATATTAGGGTGGGGTTGGGAAACTCAGCCCTCTGAAAAATATCGGGTGCTGGGCATTTGGTAAATATATTTGATTATAAAACTCATATTTTTATTATATTTGTAGAAATGTGGCAACCACTTTAGCCAATGAGTCAAATGATTAATGAGTGTACTAATAATTACTCATTTGGGTTCGTAAAGACTAATTGTGTGGAATATTTTTACAAATATTAGTAAAAGGTATATCAGTAGTAAAAACAATATGTCTTTTTCTCATCCATAATAGGTAAAATATATTATTATCATATTATTTATAATATAATCTGTATTAACTTTACTAAAAACTTATAACGAGTCTACATTTACATTATTACTAATAAATCTACTTGGAATTGAATTACAGTAGTTGCGTTGTGAGCATGATGTACGCTGTACAGTAGTCGTGTCGGTGTTGTGCAGTATGCTGTATCGCGTAATCTCGCGGCGCTTAAGTTCCTCTGACGTCACCAGGGACGCGGACCACTAGATAATATTGTCATAAACAGTTGCCCTTATCTCTACTGTCACCATATTCAGAGTATTTCCTTTGCTTAGATGTTCTAAGTGCTATTGTGTTGTTGGTCAATATCTGTAATAATCTAATAGCTACGTTAATTTTCACATCATTTTATAGGGCTCTTCAAACAAAGTTTAAAGTATTTGATTATACGTAGACAAAAATTAACAAATAACATAAAGAACTTCAACATAACTCTAAATAGCTGAAATAACATTAACAAAGGTTTTGTTTGTATTATGTATTTCTACACATCTCGGCATTTCTTAACGTTTTGATGGGGAACGGTCCAAACCCTGGTCTTGTTACTACCTAGTGTCGACCTGTTGTTAGGAAGCATCATTAATTAACAGTCCAATGACAGATGGCAACTGGGTCCAGTTTCGACCCTTGCGGGATACGATCCGGCGACATTCAGTTTTGAAGGCAGACACTATAAGCATTGAGCCACCCAGTCAGTTAAAATTTAAATCTGTAAACTGTTTAACATTTTAAAATTCGAAATTAGTGAATACAAAAATCTAATTCTGAGTAACAAATTGGATAAACACTGTTTGGATTTTGAGATAAAACTACTTTAACAATAATCTTATCAGAGTGATGAAATGTTAATCATATGAGATGATGACTAGTCTGATGTAGCGTTTAACATTTCAGTGATACAACACGGTTTCACTATGAGTTCCGAGTTAAATTTAGCGAATTAAGTGATTTTTCTTTGGTAAAAACATGTTACATTTGTTTCCCGTTTTTTACTCTGGTAACCCGGTCTGGGAGTGTAAGACCTTTGGAACAAATTGAGGACACTACAACGCTACTAAGCTAGCTGGGACGACGCCATGGAAATAGGTATGCACATTGCACATGCAAGATGTTTTATATAATTATTTTCCTCTATCGAAAAATCTGGGGTTCCAATAAATTTACTATGATATGTTTCTAAACACCAATCCAATAGTAGTTATTTCAGTACTAAAACACTAATTTTGAAATGTTTCCTTCAGTTCTCAGGTAAAATAGAACAGGTAAGTAGAAATTATATTACTTTTTAGCGATTTTCTCATAAGGAAGAAGCTATTACCGTAGATCTCACGGTAAGACAGGCCAGCCCGAGACCATGTTATTTGTTCGTGTTTAGGTGCCCAGAGGCCACAAACAAGAGTCGTTAATATGTATATATATATATATGTGTGTGTTCGCGCGTGTGTGTGTGTGTGTGTGTGTGTGTGTGTCTGTGTGTCTGTGAACACGATAAATCTCGTAAAAATGGTCCGATCGAGACCAAATTTGGTAGAGACGTGTATTCCTACATTTTCTCGGACAAGTTCGTAAACCAGACATATCAGTCAATCGGAACGGGTACTTTGGGGTGGTTTGTACTCAAAAACTTTTTTTGCGTTTTTCATATATAATTTTAAAAAAGCTAAAACTTTATCTTCAGCCATTAGGATCAGCTTAAAAACTACACATTTCAGGTCCTTAATGTTTTTCACAATCTCCAATTATTGCTACCGAGATATTAAAACATATAAACACTGTGCGTTAAGAAAAATTAAGAAAAATTAACATTTCACTTATCAATCAATATTTTAGGATTAGACTTGGTATTTACCTTCATGTGGTTGAGATCTAATGCTTATGAATCATATTTTATGTGTTTATCATTGCAGGTAACCTGCATACTTAGTCTTATGGAGAATAGGAATATAACTCTCATATTTATAGACAGATATTGATACAACTTGTCATAAATCATTATTATTATATTATTAATTTTGAAATTAGCTGAGTACGCAGGTCTGCTGCAACGGGGGCATTTATGAGATAATTCTATTTCTACTTATTTATTTTATATAGGGAAAACGGAAGTGCAACAAAAAATTCTGGAAAATAAATCCTATTCATATTATCATAACATATATGGCTGCCTCATAATTGAAACACTACAGTGACAATCCTATTACACCTGGTTAAATATTTTCGATCATTTTTCGTCCTGATCGTTTATCTTCTATACGATTTGGTCGTTCTGCTTACTTAAGTTTGAATTGACCGTAATAAAATTAACTCAACAAACGTTAAATGGGAAGTGTGGAACTGCACGACATGTTTACTGTCTAGAAGTCAGTAGATGGCTGATGTTTTTTTAATGTAATCCGTACACAAAGGTGTTAATTGAATTTTCATCTAGAGACAATACCCTATATAGCCTATATTAAGATCAAAGTAAAACAATTTTGATGGGGTCCTGAGAACCCCAGTATTACATTTAAAGGTTAAATACCCCAAGGAAAATAAATTTTGTGTTCCTTCACCGTGGGGTCGGACTGCCCTGCCGTCGGTACCAGTTCCTTCAAACTACAACATGATTAGTGACTTAAACCGGTTTTGCCGGGATGCAGTAAGTTTTTGTTCTGTCACGAGCTTTGAAAGTGGCCTGGGGTGTCCAAGAACCCCGCGCGAGTTCTTGTGTGCTGAATCGTTGTGTATAAAAACAAATATTCAGACTAAACTTGAATGCTCTGTCTCTTATCATTGTTGCCGACTACTAATATTTTTTCTATTTTATTAATTTTATTCTTTCACTTAAATCTCTATATAAAAAACCAAACTGCCTCACTCACTGGTTGATTACACTTTCTCAAAAACTACAAGACTTTGGAGCTTCAAATCTGGTATATAGATATCATTTAAGGTCTAGATGCGTTCGAAACTCCCAAAGGACTCTGCTCTACAGAGGGTCAAAGGCTATTCAATGCCTTCTGTAACAATCGTCAATTTAAAACTATCAAGTAAATAAATACTGTACAAAATGAACAGTTTTAGTTGCCACGTTGATACTTTTGATAGCTTTTGGGGGTTATGTACCTATTTTTTATTTCGGGTCTAATTAAATGGCATATATTAATAAATGCCATAGTATCGTAGTATATAAATTTATTTTTTTATTATCTATCTAAGTTATAAAACAAAGTCGTGTTAGTTACATCATTCATAACTTGAGAACAGCTTATAACTATACCGCAGAAGATCTAAATCTTCCACAACGAAGCTGTAATGCTATTTGACTTCGGAACATGACCTTTCTTAAAGTTAACACATATTTACTGTAGGACATTACGATGTTCGCCGAGTAAGCTAGTATTGGCATAAATAATGTTTTAACCGAGTAAAAATGTCTGCTATGTTATTTATAGCGAAAATCTAGTTAGTTTTAACAAATATTGCAATGAAAACAGGGTTTCATGTTTTGTCATAGGTTGTATTGAATTTAACTCACCATACAAACAAGGGGCACGAACTAAATGCAATGATTGATTTTTAATTATGCTCATATTTTATTTTTACATTTTTATTGAAATTTCCTTTTTTTCAAATTTTTTTAAGTTTTCAAACATATTTTTCATATCTGACAAAAAAACCTTCTAAGAAATTATGATGATGAAATTATTTTAATGCCTTTTAAATTGATAACAAAACGGTCTAAAAGTAAATCATGAGGTTACAAATGTAAGTTAAAAATGTTTAGGCTGTTTCAAATACCTGACGCGAGTAGATGCAGTACATCTCAAAATGCCGCGCGAGCTGCTACTTAAGGCTGTTTCAAATACCTGACGCGAGTAGATGCAGTACATCTCAAAATGCCGCGCGAGCTGCTACTTAAGAAGGCTTAATGACAATAGGCTTAAATTATTTAATAATTGAACAATATTAATGATTTTGATGTAAAGTTAGTGGAATAAAAATATCTATTTATTCTATATTTGAATTATTATTATAATATAATTTTATAATTCTAGCCCAGCATATAAGCTTGGCTAGAAAATCAAAGTGACCAGTCTGCCACAATTTTGTATGCGTCAGATGGCTCGAAGCCCGAAGTGCCTCCGCAGGTGTTATCCAGGGTGCCGGTGAAGATAATTGGCCGCGACGAGTGGTCGGCGCAACCCCCCAAGGAGACTACGCCGCTGGACCTGCCGGCCAACAAGGTACCAACAAATGTGTAGCAACTCTAGCTGCACGACTGACTCATATAAGTAAATGAAACCCATTCCTCTGATACGACTGGCGTCGCGTGGCGGGAGCGGCTCTAGGGAGGCGGCTAGAGCCATGTCAGTCTACGCTTAGGAAGTGCTTCTTAATAAGAAACGCCCATTTATAAAATATCAATTACATCACTAAGCTGTCAGTTTCAGTGACAATTTTCAACTACTGAAACAGGTTAAAAGAATTGTAATATTAATTGATCCTTCGCCTGTACATACGAGTATTAATCTATATGATGTTACTTATATTAACGGTACTGATAGCGAGTCCTCCCTGACCTTCGACGGAGTGAATTGTGAGGACTATAAGTACATGATTCCGTCGAATATATATAGTAGGAGGATTAAAATAAACTTTCTTCCTCTAAAGTCAAACTAAAAAATAAATTACCTTAAATTGCCTATAATTTGGCATATTATAACATTATATTGTTTTATATAAAAATATATTGTTTTGAAAATACTAATCAAATTTATCTATTTTAAAGAGTTTGGGGAGAAGGTCAACCTGAGAGACGAGATGATAAAAATATTTTTTGTTATTGGGTGATATAGTGCAACCTATCACCATCGAAACTGTTCTTGTTACTAAAAGGATGTTGTTAATAATATGGCAGGGACGGACCTATGAATTTTTCGTAAGAAAACTCAGAGAAACCCCTATAATTTCTCTTTAATCACAAGTGAGTCACAGTCTCGTTGGACAAAAATAAAGTGAGATATACGTTATTGAAATAGGATGATAGTTTTATGAACACCCGGTATATTCCAAAAATTGATGAATTGATGGAATTGTTTCCACACTTATATAGCTTTACTATAAACCCAAAATTTTCCGAATTTTGACATGCCATAGCTGCTAGGCTAAATATAGTTAGTAAAAATAGCTGAAAGCCCGTAGCTGCAATTGAAAACGGCTCTACAATAATTATAAAAAATGCGTAGATATTCCTTATTGCGACCGACCGGCCAGGATGCTACAGCCAGGACTCTTGTACCAAGGAGATCCAGAGGATGCAGAGCTTCCACATGAAGATACCCCGCATCCCGGACATAAGATACAAGTAAGAGCGGAGACAATAGCGTTAGTATTAGCAACTACTGGACAAGGATGCTTCAATACTGTTGCTCTGTTATTGGACACTTGTGTTTGACCTTAATTAGTGTTTAGAATTGACGCATTGTCTTTCTCCTCTCTCCGTAGTATATAGAGAGGAAGTATTGTTTTCCCTCAACATGTTTAATTCGAGCTGAGAGTGGAAATGTGCGTTTGGGTCTCCCTACTGGATCCAACAAAGTATTCTTAGGACTAAGGCCTGAATTCACATACAAATGTACAGCCCAAACCTCCTTAAAACGCTGAAAATCGTCTATTTCAAAAACTGCTTTATTTCTGTGGAGTCAATAATTAAAAAATTATACAACTTTTTATTTGACGTGTTTGAAGGGGCAGCTGTCAGAGCAGTGCCTAGATGCGAAATATTTATAAGTCCGTCCCTGGTATATTAATAACAACATTATTTTAATAATTTTAATAAGTTCGCAGGTATACTGCTGCAATGAATATTCACATGAGGTAGACATACATTCAGCTATTATCCTGAATGTTACCCAAGGATACCCAACACAAACACAAACTTTATCAACGTTTGTTTTTCTATAACGAATTTCAGTTTACGTACTCTCCATTACAACCACATCGGAAATTAGTGAGGAGCATTGTTACAATGTAAAACATAATCAAAAGTTAATTTCATCATGGATTTGTAATTATTGTTAAAAATAATAGATTATGCTGAAAACTCGTAAATTTTATAACAATACTAACAGACCGGGTGAACTTCGTAACGCCTGACAGTAAATACACGTTAACTTTAAGATTGGCCATGTTCTGAAATCGAATAGCGTTACGGCTTCATTGTGAAAGGTTATATATTCTGGGTAGCGGCATAGCGAATAACAGTACTGAAACGATAAGATATATTAATAGCATTCCCATAAAACAAATAAATCTGAGTGGATTAATTCACAATTTTCAAATCCAATCCAAACCCAAACCAAACCTAACTGTATTACGGCTTTTGTAGGAAAGATATACAACAGCTAATTATTATAATAAACGTAATATATAAAAACAATGAAATTATTTTTTATTTGGCCAACATATGGGCTTACGTCTTGCCATGAGACCTAAAGTAATAGCTTCTTCCCTATGGTAAATTAACTAAAAAGAAATTGTACCAACATAAAAAGCCTGTATTACCTCTCCTCACCTAAACATAAAGTAGACCACAAGTCAGATGTATTTTGAGTGCAGTAATATGTAAGAGATTTTTGAATATCTAAATAAATAAAATGAATGTTCAAACCAAAGTATTATTTATACATATTTAATTATTTCAAAACGTAACTGCCTACAATCGGACACCGCATGCAGCACAGCTTGCACGGCTGTAGATCTGTGAAACAAATATGAAGGCGTCGCGACTGACGGTTTGTGGTATTCTTCTCGATTATAATCAATAACTGAAACAAGCATGTTACCACAATTAAATATATTCAAATATTGAGAACTATACCATTTTGTTCATATTTCATTGAAAGACATCGTGGGACAATAGTCACTTAGAATAAAAAGTACAATAAATATTTATCACATTAGGTAGATCCAATACGAGCAAGGTTTGTATGTATATATTTGCACACGGATCTCGAAAACGGCACTAAAGATTTTCTTTAAATTTTGGAAATAACAAATTTCTGAGTAGAAAACAAGTTCTAGATAGGTCGAATGTCCAGGAAAATTCTGGTTTTTTGTAATATTAAGTTAAAAATCTAAAATTTAACATTACCCTTTTGGAGAATCAAAATGTAAACAATACAAATCAAAACATCTGTTTGTAACCGTTTGACAGTTGTTGATTGGAGATGGTGGTGAACAATATGTGGATAGAGGTTTTGCAAAAATACTCATTTTATGTATGTAATGAATGAAAAATTATCAAATTACAAAACAATTTGTAAAAACTAAAGGGTGAAATAACTGTGCGAAATAAAAGCAGAGAAAATTATTTCCAAAATCACAAATAATACAGTTAATACAGTTAAATACAGTTAACGGCTACAATAAAAACGTACATGTAATACTCGTACACATTCGACAAATGACTAATGACAGCGAATGCACCAGCACCAGGGGTAGACAACATGGTAAAGCAAGTCCAACGAGCCTCACAATTACATTCAAGGTTAACTGTCTACTTGACCAAACAATCTGTTGCAGCTTCGTTATATCCTGCAACGGCTTAGTGTACGAGGGAAGAGGGTGGAAGACTAAACCGAACCTGCCTCTCCTGTACGACGTCGCCGGCAACAAGTCGCTCTTCGTGGCGTTGACAGGGACGTTCGATGGTAGGCCTAGCTTTACATATCTGCCACACATTCAAGCGGAAATACTGTATATCAAACTATAATATTAATACGTGCAAGTAACTAAAACTCATGAACTAATACTCATACGAAATTCCTGGTCAGATTTTAATGATTGAGATGTAAGTTAAACACTGGGAATGAGATTGTTTACCAACTCAAGTGAACAGAAATATAGTGTAGCTATGATATACTTGTAGATACGTGTACTTTATTATCTCTAAGTCGGGGATACTGAGCTTTCTGGGATTAAATCTTAGGTAGAATAAAAAATTGAATTAAAACTATTTACATAATTTTAATGAGGACCTTAGGCAAATTATTATAAACACCATACTTAGCAGTATTGAATGTATGGTTCTGTAGTATTGTAAACATAATAACACAAAAATAGGTTTAAAATATTTTAAGCTGTTAACTAAACTGTTTTTATCATATGTCTTAACCGATATTCGGCTACATATTTTTTGCGCAGAATCTGAATCCAAGGTAAAATTTACATTTCCATCTTTCTTAATTTGTAGACAGTGGAATTGGCTACCCACAAAACTGGGTACCCACGGAATTGGATACCCAAGGGGTTCGATACCCCGGCCGTTCGCTCTATTACACATTCTAAAGTGGCGTTGCCAACCTAACAACTTATAAAATTACTAGCCAAAGTACCCGTTCTTCGCACGGGCTAAAAAGGCTGAAAGGTGTAGGCTCTACTGATACATTTAAGATATTGTTAATTAATTCTTCATTGTTTACAAAATGACAAAACAGGAGTGTCTACAACATTTCAAAATAACATGTGTCAAATATTGGGAGAGGATAAGGATTAATGTAATAGATACAGTCGTCGGAAAAAAAACTTAAAATCTAAATAATTCACTAATTTCAATCCAGCAGTTTATCTGAAAAATTATCTTTATTTCTTCTTCTTCCCGAACTGTCAAAATATAGTGCAAACGGATGTTGTCATTAGAAAATGTAAACATTGAAACCTAGGACGGTCACGGCCGCTCTTTCTTCTTCTTCTCCTTCTTCTCGAACTGTCAAATTTTAGTATTCACAGCTGTTGACATTCAAGTAATTTTATGTTTTCATTCTCTAAAAATATAAACATTGAAACTTAGGACGTTCACAGGGCGTAGCCCGAGAGGATTTTAAGGAAATTAGTATGCCTATGAGTTGCATGAATTTAAGATCTACCTTTGTGTAAAATTTCAAACCGGTTGGTTTAGTATTTTTCGCATTTACTTGCCACACACAAACCCACAAACCCACAAACAAACATACAGAAACCACCTCTTCTTTATAATATTATAGATGATAAAATACGGAAAAAATACTACTATTATAAAAATAGTGCCTGAACGCCTTAAGGGATTCAGTGAGGCAATTTTTTTTATCAAACAAATTATTTTGTACAGAACTATAGCTTATAATCTCCCATTTTCAACGATATATATATGTATATGTCCAACAATCAATCCTGATTTAATTCAAAATATGGGATTTTATAAGAGTATGTCGGTGGTTTTTCAACAGAAACTCAAGCTTATTTACTCAAATTTGCATTGCTTTTATATAGTATTATAGTAGTCCAGAACAATTTTGTTGATACCTACAAGATTACTCTTTCTAGTGTTAGCAAACTGGTATAGGTTATTTTCATATGACGTCTGTTGCTAAGTTAATAAAAATAGCTATATTGGGTTTGTTTACTAATTACGAGGTATTATTTTTATTTTCCTTATTTTCCGGAAGTTGTATTTTTTAGGACATAGGTTCCTTTTTCTCGAACAATGTAGGCTATAGATTGTTATTATATTATTATATAGATCCCAGTAGATTATTAAAGAGCACACTGACCCCCTTACAACACATGTTTCTAGCTGTTGCTCATTTTATGTACAAATATACACTTATTATCTTCTATAGACGTTGAACGAGTAAAATGTTGGGCTACTAATTTCATTAAAATTCATTTTACAAAAATTTATTTAATAATATTACAATACCCCGAGTGAACCGTTGTGTACAATTACAAGAGTGATGCATGTATAAATTGCATAAAACTATACAACATATTTACATGTAGTAGGTTCTATATATCATATCTTATAGAAATACTTTAATAAATCTGGAATATTTGTTTTGACTTAAAACTACTAAGGCAAAATGTTTGATTTGTGTCTTGATTTGTGACACTGGGAAAGAGTTTGTCTTTTAACTTAAGTAATCAGGAATACATAGTCGATCGAGAAAACCCCAGGACGTTGTCGTGGACGTTGTCATTTTCACATTAATGAAACGGGGAGGGGATGTATCGTTGATCCATACTTCTATATTGACATAGATATGTCTTACCTCTGGGGGGGGCTGGCAGGCAATTTGCGAGACCAAAATCGGAAACAGTGACGTCATATGGTTAGTAGCATCATTTAGTTATAAGGACAATTTAAGGGGACTAAAACATTCCCTTTAGACATATGCATGATATAACCTATTCCCCACACGAAAATAAACACAAAACTTGTTTGAATTAGTGACTGAAAACAAAGATATTATAATCACATCCAGTATCTTGTGTTTTTCTTAACTTAACTAACCAATATTATGATCATATTTCAAAATATCACATAAAAATTCAAAGACCGCAATTGTTTTTAATTGTTGTTGTTTTTTAAACAACATTTTTCCAGTAGATTCTTAGATTATTAGGCGTCCTTAATCTTACTTGAATACGTTATACAACACTAGCAGTAGCCTACCCAACTTATATTGCTAATTTTAATACACTTTAAAGACCAATCCAACTGTTTCCCGGTAACTGTGAAAGGCGTCTCACGGTATTATTTGAGATAAATTATTTTTTAAGTACCTAGTGTAAAAGTACCGTGGTAAATCTATGTGAGAACTGAAGCGACATTTCACGAAATGTTTTAGGTCAATACGCATAATCGATATTTGAAATTATTCTTTGTAATATGAAGTCGAGTGTTGAAATTTGTTATTCTGAGTCAACAGGTTGTTTAAAACAAAAGTTTGACGTAATTATTTCAATTCGACCCATTACTTTACAAATAAATAAAGCTAATAATACTCGTCACTTAAATCATACTTCCTTCTACCCACTTTTTGCAATGGACGCAAATAGCAGAAGCCAGATCTCCAACAATGATCGAGCTCCAACCGCGGTCTCCCTGCAATCAAGCCACAAAGGCAAATTTGTTACACACGGAAGAAAATGGACAGTCAACGAGCTTATAAGTACGCAGTACTCCAGTACTCTAAAGCGGAAGAACAAAATGCTTGGGCAGGCTTGACTGAGGAGTATCGGGATGCTGACAAGCTTAGAAGCTATAGAAGCTTAGGAGCCGTCTTCAAAGCTCAGAGTAAACATATACAGAAAATTCAGGCGGCAGAAAAGAAAAAAATCCCCCCGTCACAGCAGAATTTCAAAATCAATAATATGATGATAACAATGATACAAATATATGACAAGATTGATCATTTTTAAAATCAACATTAAGATTGATCAATCAACCTGTTGAAAAATTAGAATATTTGTCTTTGATTCTCCGCAACATTAGCATGGGGAAGAGTACGCAGATCTGCTGCTTTGAGGAGCACTGAAAGTAGGCATTTTTAAGATAAACTATTTTTATTTATACCATATACCAAGTTTTATGATTAGGTATCTAGACATAAATAAAGGAGTTTGCCTATTCTCTGTATGATTAACATGGGAAAAGTGTATGCAGGTTTGCAGCTGTTAGGAACACATACACTATACTTTTTTAGCATAAATGTATGGATCCCAACCACGTGAAGCTAAATACAAAGTTTCATCCTAAACTATTGGTTAATAAGGAAAATATTAATTTTTCCTTATCCTCCATAAGATTAGCGTTGGATCCCGTAAATACAATGTACTGTGTTTAGACTTTTTAATATCTTGGTTAGCGTGGGAAAGGAAAAACATTAAAGAACCTAATTGTGTAGTTTTTTGAGCTGATGGTGAAAGATAAAATTTTAAAAATTACATTGGAAAAAAGCAAAAAACTATTTTTGGGGTACAAACCCCCCCCCAAAACTATCCGTTCCGATTGACCAATTTGTCTGGATTACGTACTCGTCCGATAAAATGTAGGAATACATATTTCTACCAAATTTGGTTTCGATCGGACCATTTATACGAGAATTATCTTGTTCACAGACACATACACACACACACACACACACACACACACACACACACACACACACACACACACACACACACACACACACACACACTCACACACACATACACATATGTATATATATATATATATATATTATATATATATATATATATATATATATATATATATATATATTAACGACTGTTATTTTTGGCCTCTGGGCACCTAAAGAAGACAAAATAACATGGTCTCGGGCTTAAGTCTTACCATGAGACCTACGGTAATAGCTTCTTCCAAATGTTTAATGTGGTGATTGGTTAATTTATACACAATATATATTGTACTCGCAGTAAGCCCGTCCTTTGAACGGGTTGTAGGATGCAGTTTGAAGAAGGAAGATCATCATACCAAAATGTAAACCTGAAATCCTAAACAAATCAATACAAAGGAAATAAATGAATACCCAGCTTTATTATTTAGCATTACTTTACAATTAAATAGATTACGACATTTATACCATTATTAGTATTATTAGTTATAGGTTAAATAACTTTTTAATATACATTAGTATGATTTCGAAATGGGTTTAAATGAATGGCCAATATAAACTAACTAATACTGATTCAACAGCTGTTTGTTTTTACTATCGTTCTTTTAAATCTTTAAACTACAAAGACAGCTGTTTCTTGCCAGTAGGTTATTCATTTAAAACTGAAGCAAAATGCGACCAATATCGTGTAAAAAGTGGGTTTTTAAATGCTCGTTATTTACTTCACAAGGGTCGGCGGACACTTTCAAGCCTTTAAATACCTTCTCTGGAATGTAGAGAATGTATGAAATAAGTTTCATTATTATCGGTTCTCCCGTTTTTTCGGTGAAGACGGCGTAAAATGCCTCCTGGGGCGTCACAGACAAACAGACAAAAATTGAGATAAGACCGGTTTCGGCTTCTCTAACACACAAAAAGTCAAAATAACTAAAAAAATGAATAATTCTGAGCAATGTACAGACAAAACTCTAATTTTATTTATATAGATTAGAACCACGATTCACAAACACCACAATAATAAACAAATAATATTATAAGATATAAAACTAAATATTTTGTTAATTTTTATGTGTGAATATCAATCACACTATAAGACTGTTTTATCCATGAAGTTCTAAGTACTCGTGGATTCCACGAATACTTATACTCTATTTAAAGCGTTTTTATAAAAACTGAGTACTAATGTGTATAAAAATGTTTATATTACTTCCCTGTGGGAAATAAATCATGGGTATGACAAAAGGAATGTTTCAGTACCTTTAAACAGCTGTTCTTATTCTTATATTTTAAAATTCAATATAATTTATATGGCACTTGTAATGAAAACCTGTTACAAATTTTCATCTTACAAATTACCAACACCCCCAGAGCTAAGATATATCCATGTCAAAATCTATAAATGTCTTAACATATTTTAATATCTGTTACAGATCCAAAAGTAGCTGTTCCTCCAGTCATGCTGGACACGCTTGACCTGTTAATTCAACTCGGCTTAGACTATAAATACATTGACTCGGACTACGATACATTTGATTTATAGTCATTCGACTAATTTTCTTTATAACCACTCAATGCGTTCAGTGTCAGAATAAAAGATAACAAACTATTTTTATGGAATAACTGGAGAAAGAAGAGACGAACCAATAAAAAGTAGACCTTCAGCTTTTTCCATAAGGAAATCTTGAGAATCGAAATTCAAATTTCGTAAACTTTATTTTCAGTTTTTACAGATGGGAGCATTGTGCCATAAAATGGCTAGGAAGGAACAAGTTGTTCATGAGTTTTTATTATGTATCGTATTATGTGTTACGTATTATATTGTGAATTATTAATTTTATAAAACCTTTTCACAACACGAATTTAGGATGGATACAGGCGGATGCAGAATACAGATCGAGGCAAATTTTAAACACACTCTTGAATAACTATATCCAACAAATTAATCTTTTGGGAGATAAAGTACTCAAGACGATTTACCCTTTATATAAATTAAAACAGGGACTCTCATTTTCAAGTGTATGATTGATATCCTCTTGAAAAACTGTTTAAAATTGTTGTGTCAAGGGAACACATTGTGGCCTAATCATAGAGGTGGTACAATCTTAGCTACATGCAGGAAGAGAGAGAATCCAGTATTTGACTTTATAGATGGGTAAGATAAACGATAAACGGTATCAGTGGAATGACACAATTTACCTCTAAATAAATTTTAAAACTAACTTTAATATCCTTTGTTAACCATGTCATATCCTTAACGGTGGTTTTCTAAAGATATCATTTAAAAATTTACTGTTTCAAAACTAATCATCATATTTTTGAAACTAAAAACAAGAGAAAATAAATTAAATGATTTATTTCTTAGGATGATTTCTAACCACCACCCCCTCTTCCCCCAGTAATACTAAACCTTTTTGAGAGATTTTTTTGGGTGGTTTGACCATACACAGCATACCAAGTGTCATGAAAAACTGTTGATATATGAGGAAGAAATTGATTTTGTAATAGTAGTAGTAGAACTTATATAAAATTAATTTTATGCAAAAAATTAAAAAAAAATGATTTTGTGGTATTGAAAAGTCTATTTCTTTTGAACCATTAGTTCTACAAACATACTGGTGGTCGTTATTTGGGACTTAAATACATTTAAACCATGAAATTATAATCAAAATGCTTAGAGCGGATTTTGATAAATGTCCATTTTTCACATTTTAAAGGGGATTTGAGGGGTAAAATACTCTTAAAAGTCCAAGATTAAAAACCGCTCGGAGATGGCCAAGTGCACCGGTGTACCAAATTTCATAAAAAATCGTACGATCATTGGGGTCTCGAGGTTTGTAGGGTTTGAACAGATAGACAGACAGACCAAAAACCACTTTCTTATTCAGGGGGGCTCAAAACGGATATAACCACTCTCAATTCAAATTAGACAATTTTTCTCCATACACTAGGTATAAGGAGAGAAAGTAAAAAGTGATGAATTTATAACTAATGATGGTTTTTGGTTGTTTCATTACCGTGTATTGCTTCTTGATATTTTCATTACCGAAAACCAGCTTACTTCATATACGTGAAACAATTATTATGTATTTTATTTTTTTATATACATAAGAAATATGAACTTCATATCAAAATGTAAAAATGCATTGAGAAGACCTATGCGTTTTAAATACCTATGTAACAATTTCCTGCTTCATATACAACTGAAATATTTTGAAAACAATACTTGGACATAACGAAATCCTAATTTGATCAAATAATGATTTTGTGGCTGACCAGAGACTATCTTAAGCGAGAAAATATCAATGAAATATTTGAGGTCAACTCTGTTTCAAAGTCCACCGTTTTGACCTTTGTGCAAACGACACCTCTGTTTCTTATTTCCCCAAATCTGTCTTCTATTGACGCAGAGTATTTATTAAAATAGTAAACTGTATATATAAAAATAAAACCAGCAATTCAAAAATGAACTAGACACACAGTTATTTCTGCTGTATAAGTTATATAATTAATTGTAGATTTATCCTTTTCATAAAATAAAATTTAATTACATATTTAGGTATTCCTAATATTAGTGTACAGTACATTTCATTTGTCAATAGATCAGCTTGAGAGAATATTCTACATAACAGAATACTTATATACGAAATGCATGAACAGAGCAGTCTCTCATAGAAGTAGAATGGTATAGTATATATAATATTTTACTTTCTCCCTTTATACATAAAAGAAAGAAAAAGTGGTTTTCGAACCGATGTCTGTCTGTCTGTCTGTTTGTCTGTTTGTCTGTTTGTACAAACCCCGAAATCACACTGATCGTCTGATTTTTATGAAATTTGGTACACAGGTCTTGTGGCCAATCTCCATATCTCATATGGCTAAATCTCCAGGCCATTTATTTCAATTTTTAATTGTTTTTTAAGGGTAGTTCATCCCTAAAAACCCTTCTGAAAATCCGACCCCACCAATTTTGATTACAATTTCATAGTTTTTAGGTTGAAGGTCCCAAATAATATGAGACCACCGTATGTCTAAGAACTAATGGATCTAAAGTTAAGTGCTAAATGACAAATAAATGTTTTGGTAAAACAATAATTTTATAAAATAATTTTATTATCGCCATTAAAACCAGATTGAAAAACGATATAAATAATTGACTCATTAGTCTACGGTCCCAGACAAAAGTTTAACTTTATGTTCGTGGTGAACACAGTACGTTGTCTGGGAGCGCCCAATGGTATTCTTATTGGGAATTTTAAAATCTCTTTCTTTCTTTTTTCTCAACCGTTTTCCATGACACTACGCAGTTAGTTATATAGGTATGATAGGGTTACATCGCGCAAGAAAATCCAGAAAAAAATTAAGCATTACCCGGAGGGAGGGTTATATCCCCAAAAATCTACTAAACATTTTTATTTTTTGTTTGTTTAAAAAATTGGATGAAAATGTTTGCAATAATAAATCCCTAATGATATTTAAATAAATGTTAAAAAATGTGATAGTTTTATTAAACATTGGATTTTTTATTGTAATTCGCCTAAAGGGAGAAAGTATGTGTCAGTCCACTGATACCGTTTATTTAATATAATGATAACATATTACCTTCCCTATAATAGACCAATTATAAACCTTATATAACTTAGCATTTATACTAGGCCTATGTCATGTACAAAAGCTATGTTTAAGTTACAACTCACGGTATGCGTGGGCCAAAAACTTCCAACTTACACCAAACCAGAATGATCGTAGATACATAAAACTTATACCAGCTGAACACAGTTTTCTTTCCAGTCTCTTAATACCGATTGGTGTCATTATTCTTAGTGTGCCGGGAACAATTTCCATAAATAAACAACTATCGGAATTTTCAAATAAAGATAGGCCTACAATTTGGCTGTGGTTTTTAAAAGTTTTCCTAAATTTACCTGGCTTAAAGACGAATAATTTTACTGATTTTTTTAATTCCATACATCGTAATTTGTAAATCACCATCAAGGCCATGGGTCTTTGTAAAAGCAAAACGCGACACACGCGAACATCGCTGTGTCCGACCCGGGCCCGCGCTGTTAGGCTATTTCATTTGCATAAAATAATATTAAACCTAGAAGCGTCCACTATATTTTCTTCAGAATCGCCTTGATTTTTAGGATTTTGCAAGTCTTTAAAAAATCATTACTAATTTTAGAAATACTGAAAACGTAAAGTATTATTTATCATTTTGTTCAGTATGAATTTCAGAATCAAAAGTGTTAAAAAGGAAATAATGAAAAAATGGATATTTAAAAAAACAATGGAAATATATAAAAAAGGAGGCAAATGAAAAATCCTAAAAAGGATTTTTTCGACCAAATGCATACAAACGGCTAATCCACTCTCTCAATAACAAAACTACACAAAAAGTTCTATAAATTAAGTTTTCATTTAATATAATATTCTGAAAATTAAAATATTATATTCCTGTCCTCCAACTCTGCTAAGGCTACATAGGTGGGCGTGGATAGCCACAGAGAACAAATAGACTATTAACTTTCAATATTAAGCTGGTTGTGTGTCGAGGGATGCTGTAGGATGGACAACCGGGATGTGAGGGCTGGACCATGGGATTAAGGGCTCTGCACAGGGTCCACAAAGGTAGGGGGGTTTCGATGGGTTCACACCGAACTGACACATCGATGTCTTCAAGACTTCAAGTAGTCTTGAAGTCATTTAGTCCTTCAAGTAGTTTTGAAGTCAAGTGTCGCATTTAACTGACAGTTAAATGCGACAGTAGAACACATCGATGCGACACATTGAACTAAGTGTGTGTAGGACCCTTTAGGAACTACATAGTTTTCATTGAATATTATTTTGTTTGGAACACAAAAAATAATAGTCAATAAATCTGTGAGCATTACCTTTCTATGGTACGGATAGTATGTATAGTGTGCTTTCGGTATATGCCTACGCTACTGCTATAAGAATGCTAACTCTGATTATTTAGTTCCTGAGGAAGAACACAAAATCGATTAAAAATTTCAACAACGCTTATACTAAAACAATATTGCTAACAGTTTTCAAACATGGTAATAAGCTCATAAAATCTTGGCTTCAATCGCCAAATTGTCGAGTGCCGAAGAGGTTATGCCCACGTAGAATGACGCCAAAGCGCTGGAACGGGTTTACGGGTAAAAAGTGTACAGCAAAAAAACGCGAGTATAGCGCGTGGGTGGCGGCTATATATTCTTCAAGCGGGACAGGAGTGCCAATAGCCCCACATGATTTACACGGGTACCAACCTTGAGCTTTCCGGT
This sequence comes from Nephotettix cincticeps, assembly GCA_023375725.1. Classification (NCBI taxonomy): domain Eukaryota; kingdom Metazoa; phylum Arthropoda; class Insecta; order Hemiptera; family Cicadellidae; genus Nephotettix; species Nephotettix cincticeps. Next base: position 85,818,119 of record CM041791.1, on the reverse strand, counting down.
AGCTGCAAGACTGCCTGTCTCCAAGGATCTGTTTAGTATGGACATGAAGCCATGGACTCAATCAATATTACTATATTACTTAAAAGAAGCAAATAAATCTTGTTTTCTGTCCAACTTTGGTTGACTACTTCGATTATAAAAGTTTAACTTTAAGAGGCTTTAAATGGGTAAGGTACAGTACAATGGAATTGAACCATATTAAATAAGAAGACGGAGCTTGGAGTGAAAATAGTGCAACAATACCGCCTACTGAACAACTCTTCTTCAATTTAAAACATTCACATTTCATTCATTTTAATACAAACAAAAGTTACTACCAGGCTTTGAGATTTTTTACAATAATTTAAACCGGTTACCACTTATAGCGTTTTACATATTGTATTGCTAGCAAATCCTTATAAAGTAAAGTGTTTTAATACTCATTCAGTTCTTCAATGAGGATAATACTCATTTAGAGCAACAGCTAACTGTGCGTGTGCAATCATAATCTTCAGTAGGAGGAGGACTTCGAACACAAGATAGTATTGTAACAAGTTGAAATTGAAAGGTGTACTCATTGATAACTAATATTTCTAAACGCCTGCATTGTATTCTATGTCAAAATAAATAACCCCAAGTGATAGTTCATAATGTATCCCTAAGTATTTGCATACAAAAAGTAAGTTTAAGTCATTCTGTTACGTAGAGAATCTTGTTGTAAGAAGATTTTTTGTAAGACTTTTAATGTCAAGATTAAAAAAAAATCTTTAGCTGTCAGTTCAACCGTTATGCCAATAAGAGCAATAGATTAGCCTAATAAATAGAGTCAAAACATTGATAGTATGCCCACGTCCTCTGTAATTCCCGGATATGTAACAATATAAGTATGTGAGGCTCGTATGCCAAATTGTCATCTATGCCACATAACCTGTGCAAATGATACTACAAGAGGTGCATGTGATAGTTGCCTCGACTTGGGTAGCATACCAACAATGAGTGATAACTGGTAAGCACTCTGGCCGCCGCAGCGCCACTGTAGCGCTGGACCTCCGTCTCCGTCCGTATATCATACTTCACACACACAGTCTACGCGCGCGCGTCTCCGCTCGCACTACTATGGCGCTTACAAACTACTCTAAGGTGAGTATAATAACACGCAAGATGCTTTTTTAGTTTTTTTAATTGTTAGTTAAAATTAAAATGGGCTAGTATTCTCTATCTCGTACTTTGATATAGAAAGCTGTGATTTCACAGCTTTCTAATACTTAAGAAATACGTTTGGTTTTCTTAAGTTGCAAGTCCTTTTTGCTTAATTTTTTTCTAAATTAGTGACTAAAACTGCTATCAATTAACCTCTTAAATATTTATATAATCATCCAGAAGGTTTTTATAACATATTTAACGAGATTTTACCATAATTTTGGAACTTAATACAACCTTAGCACTATTTTGAGATGGATAAAACTATTCAGTCACTACTCAATATTCAAACTTACACTGTATATTTGAACCAGATATGCTAACAATTAAATAGCATTTATGTAATATTCATACAATTTATGATATTTAAGTACTTAATAAACGATTAACTTAACAACACATAGAGAAACTAGGATGTATCACAGATTATAAGTAACCAGAGATCGCTTCATTTTGGCATTGGCTTGTGCCTAAAACGCTCTTCACACAATTCCGACCACAGAAAATAATATTCTACTGATTTATTGATCATTGGATTGAAAGTGTCAGATGAATGTCACGCGTTGCTGCAATATAAAAAAACAGATTAATTAGTTTTTGGTTCGTTGGAAAATATGAAACATAATATAATTTATCTTTCTGGAATGGCAGCCTAAACAGGTATTTTAAGCCAAAATATGTATAAGAAATGAGTGTACTCATGTGGAATTGAGCTAAATAAATCATGCGTGGAAAATGTAGACAGAATACAACATCTTACTGAGAGTAACTTTTACAATTTTACTATCTGGTAAATGCACACACTGGCAATGCTCTTTTTCTTAACACTTCATGCGTATTTCGCCTGAAAAGCTTTCTTTTAATTGAAGAAAAACTCACATACGCGTATTACATTCACAGAGTAAGGGCTAATTTTGACTCTTACTTTTAAATTTTACATAAAAAAATTAAAATATTCAAAATCAAAGCAGAGAAATCCCTAAAAAATTAATATATCACTTAAAAAATTCACATATTCAAGATTAACTTTAACACCAACTTGTAAATATAAAAAAAGCAAACAAATATTAAAAATTGAAAGCAAACAAAAAGTAATCTTTTACACAACATTATTTGAATGACATAAATATAAAACAAATATAGGGGGAATGGTTTGGAAACACATAAAGGACATTTAGTCCTACATTCAATTTTGTAATATATAGAAGAAGATGGTAACCTAAATGAGAATACAACATAAATTGAAAATTTTGTCAAAGAAACTGATAACCAGAAGTATGTAACAAGTTTGAAAATGGCGCTTTTTGGTTTAAAGCTTGAGTTTCCAGTTTGACGGAGGGAATCGCATGACGGGTTAAAGTTAGTAAACAATTGTAACAAATAGTTATAATATTGTTTTAAATCATTCTTAGTGTAGTATATTCAAAGGGTTCGGGGCTAAATCCAAAAGATTGTCCACAATTGTGGAATAATACTAAAGACTAGGTCACATAAAATTATTATTTTTAACGATATGTTTGATTACAACATTAATTATTTAACATAAGTTTTATTTACAATCTATTGATTGTAACACATTGATCGATTGTCTAACACATGAGTTAGAAATTTTGTACTAACAAAATCTAACATTAGACAAGTAACATGATAACTAACTTTGGAAACGAGAAATCAAGTCCAGGAAGTTGTGACGTTTCAGTCAGTAGGTGTTATAGCTGCTGCCCAAAAGGTTGAGTGCCAGATGATTTGGGTGTTGATCTAATTTTGAAAGGTGTTTTCCACTAAAACGTTCGATTTCATTCAAGACATGGGGGATGAAGGTACCTGTATGGAGGGTGGCGTTACAGACGAACCAGACTGCTTGAAGAATCGTACGGATAACTTTAGACTGGAATCGTTGTATGATTTGAATGTTAGAGTTAGCGGAAATTCCCCACAGTTGAAATACATAATTCCATTTGGGTTTTAAGATGACTTTGTACAGAAGAATTTTTTATGGGTTGATAATTTAGAATTTTTGTTGAGGGGCCATGATAATTTTTGTAATTTAGGTTTATATTCAGGCGTTTATTCCAGTTGTGAGATTTCTAGATTTAAGTTTACTATCAAAGCACATGGATATATATTTCACTTTAGTTATTTGTGGAAGATGAACATTGTTCAAGGAAACAGGAGGGCACATACCGGCCTTATGTAACATGGGATGACTTTCCTTCATTTACTTTTATATCATGATGGGAAACCATCATAGCAGTGTCATCTGCAGAGGTGACCATTTCAGACACAGGGTTTGTTGGTATATTGGCCTGCTGTGTATATTATATAAAGGACAGGTCCCAACACACTACCTTGAGGTACTCCCGATTGTATGCTGTTGAAGCCCGAGAGAAAGTCTTTAAGTTTGATTTGAAAAAACAACATTTAATTGCAAGATTTTTAAATATAAATTTGCGTTTAATTAAAGCTTAACACGTAAGGCGAAACGGTAAAAAGGGGCAGGAGGGCAGGGATTTTTAGAATAGCTGACTGGTCGTGCCAACGTCAGATTGCCGATTCGGCTTTAGTAGTGGGCATCAGAGCACCCATTTTTCAATAACTTTGTGATTTGACTCGGAGACCCGAATCGGCAGCGATAACGTAAACGTCAAATCACCGGTTCGCACGGTTGCCACAGACCACCACGTCGTCAGATCACCGATTCTCACAGTCGCCACAGACCACCACGTCGTCAGATCAACGATTCTCACAGTCGACACAGACCACCACGTCGTCAGATCACCGATTCTCACAGTCGACACAGACCACCACGTCGTCAGATCACCGATTCTCACAGTCGACACAGACCACCACGTCGTCAGATCACCGATTCTCACAGTGGACACAGACCACCACGTCGTCAGATCACCGATTCTCACGGTCACCACAGATCACCATGTCGTCAGATCACCGATTCTCACAGTCGACACCGACCACCACGTCGTCCGATCACCGATTCTCACAGTCGACACAGACCACTACGTCGTCAGATCACCGATTCTCACAGTCGACATAGACCACCACGTCGTCAGATCACCGATTCTCACGGTCACCACAGACCACCACGTCGTCAGATCACCGATTCTCACAGTCGACACAGACCACCACGTCGTCAGATCACCGATTCTCACAGTCGACATAGACCACCACGTCGTCAGATCACCGATTCTCACGGTCACCACAGACCACCACGTCGTCAGATCACCGATTCTCACGGTCCCCACAGACCACCAAATTGTCAGATCTCCAAATTGTAATAACAATAGGTATTTTGAATAATATAAATAATAATGAATTTAAAGATTTAATTAAATTAACTCATATTGTGATGGGAGGTTTAACCGCAGGCCTACGGCAAAGTGGCATAGGCCCTACTTTCCTCTCTACCGAAGCACCATGCAGCGCGAATAAGAACAAGAACAGCTGATTGAATGAACTGAAATCGTCCCCTTTAGACATATCCAGATCTAACCTAATTTCTCACAGGGAAGTAAATACAAACATATTAATTGCTATTATAGATCACAGTGTTTTATTTCATGTGTCATAACCGTTCTTGATTTTGGACAGTCATTATTTAGAATGACATATAAACTATTTTATTTCCAAAATGAAAAAAAAACTATGTCCGTTTAAAATATACTCAATGGGCTATTGTATAAACGTTTGAATACTTAGTTCATTTCTTTTCATCGTTTCTCATTTCTTGCTGGAGTATACAATCCATTGTCACAAAATAACTTAGCACATTTTGACGAAATTTGAAATGAGTTTTTTAATTTTTATTTTAGTTTTACTTGAATAAACCTCCTTTATTCGGTGTTTTACGTATGATGGACGCCTCGGAGCGACTGCGCGCAGCCACCAGCCTCCGCCGTTGGACAAGGTCAACGCCTGACTGCACTCTTGCTCTTCTAGCTTCGCAGACTAACTATTTTTATGCGGTCGTTGTCTCAAAATATGAGCACGGCCGACCAGCAACTGTCTGCCCGTTGCCGATATTGACCTTGTCTGTTATCTGGGAATTGGATGTCAAGTCGCATACCGTGGATATGAATTGGTTCAAAACCTATCGAGCTATGTGGCGACTGCATGTGATAACTGTTACATAAACTCTATATGAAGAATATATCCACATGTTATATCCATGCTAAAATTTGTTAATGTTAAAGAGACATTCAGGACAAATGGACAAATATGTACATGTTCTGCAGGTACTTTGTGCCTGTAGAACATGTACATGTGCAACGCAGAGATACGCAATTTTCACCTAACAAAACGAATTAAATTTCAAACAGCTTATAAAAACACGGAGCACTATAGATATATGTATGAAAGTTACGATATTGGTACTTAAGCCAATTCAGTATGTCATGTGTAAAACCTAATGGGCATGCGTATTATGCATTATATGCAAACCTCAAATTTTTAGTTTATATTTTAAAACTAATTCAATCATTTGATTAAAATAATAATCAAAAATCAAATAATTGCTGTTTACTTTACTATTTACATCTTAAAGGTAGGTTTATGAACCCTATAGGTACTTTTGTATTTATTTACTATAAAGGGTCATTGAGAATGGTTGTGTTCTGATTTATTTGAATCTAAATCTGCATCACAGTATATTTGAACATAAAATGTTGACTGTATAGTGGCTTAGTGCATTATATTTTGTTGCACTTAACCCAGCAAGATGTACAAACCATACACTATCGTCATAGTTTTTTTTCAATTACATGAACTTATATTATGAGAAATACACTTCTGCATCCCTGAGGATTGATGATGCAGAAATGTCAATCCCTGCTTCACGGTGATGACACGGTATATTGCAGGGTTTTTATTTGAATTCAATATTTAATACACTTGAAGTATTTTTTCAATATATTCTTAACTTATTTTACTAAATACTATAAAATATGAATATAAATACGTAGACTATTGAATGGAGGCGGAAAATCACGAACATCACAGCATTATGAAACATTTCACCCTGTGCGAAATAACAGGCACAGATTGGGGTAGACTATATTCCACCTATAGGCTAGTAAACAAAAATGTCATTCCATTACCCGTCAAAACTTATATTTACTCAGTATGTCGTATTTCTTTAACGTATTCGTGCCATTCAAATAGTATTTGAACTAAACATTATTTGTCATCCTTCTCTATCGAGCCTAGATAACCGATTAATGGCGCAAATTTGAGCATGAAGATTTATGCACGTTCTCAGACGGTGATTTGTCTCAATGAACAGTCCCCAACGGAGAAATTACTGGCCAGGTCAGTTAGGTCTATTGACCGCCCATAGCTAAACAGCCAAGACTTCAGACATTACACATCTTAAACAGCCGCAGATATTTACAAATAACCAATATGGTTACAGTTTCGTAGGTTTTTGTGGCAGGTGGTAACTCATGAGTACGAGTTGTTCTTGAGGTAGGCCACGGGTGTAGTTTACACAGGTATCACTGGTTGAGTTATTAGGCTGAGGCAGGCGCTAAGAGCTTACAGTGGCGTAGCAACGGATTTTTATTGTTGTGGACAAATATTGATTGACAGGTCCTCCCGTTGACGTCCTTCGATATCTATTTAGTTCCGTCACTTTTAGAACGTGTCAAAACCTCAGTGTGAGTGCCATTAGTTTCTTTGATCTGTCAATTACCTCTCATAGTTTTAGCAAATTTCCTATAGGGAAGAAGCTATTAAATTAAATTATATATATATATATATAATTTAATTTAAGATAAAATTTGACAATTTTAAAAATAATATGGAAAAAACGCAAAAACCCATTTTTGGGGTACAAAAAAACCCCAAACTACCCGTTTCCATTGACCGATATGTCTGGTTTACGAACTCGTCCGAGCATTTGTAGGAATACACGTCTCTACCAAATTTGGTCTCGATCGGACCTTTTTTACGAGAGTTATCGTGTTCACAGACACACACACACACACATATATATATATATATATATATATATATATACAGTATATATATATATATATATATATATATATATATATATATAAATTTTAACGACTATTGTTTTTGGTCTCTGGGCACCTAAAGAAGAAAAAATAACATGGTCTCGGGCTTAACTCTTACCATGAGACCTACGGTAATAGCTTCTTCCCTATGGGAAATTCGCTAAAAGGGGAGAAATTAAAATACCTACCGTTATAAATGTAATGAAATATCCAATTATATTTCTTACAAAGAGTGTTAAGAGTGATGATCATCTGCGAAATTTTTTGTTTTACAGGAAAATCATTAATTTAAGGGGATTTATGAAAACATGTGACTGCCTGATTGCTGATTGTTTTAATGTCTGATTGCTGATTTTCGATGACTGTGTGATTGCTGCTTTTTATGACAGTCTGATTGATTCTTTTTGACATGGATATGTCTTAGCTCTGGGGGGGAGGGTTAGTGATTTTTAAGATGGAAAACATGTAACAGGTTTCCATAGAAACCACCAGAACTATTAATGTATTGAATTTTAAATATAAAATAATAAGAACAGCTGTTTTGATGAACTTAAAACATTCCCTTTAGACATATCCACGATCTGACCTATTTCCCACAGGGAAGTAAATACAAACATTTATTTATGACTGTCTGAGTGCTGATTGTTTTAATGACTGTCTGATTGTTTTTTTCAGCAGCATTTTTGAGTGAGGTAACGTTATAAATACTTAATAAACAGGATTTGTTTGAATGATACAAATATTTATTTTAGAATAAGAGTAAGTAAAAAGTAAAAAGTATTTTAGAATGAGATCCTGTGACAGATCCTCTAACTAAAGGAATTTAAATTTGGATATATACTGCTGGAGAAAATAAGACAGTAGAATACCAGTTTTGTCGCGGAAACCTATTTTGCATACGGACACAGCTGGAATAAAGAGTAAGAAAGAGATTATAAACAGAGTTATATTTGAATAACATAAACCAAGTAAGAACTAAATCCAAAAAACATGGGGATTGCATAAGATATGGACAAATAAAGACATTTTAAATGTATAAACCTAACAGACTCGCGAGGGCGTCTGACCTCAACCTCTGAACTCGTCGCGACATGATGTAGTCAGACTCAGACTCAGCACGCCAAGTATAAACTGGACTGGGATGTCCAACCCTCCTTGACACAAACACACACACACACACACACACACACACACACACACACACACACAGCATAGGGTGTTTGAATATCACAGTATTCGTATTTCTGAATGGAGCTCGTAATAAATGTTGAAGGATTGATAAGTGATCGTATGCAGAAGATTCCAACCTTTGCAGACGTCGATGTAGGTCCTATACGATTTTATCCTTTCCGCCAACGGAGAACTTCACACTCTATCCACGAATTGATGATATTGATATTGGTCAGTTTGTAGAGGACCCGGGCCGCTTGGCTTGGGTTACGGTGGGTGTAACTGCCTTTAGAATTGTTGCTAACAAGATCTGTTTTAGTGGAGTCAAATTTCGAGTATTACTTTATAATATGTTTGAACCTTACCGATGTTCTGAAACGGTTCTGTTCTCCATTAAGGTATTTGTTGAACAATCGTTTTATATAACGAGGCTATTAAACAGTTATGAAACAAATCTATGACTGGGACGGTAGCGTCTTCTGTAATTCTGCTTCTTGGAAGTTACGAATTGTGGATACGGAAGTTAAATGAAATGGGGATATTTCCTGGTATAAGTTTCTGTCCGAACTCTTGAATACTCCTTACGCAAAGATGTTGATCATAATTACACCAATTTGTAGTTCAGTGGCAAAATGTTGGTTCGGATTCGACGTTATACTGTTGTTTCCTAGATACCATTGCTTGTTGGGCTATTAATTAAAAGTCCTAGCTAAGCTAGCTAATCATGTCAGCCTTAGTAAGTAATAAGATTAAAAGATCGCACCACAATAATTGTACAGTCATTTCTCATTCATACTTGGTCGGAAATGGTGACCTACCAAGGTTGAAAGGTAATAAAGGTAATATTGTAAAATTACTTTCTGACCATTGGCCTAACTAATTATTTATAGATTATTATTTTTATTAATAAATAATAATAATATAACCCAATAATAGTATTGTATGGAAGACTAGCGGTAAGCCCGTCCTTTGTACGGGTTGTAGGATTCAGTTTAAAGAAGAAAGTTAATCATACTAAAATGTAAACCTGAAATCCTAAACAAATCAATACAGAGGAAATAAATGAATACCCAGCTTTATTATTTAGCATTACTTTACAATTAAATAGATTAGAACATTTATATCATTATTATTATTATTATTAGTTATAGGTTAAAATAAATTTTTAATATAGTATGATTTCGAAATGGGTTTAAATGAATGGCCAATATAAACTAACTAATATTGATTCAACAGCTGTTTGTTTTTATTATCGTTCTATTGAATCTTTAAACTACAAAGACAGCTGATTGTTACCAGTAGGTTATTAATTGAAAACTGAATCAAAATGCGTGCAATATCGCGTAAAAGTGGGTTTTTAAATACTCGTTGTACACTTTTCAAGGGGCGATTTCAAGCATTTACAAACCTTCTCTGGATTGTAGAGAATACATGAAATAAGTTTCATTGTAATCAGTTCTCCCTTTTTTCGGAGAAGTCGGCGTAAAATGCCTCCTGGAGCGTCACAAACAGACAAAAATTGAGATAAGACCGGTTTCGGCTTCTCTAACGCACGAAAAGTAAAAATAGCTAAAAAATGAATAATTTTGAGCAATGCCCAGACAAAACTCTAATTTTATTTTATACTGTATATAAAAACTAGGATAGAATGTAGAGGGATAGAATGTAGAATGTACATATTATTTCAAACGGATTATTGAAAATAATTCGGAATGCTTAAACATATTTTAATATCTGCTAAAAATAAACTTCATTCGTATTACAATTTAAAGAAATTAATATTAAACAAATTAACAATTTTAGTTCATTCACTTTCACTTCCAGAGAATAATACTACATACATGTCAATTTATAATTTCCAAGTAATAAGATTTCTGAGTGTGTAAACTTTTTATTTTGACTGCTCTTTACAGTCTATGATGCGTTAGTTCTATTACAACTTCAAACCATTCAAATTCTCTTCATCCCTTTACAGTGCCAATGGCCATGTTATTCTCTCAATAAAGATTTAGAGTAATAATTTGTATTATTCTATTTTTATTAACAGAAAACTACAATGTGAAAACAAACATGGCCACATGAGGAGTCAAAATGATCAAAGACCGGAAACAGAGCCTGAACACAGCTGTTTGGCTTAACTTCCTGCTGGTGGCAACAATGGCAGCCGAACAACAGCTGAGTATCAACAACAATCAGGTGAGCGACACTTCTATGTAAATATGCCTCACATTCCCAAACACGCAGTCCTGACCTCCACATAATAAGTTAAACAGGTATAGGCATATAGACCAGGCAACTATGTCACGAGCATAAACGGGTTTCCTATTTTTTGTACAAATGATTGTCCTCAAGCATATACCTCAGTCGTTTGAACGAAACCACCAAAAATCAACAATTCTAACATTACCGACCGAACATATTTATGATCCCATGCCACAGCATAGATTGTTATGAAAGTTCTTGACTTCTGAACAGAACTGGTCTTTATTCGACCTACGTTATCAACACACAATCTTGAGAGTGAACTTTCTTATGCACAACCTAATTTCAAAAGAACCCAATTAAGTTCTTATACAACAACCAATAACTTATATGTCAAAATCAACGGTTACTGTCTTCCCAGAGATATTTTAATTTCCAGGTAAAACAGATAAAATATTTAAATTTCAGAACTTTATATTATAATTTTTAATTTATTTTTATTTTAATATTAAATTAGCTTATTTTGTGTAGTGTGAAGAAACAGTTCTTACAAATTTCTTATTTTGCATTGTAGCCCGGAGGATTTTTGGAGTGTTTGATTTGAAACGTGAGGCTTGATTCAGAATTGAGAGGTATACTTGGGTGTTGCTAAAGACCAAACAGTTCTGCGGTGGGATTGGTGGAGAAATAGAAGCGTATTATAGTTTAGGATGGTTGGTCAGAACCAGAGGGCGTTGACGTCTCTGCTTTAGGTCAATTTCCAAGAGCCATAAAGACGTCTGACAGCTCCATGATGCTGTCCTCTGATTGAATTGTAAATTTCAAAATGATCGCGGGAAACCCGGACCAATTGACTCAACCCGGTCCTAAATGCCGCCCGCGGTACCAAAATCAATTATCAACAGCGGCTACAATCTTCTGTTGATTAATTTATGTAATATGAGCTCGTTTTATTTTTTCTCCGTGTTTTTATCAACGCTCCAAAGACAACGTAGCCGTAGGCGCCCCTCTAAGTTTTCTGTTAATTCGTCTTAATTTAGGCATTTACTTAAACAATGCTCATTGAAAATACGAGTATATTGTTAAATGTAATTTGTACAGATAAACATTCGACCGATTAAAAATTACAGGCCTAATGAATCTTCCAGAAACATAAGGGAGAGACATTTTAATGAACAGGCTTTGATCAGACTATTATTTCATACATGGCGTTCGGTTATGTTTAGTTATCTTCCATCACATCGCCACCACTTGCCGTAGCAAAAGCCTCGTTAGCAGGCAAAGGAGCCACGCCTTATCTCTATAAATAAAAATGAATGTGTATATGTATGTTCTTTATGCATTGCCAAACTACACATCCGATCACCATGAAATTTTAGGAAGTTTGTCTATATGTGTCCGGGAAGGTTTTAGTGAAACAATTTCGAAAACTCCATAAGTTTCCATTTTATAGCGTTTTAAATATCCAATGTTATCCTCGTGGGGACTAAATTTGTTTACAAATTTTCTAGAATCAAAAAACCTTGATTTCTTAAGCTACAGCTGTTGGTTTACTTTCTATTATTATTATTATTTATTCTATTATTCTATTTTTGAAACTATGAAGTAAATATGTGCTGTATAAAATGAACATCTTTATTCGTCACGTTAATAGTTTACGGTTTATAGCGATTATGTATTTATATACAGTATTATATTTTCTGTCTGATAAAAGTCACGGGGTTTTTGTGTTGGCCAAATAAAATATAATACCAATGTTTGTACATATTATGTTTATTATTATAATCAGCTGTTGTATATCTTTCCCATAAACGCCGTATAATATTTTGGTTTGGTTTCGGTTTAGGTTGGATTAGAAAATTGTGAATCAATCAACTCAGATTTATTTGTTATGTGAGGATCCAATACTATAATACGAGCAAGGTGTGTATATATATAAACCATGTATATTATGAATGAATGAATGAATAGGCTTATTTCCATAGAAGAATACATGAAATGAAATACAAAGCTTTGTTAAAAATAAATATTGGAAAATATTCCCCACATAGGTGAAACCTGTGCGTGGGGAATGAGTTCAAATTCACCTTAAGCTAATTACAATTTTCAACCACTATAACACTAAGACTACAAGCCACCACAGAAATATAATTAAAATAAAAAAAATAATAATAAAAATAGAGAATATATATACCTATACCCACGGAATTCGAAAATCTCTGACGATTTTCTTTAAATTTTTGAAATAACTAATTTCTAAGTAGAAAATAAGTTCTAGATAGGTCTAATGCTCAGTAAAATTCCGGTTTCCTTGTAATATTAAGTTTAAAACCTAAAAAAATAACATTACGCCTATGGAGAAACAAAATATAAACAATAAAAATTATGATGATTTGTTGCGCCATTTTCTTTGTTTGAGAACATTCCCAACTAATTAATTTTTAATTCAGTTTTATAATATTAAGTTAAATTAATTTAAAGTGAATAATAAATCTTTGACATAAACTTAACCTTACGCCTAAGATCTCCAATCAAACAAGCTTTTCCAGTTCAAAATTGTATATCACGAGAATCTAATGTTTACCCTAAAGTTAACATTTAAATCCCAAATTCCTTAAAATATCCCTGTTTCCCGAATATTTCCCGTTTCTCCCAGCTCAGAACCTCGATTGTTGTAGACAACAAGGTTGACTGATGTTTGAAGGGTGCCATTTTTGGCCAGAAAACGTTAGAAAACGTCGGGAAAACTGTGTACCTTGGTGTTTTTATTCTTAATTATGTTATTAGAGAGTGAAATAAGTGTGTTTGAGTGATTTTTTCCCCGCCCAGAATCCCGATCCTCTAGCTAGATGGTACGGTTTTAGAGTGTCATAATGCAGCTTAAAATCGTACGAAACGTCAAAATTGGGTTCTTCCGCGGACAGAAACATTGTTAAAAGGTTATTAGAAAGTGCAAATAGTAAGTCTAAGATCGATTTGAGGTAAGTAGGATACCGTGTTCGAAATACATTTACCAATTTGGCTAATTTACTTGTATAATACATGTCCTACTCAATCCAATCACAGCTCGGTCACCAGGTCCTGTTATTAATATGTCTTATCATTTCAGTATTGTTATTCACTATGCCACTACCATTACAGCTGTTTTGTGTAGAATATCTACAAAAACAGCAGTAATGCTATTCGGCTTCAAAACATGGGCAATCTTAAAGTTAGCATGTATTTACTTTTAGGCGTTACAGAGTTCGCCGGGTCAGCTAGTTACTATATATAATCAATTAGTTATACATAATTGTTTAGCTCGTCTTAGTAATAAACCCCGCCTTAACAATCATGCTGCGCCTTCCAGCTCTCTCCGTTTCGAATTATTAAACAAAAGAAAAATTGCCGCTTCAATTTATATTAAACTAAGTTGTTACATGTGATATATCTGTTTTCTCTGATAAATAAATCTAGTGAATGCCTACTAAATATTATTTGTGATATTACTTCCAAAGTGTTTGATTTTCCGTTAAAATCTATATAGTAGGCAAACAAGTAACTGCTATCTAGAAGGTCATATTTTAACATACTTTATGAAAGGTACACATACTTATTCGGACGTGCCGGTATTATAAACTTACACTTTTTATTAAATAATGGTTGGGCCTATGCCTAACCGTAATTTTTATAGATTCTAACAGGCAGACTAAATATGATAGCTTAATGAGGTTTTGCTACATGCGCAACTCTCTAAGAATTCCATGAAATATTTTTATCATCGCTCTATTTTTCTTGCATTGCACAAAAAATATAGCAAACTGGAAATTAGACAATAGCAAAAATCCCAAGTGGCATCAAAAGGGTTATTGAGAACAGTGGAGAAGCAAGAGGGACGAGGCGACCCTAGGACGTAAAGGATGTCTTGTATATAGCCAGCCTTCCGTTATCAAAATTAGATAAAAGCAATAATCCCAAGTGGCATAAAAAAGGTTATTGAGAACAGTGGAGAAGAAAGAGGGACGAGGCAACCCTAGGGCGTAGAGCATGCATGTTTTGCATGCATGCCTTCCGTTATTAAAATTTAAGAAGCATAAATTTATTCGACTTAGTTTTACTTATGGAAGTGCATATGATTTAACAATTGAAGTTCAATGTATCAAAAGTTAAATAATAAGTTTGATTTTATTTTCATGTTGACTCCACCAAAAGTGTTCTGACAGCCATCGGTCCAGCGACGGAAAATACAAACTGCAATGACATCTTGTCGGTGTCCTCCGCTTAGTTTCCGGAGGAAAGACTGACAAAGCCAAGACGTGCAGACGTGTGACCCGATATCCTCCGTAACTGTCCGCATTGCGAGGGAAGAAACCAGTTTGAGTCACTTAGTGATTGTCACTGTCTGGCTGTAGACGACAATGCCGTTACTGATTTACAATCAATGAACTACATAAAATAACTTACCCTGCTATGCGATAGGTTTTATAAAGCCCCAAAAATGATTCTACGGTTTATAACAAGTTCCTCGTTATCAAGCAGAACTGTTTGGCCTACTAGACATTTGAGGCAAAAGTTAGAGGCGAGTTTGGAGACGGTAGAGATCACCGGCGAAGTTTTACAGTCTTAACTTACATTCAGTTACGAACCCTTAGGAATAATCTCTGAACATCGGAGACTATTAATCCCCCTGTAATACAGCAGATTAAACTTGAATAATATTAGAATACAAATTGTAAGTGTTTTATAAATAGTTACATTATTTTTATTTACATTATCATGTTAGCTATTTACAAACGATTTAAGGACAAAACCACTTTATAATTCAGTTGTTTGGGTACCTATGTCAGAAGAAATACGAATGAAATATATTAAGTTGTCCTGACGGTTTTAACATATTCAATCGTTATCACTAATGAGTCCACGTAGCCGTCCAATGACTACAAGCTACAAAATTATTCTGGCATTCTGTTCTGCCAAATTTGACGGCCCGGTCTATTAATATGGATGCATAAAGGAGTCCTTGGTACTTTATTCACAATAAGCAACTTAAAAAGTATAAAATGTTCAGCATTTTAAAAAGGGGTGCAATATTATGCATACTACCTTTAATTAATTCATTTTAACGATTGTGTATAAGAGTCTAAGAGAACTAAATGGCTTACAAACAATTTAATCGCGAGAGTAATAGTAATTACCAATCAATCACATCTACGCAGTTGCCACTGCCCACGAGTAATTTGTCATCAATATTTGTAAACATGGGTATTGGGTCAGCCTACGCAACGGCTGTCGACAAGGTTTCGACTAGCTTTAGCAAGTTGTTCAATTAAAAATACGACACATTCAAGGAAATTACTTTCTATTTTACATACGTATATACTGAATATTTTTTACTGTGATCTGTCCATGAACCCGAGTACAAGTCATTATTGTTAGGAAGTATTCTGATGCACTATCAAAAACTAACCCACTTCGGCCTGTCATGCGTATTGTAACCAAAGTAATATAGATAATGTCTCATTCTTTAGTTAAAAACTTCACACGTTCCATCTATTGATTTATTTTACTTTTACAGTATTCATATTTTACATGAAAAATAGACTTTATTAAACATGGTAGCTTATTCATAGCTGTGATTATGTTTTCGTTCCTTATTCTAACCTAAACAGCGTCCATTTCAATGGCTCTTTCCCAGCTGGTATCGATATCCGCGGTCGTGGCTGCGGCGGCGGAGGCGTCCGGATCACGTGACCCGGCGCGGCGGCGGTGGCGTCCGGATCACGTGACCCGGCACGGCGGCGGTGGCTTCCGGATCACGTGACCCGGCACGGCGGCGGTGGCTTCCGGATCACGTGACCCGGAACGGCGGAAGTGATGTTCGAATAACGTGACCCGGCACGGCGGCGGTGGATTCGTGATCACGTGACCCGGCACGACGGCGGTGGCGTCCGGATCACGTGACCCAGAACGGCGCCGGTGGCGTCCGGATCACGTGACCCGGCACGGCGGCGGTGGCTTCCGGATCACGTGACCCGGAACGGCGGAAGTGATGTTCGAATAACGTGACCCGGCACGGCGGCGGTGGATTCGTGATCACGTGACCCGGCACGACGGCGGTGGCGTCCGGATCACGTGACCCGGAACGGCGCCGGTGGCGTCCGGATCACGTGACCCGGCGCGACGGCGGTGGCGTCCGGATCACGTGACCCGGAACGGCGGCGGTGGCGTCAGGATCACGTGACCCGGCACGGCGCCGGTGGCGTCAGGATCACGTGACCCGGTGCGGCTGCGGTGGCGTCTGGATCACGTGACCCGGCACGGCGGCGGTGGCGTCAGGATCACGTGACCCGGCACGGCGGCTGTGACGTCCGGATCACGTGACCCGGCGTGATGGCGGTGGCGTCCGGATCACGTGACCTGGAACGGCGGAAGTAGCATCCGGAACACGTGACCCGGCACGGCGGCGGTGGCGTCGGGATCACGTGACCGGGTCACGGCGGCGGTGACGTCAGGATCACGTGACCCGGTGCGGCGGCGGTGGCGTCAGGATCACGTGACCCGTTGGGCGTTTGGCAAAGCAACCAACTATTCATTGATGGGGCAATACTACGTTGAAATGTTCACATTTTCATATGAATATATCACTGACCGTACCAAGGTATCACTTTTATACTATAGGTATACTTTACTTACTATAGTAATTAAAAATCAATTTTAATTTAAATGATAAAGTAAATAAATGTACATCATTTCATAATATGATACACGGCGTTAATCAAAGAATCATCAGGTTTTAAAACATTTTATTGACGTTAGTGTTAAACTAATACAGATATATAATATATCAACAGAAAGGAAAACCGCTACAATTTTTTATAGATACCCTACAAATTGATCAATGTGGCGTCCATTAGCCGTGAAGAAAGTTTCCAATCTATGCTATAAATTGTCCCGTACATCGGCTAGCATCGCAAGATTGATTGTTCCTATGACATTTCGAATTCGTCCACAGAGCTCTTGAAGCGTTTGAGGCATTAGCAATACATAAAGTTTGTCTTTTAATAGCTTTTAGAAAAGGAGAAGGGCCAAGTTATTATCGTTACATCTGACATCCACCTCTGAGGTAGCTTCTCATTTAAAAAGTTAAGAACTTCACAGTGCCAGTGAGATGGGGCCCGTCCTGATGGAATACAAACACTTCTGAGTCTTCTCCCGATTGAGGAAAAGGCAGTATTCCATGTCAATGTAGGCAACTCCAGTAACGGGGTTTTCCACAAAGAAAATGGTCCATAAACTTCGGTTTTCGTTATGGCGCAGAAAAACATTACACTTCGAAGTATCCCACTCATGCTCTACGAAAGCATGTGGAAGATCATATACACAAATACGCACATTATGTATGTTTACCTTTCATAAAAATTAAATGTAGCCTCATCACTAAATACAAAATGACTGGACAAATTATTATCTTGCATACGGTCCATTAGATTGTCACAAAGCTTTTTGCGTTTATCAAAATCTCCTTGTTTTATCTTTTGAAATAGTTGCAGACTATATGGTTTCAATAACAAGGATTTTCGTAACATCTTCCACACTGTAAATTTAGAAAGGCCATTCATTGATCGAAGCACTGACTAAACCTAGCCACTGTCTCTAAGGGAACTCTATCGCAACCACTGCTTTTACGTTTTAATACACTTCAAGAGTTCCACTGGTGATACCACTTTTGAATAAACTGGTGTGTATGAGGAGTCTATTAAAAATTTCTCCAAAACTCATGCTGGACAGTTATTAAAGATAAAATTGAGTCATAATGAAAAATACAAAATTTTTTCCTTGAAATGCACCCAAGAAAAAACCAAGACTAATTGTTGAACAGCTGATTTACAAAACTTAGAAACATGTTTTCTAAGCTCATGTTTCAAATATTAATATGGGACAAGAATTGGGTGAGGTAAATGCAATTAAAATCTAATGATTCTTTTATAAACACTCTTTGAAGAAGATCTGCACAGACAAAGTGTCCGTTGATCAGGTTGTCATAAAAACCTGTCAAACCTTTTTTTGTTTTAAATTCAATATATTTATTTCTAATGTTAGTGAAGATTTTAATATGACGTTTGTAATGCAATTTATATTGTCTACTAGTTTATTATTAGTTTATTAGTTAAGTTTATTATTATTATTATAAAAATCGGGTCCTGGCAAGGCTCTGAACATAATGTTGCACCTGTACTGCATTGTCAGTCGAGTACCACAGGCCAAAATCAGCTCGTAACAATACATAAGTGACTAACTAATCTATGTAAATATACTGATGAAACGTGAGGTAGGTCTAGTTTCCTCAAGAAGGCCTAAAACTTGAAGCACAACATGTCGATCCTCGTCCAATATGTTTAGACCTACTTTATAGTCACAGAAGCGAACACTAGGCGGTCCGTCACAGAGTCGGTGGCATCTCAAAGTAAAAAGCCACCGAGGTCCACTGTCCAGACATCCCCCATAAAAGGGCACAGGCCACACGAGCCTTCTTGCCCATTTTGGGAACTAGGAGTATAGGCATTCCTATTTTTCGCAGATTCCTTCTGATCTCTAGTGCATCAATCAGTGATCAAACTCTCTTTATATGGGACGAAATACTCCCAAGAATCTATAAAATTTCCCTTTCATCCTATTTGGGTATGCATTGTGAAAGACAAAGGGATACTGTATTATTTGTAAGGCAGATAAATTCTACGAAAATATCAAATAGTTGATTCTTTTATTCTCCAATGGCATTTCGCCCTGCTTAACCGAGGTAAATAGAATATTTCCATAGTTTAAAGTAGACGATAGCTTCATAGCTTCAATACTCAATTGGTAGCCTTAACTCATAGTGTTTGGCAGTACATTATAAACATTAATGTGTTCCAGGAGAACGCTATTTTAATGTTCCTTGATTAATAAGGAGCTAATTTGAACTCTGTGAATTTGTGTAGGTGTGCCAATAGACCCGTGCGAATATAAAGTTCGTATAGGTTTCGCAGTGAAATAAACAAGTCCTTTATTTTAATGTAGATAGGGTTCACACACAGTCTATTTCTATAATACATGCCATCATTGTGTATACCTTTCATTATTCAAAAGTACTTCATTGGCTCTTTCACAGTTGTAAGCCATGAAATGGTATAGTTTTACTAACATTACTTTACAAACGTACATATCATCTTTTAATTTTTTTAATTGGGTCCACAAAAATGCTGGTTCGCACAATCGTTTCACACAGAATTGTTTTATAGGAAACCCTCTTTGGTTTTTGTAATTAATTAGTTTTTCTTTTAATTCATAACTACATTTGAAGTGGGCTTAGTGTACTCGTAATTCAGCGGTGTGCAAACTCATCTGTTCTCTGTATGGGAGAGCAGACGCGCGCCAGACTGGATGTGGCGGCCGTTGCCCAGAGTGCTGATAAGAGATAGCGGACAGCCACTCCGCGCTATCACTCTTATCACTCTGTAGCGCCGCGGGCATTCCGCTTACCTCACCGCCTAAAAACCACTCGGTTGCATTACCCAGCTTCTGATCTGGACTTGGTTCGGCCAAGTAAACATACGTAGATTATTTTATTTTGTGTATTTCCAGTGGCATTTTTAACGTTTTGATGGGAAATGGTCAAAACCCCGGTCTTGTTACTACCTAACGTCTAATTATTGCAGCTGTTTGCAAAAGGAAATATTTTAAAATTTGCGTTGATATCTCAAAATGACTTACTCGTTTTTATAACATTCGAGGATTTCGAAGCCCTTGCGGTTTAACCAAATTAGCTTTAGCTTTCTCAGCCCCACATATCCGCTGGGTTCTGCGTAAATTGGCTCTCGCGCATATGGCTCTGTACTTTGTAACTTTTATAACATTTGAAGCATGTTTACAATCATTCTTAGATTCTGATACCAGCACCTGAGGCCGTCCCTACGTAGCACACAATGTATGGCAAGCGAGTAAAACGATTAATTATAGAAATAGGTTGAATATGTCTCAAGATAGATGTAGTATTTATAGTTCATTCAAACAAAATATGCTGTGAAGGGTCCGGTTACTTCCCAGAAAAAATCTCTTTCTGTGTTTACCCTTCTGATCCAGCATTACTGCCCCGGCGTTTCCTAGCCAGAAAGAGGACAAGGCTGTAAGATAAAGTGGCCACGCCGCGCCGACCTGCCAGATCTAGGCTCAGATTGCCCAAATTGCAGGTTTTGACAAACTACAACTTAATTAAACACGCGCCGTGTAAACAAGCAACTCCCCGCGACGGCTACATGGCTACATGGCTACAAACCCGCTGCGTTCAGTATTCATAAGACCTCCAAACCTCTCGAAATATTTGCACTGTCCGGCATTTGATAAGTAACCCCTGTACAAAGTAAAATAAATTATGTATGCCAAATTTATTGTACTGCCTTTATTATTTATATCTAATTCATTTTCTCATGTTTGACTACTATAAATTAATTATTTAAGCTTTATATTTTACGAAAAGTAAACTGTACGAAAACATTATGAGTGATGTGTGAAATATTCACACAATATGAATACAGTAATGATACAACAACACAACAAGTCGACTGATTAAATAATCAGTTACAGCTGAAATCAAATTGAATGGTATGGGCCTGAAGAGTATAGACATTTATTAAGTTTATTTCAGTTGAATAACTCATATTCAGTTTATAGGTAACATTAAACTTATTACTGACGATCTCCAAATTACAATTAGCACAACTAAATGTACAATTATTAAGTTATTACATAGTAATAATATTGATGCAATAAAAATGTAATAGAATAACTCTATATCTATGGAAATACAAGTACTGTAGCAACGAATAAAGCACAGTTCGTCAGGTTTCATCTGAGCCCTGAGATGTGCGAGACCTTACACATTTTATTATTTACATATATCACATCTCTATACATAAAATACCCCCATCGCAGCAGACCTGCGTACTCAGCGAATTTCCAAATCAATAATATGACAATAATAGTGCAAGTATGTGACAAGATTGATCAATCAATACCTGTTGATAAATTAGAGTATTTGCCTATTCTCTGTAACATTAACATGGGAAAGAGTATGCAGGTTTGCTGCTTTGAGGAACAGCGAAGGAACAGTATTTTAACCATAAACTATTTTTAATCTGACCATATATCATTATCCCCACGTTCGGTTATTCAATCTCATCCAAAAATGAGTCTTTCATTTCAACTTTCAATAGATGTATTATAGTTGATATGTGCATGCAGCTAGTAGTGCTTATGTTGGGGCAGAAGTGGGAGGTTTGTGGCCATTCCCACCACCAGTCCCAGCGCCGAGGACGAAGCCACGAAACTTTCATTCATCATCTCAGTTGACGAAATTTGGGATGGAGATTTTACAAGGTTCTTCAGCCTACTGCCCGAGGAGACATTACCTAGCCAGTGCAACTCGAGGATATATATCCAGATATATACAGTATATATATATTAATAACTCAAAATTTTCCATGTAATATATATTCTGATTTTACTTGATAACCTTTCTTTATATTTTTTGGGGAATTAAATTGAAACTTTGCATTAGGGTTGTTATTGTTATGAGCTTTCTAACAAAAAACGTTATTTAATATTTAAACTTCGGTTGAAAATGGCGGTGGATTTAAGTTACATATCTGAAAACTATAAGTACAATGAAAATAAAAGTTTCAAAATATTTTATATTTTATTCTAGATAGCAAAAACAATAATCTATATCAATTAGAGTTTTGTCTGTACATTGCTCAGAGTTATTCGTTTTTAGTTATTTTTGCGTTTCATGCGTTAGAGAAGCCGAAACAAGTCTTATCGCAATTTTGTGTCTGTTTGTGACGCTCCAGGAAGCATTTTACGCCGTCTTCTCAGAAAAAACGGGAGAACTGATAACAATGAAACTTATTTCATACATTCTCCACATTTTAGAGAAGGTTTTAAAATGCTTAAAATTGACCGCCGACCCTAAAAAAGTAGATCACGAGCATTTAAAACAACCCTTTTTACGCGATATTAGTCGAATTTCTTTCAATAATCTATATAAATAAAATTAGAATTTTGTCTGTAAATTGCTCAGAATTGTTAATTTTTTGGTTAGTTTTACTTTTTGTGCGTTAGAGAAGCCGAAACCGGTCTTATCTCAATTTTTGTCTGTTTGTCTGTGACGCTCCAGGAGGCATTTTACGCAGTCTTCTCTGAAAAAACGAGAGAACTGATTACAATGAAACTTATTTCATGTATTCTCTACATTCCAGAGAAGGTTTATAAATGCTTTAAATCGCTCTCCGCCTCTTGAAAAGTAAATAACGAGCATTTAAAAACCCACTCTTACGCGATGTTATACGCATTTTATCCAGTTTTCAATGAATAACTTACTGGTAATAATCAGCTGTCTTTGTAGTTTAAAGATTTAATAGAAATCAAAACAAACAGCTGTCAAACCAATATTAGTTAGTTTATTGGTCATTGATTTTAAACCCATTCTGAAATCATACTACTGTATATTAAAAAGTTATGTTAACATATAACTAAATATAATAGTGGTATAAATGTTCTAATCTTAAAGTAATGCTAAATAATAAAGCTGGGTATTGATTTATTTTATTTGAATCGATATGTTTAGGATTTCAGGTTTACATTTTGGTATGATAATCTTTCTTCTTTAAACTGAATCCTACAACCCGTACAAAAGACGGGCTTACTGCTAGTTATCAATAAACCACCAACTGGTAATAATCAGCTGCCATTGAAGTTCAAAGATTTAAAAGAAATAAAAACAAACAGCTGTCAAATCAATATTAGTTAGTTTATATTGGTCATTGATTTTAAGCCCATTTCGAAATCATGCTATGTTAAAAAGCTATTTTAACTTATAACTAATTATAATAATGGTATAAATGTTTTAATCTATTTAATTGTAAAGTAATGCTAAATAATAAAGCTGGATATTGATTTGTTTTCATTGTACTGATTTATTTAGGATTTCAGGTTTACATTTTGGTATGATAATCTTAATCTTTATTCTTTAAACTAAATCCTTCAACCCGTACAAAGAACGGGCTTACTGCTAGTCTATAATATTATAAAGAAGAGAGAGTATGTATGTTTGTAGGTTTGTTGTTTGTAGCAAGTAAACGCGAAAAATACTGAACTAACCGCTTTGAAATGTTACACAAAGTTAGATCTTAATCTCATGCAACTCATAGACATATCCATTTTATCTCCTCGGGCTACCCCCCCCCCCCAAGAACGTCATAGGTTTCAGTATTTACATTTTCAAAGGATATCAACGTAAAATTATGTAAAGTCAACTGAGGACACTAAAATTTGACAGTTCGTGAAGAAGAAGAAAGAGCTGCTGTGAGTTCTAGGTTTCAATGTTTACGTTTTATAATGTCAGAATCTGTTTACACTACATTTAGACAGTTCGGGAAGAAGAAAAATATCACTTTTACAGTTAAACTCTAGAATAAAACGCACGAACATGGTCCGATGAGAGTCAGTTCGGGATCACCAAACCGCCCTATTCTATTATAGCATATGGTTAGGTTACGACAGCTGATAGGCTAAATGAAATAAATGGTACCAGTGGACTGACACATACTTTCTCCCTTAGGTAAATTTAAAAAAGACAATCTGTAATAAAACTATCATGTTCTACAAAGTTATTCCAAATATCATTTAATAATTTATTGTTCAAATTGTATGGGGGGAACCCCCCCCCCCCCCGGTAATACCAAGCTTTTTTGTGCTGGGTTTGTGTAATTTGACCTTACGCTTCATACCAAGTATCATGGAAAACGGTTGGAAAGTAAGGAAGAAATTGTTTTTTTTAATATTCTCCATAAGAATAACATTGGGCGCTTTCAGACAACGTACTGCGTTTATCGTGGACAGTAAATTTAACTTTTCTCTGGAACCGTTAGTCGTAGACAAATAATTCAAAATGCTAATTTGTTCAGTTTTTTAAGCTGGTTTCAGTGGTACCAGTCAAGTTATACATTACTTTTATCGTTTTCGCTGAAAATTTAAAAATTTTATTTTTTCGACATTTAAAAGCCCATAACATTTGAACCGTCATTTTTACAGACATGCGGGTGGTGTCAAATTATTTAATACTCTGTTCACTATAAACTATCAAATTTTAATCAAAATCGTTAGAGCCGTTTTTGAGAAAATTGGATTTTTCACGTTTTTTAAGGGTTTTTAGGGGTGAACTACCCTTAAAAATTAAAAATTCAAAAAAATGAAAAAACGCCTGGAGATACCGTAAATATATACATACATGCAAAATTTCATCTAAATCGGACCAACGGGTTGGGCTGTGGCACTGTACACATCCAGACACACACACACACACACACACACACACACACACACACACAGACACACGGACGGACAGACATCACGTCAAAACCCACTTTTTTGGATTCAGGGGACCCCAAAACGGATATATTCTCCCTCAACTCAAATTCGAAAACTTTGTCGAAAACAATACTTTCTCTATATATGTATAAGGGGAAAAAGTGAAATTATTTGTAAAAATAATTGTCACAATTATTAAGAAGAAGAAAAAAAATGTTTATGTTCATTGACATATCATTCATGCACATAAACTATGAGACAATTCAGGAATAAGTCTGAACTGGTACCGTAGATTTTAAATTTTCTCCCGATGCCTCCTTATCCTTTCCCAATATTACATTTTACTGGCTACTTTGTCATGTTGTATACATTTAGACTTGTCATTTTGTAAACAATAAAAAATTAATTAATTAAAATTTAACAGTACACATCTCACAGAACATTATTTTGGCTAGAATCAAATAAATAAAGTCTGTGATATCTTTTGTATAACAAAATTTGGGGGTTTAAAAGATTACAGTAGGGTCTACCCGTAATATAAAAAATATAAAATCAAATTAATTATAAGATAAATTACATACTATTCCAAATATTTGTCTTACAATTAATTAATTATAAGTTTTATTTATTGTAAATATCTGGACAAGGTGAATTCCTGTTCAAAAAAAGTATTTTTTTGTGAGTTAAGTATAATAAGACCTGTTAAAATGCAACAGAAATATGTTTCAGAGCAAATCACTTACTAGAAATATCAACGAAACAACTAGAAGCCCTCCCAAGGGGCCACAAATCGTGGCTGCCAGGCCAGGTAATGTAACCAATTTTGTAACATATAATTTTTCACAACAATATTTTTTCGGGGGAGAATAAATTGTGTAATTTAGCAAAAATAAATTGCAGTGGTCATATTCGGCCATGCTACTATTAAAAATTATTTTTAAAAATTCTTTTATTATTTAGTTTTATTGGTGAAAAATTAAGTTTTGATAATTAATCTAGTTTTCTAATTGTAAGTAATGAAACCTTCACAAAATAAACTTGCTCAATTTTAAGTAAACAGTAAAGAAAGCTATTTCAAAAATTTTAAAATTTATTTAATGTCACTAGAGAAGGAAATACATACTTAATAAATGTATGTGTGTAGTATCCGGTCTTTAATTAATGTTATAAATATATAGAAATTTAATATAACTGGAAAAGCCCACCTATACAACAAATGCCAAATTTTGAATTGTTATAATGATGGAACATACCATTGTCATAGGAGAAATAAGCACTGCAGATTTACAGAAATTACATACAATAATGGGGGGAGTAAGAGAAAACCAAGCCAGTTCAGCACTGATAACATGAATTTATACTCAGGAACTTTTCTTTACACATGTTACACTTTTTATTTCTGCTTATTACTGTATGTTATTTCTGGTTATGTAAAGGTTTTATATTTACTTTATTTTGATTGTCATTTAATTCTTATAAGAGAGTAATGTGTTAATCTTAAGGGAAAGTGTTATTTGTTATTTTTATAAATTGTTTTGGAGAGAATTATTTTTCTACTCTGTATTCTATAATTAAACTTCAAAATTCCATTATAAGAGTAATTACAAAAACTCTACAGTATTTACATTCCTGTATAAAATAGGTGAGATCATGGATATGTATGAAGGGAATGTTTTAACATGGATATGTCTTAGCTCTGGGGGGGTGTTGATGATTTTCAAGATGAAAAACATGTAACAGGTTTCCATAGAAACTACCAGAGCTATTGTATTGAATTTTTAATATAATGGAAAAAGAACTGCTGTTCAGATGAACTGAAACCATTCCCTTTAGACATATCCATGATCTAACCTATTTCTCACAGGGAAGTAGATAAAAAACATTAATTTTATTCTGTTTTTCAGTTCCCCCAAACAGCTGTTCCCATAATTGTATATATATATATATATATATATATATGTGTGTGTGTGTGTGTGTGTGTGTGTGTGTGTGTGTGTCTGTAGAGACGTGTATTGCTGCTCGGACGAGTTTGTAAACCAGACATATCGGCCAATGGGAACGGGTAGTTTAGATTTTATCTTTCACCATTAGAATCAGCTTTAAAAACTACACAATTTAGTTCCTTAAAGTTTTTTTTTATCTCCTTTATCCTCTTTATTTCCTCTATCTAATGTTAATCTTATGGAGGATAAGGAAAAATTAATATTTCACTTGTTTATTAATATTTTTGGATAAAACTTTATATTTAACTTCATGTGTTTAAGGGTCATCCATTTATGCTTGAAAATCATAGTTTATGTGTTTATCATGGCAGCAAATCTGCATATTTTTTCCCATGTCAATCATATGGAGAATAGGCAAACATTTTTATTTATGGACAGATGTTGATGAAAGTTGATATAAATGTTAAAAATAAAAACTTTTGATGGTATAAATACCTACTCTTAATGTTCCTCGCAGCAACAAACCTGCACACTCTTTCTTCTGTTAATCTTATGGAGAATAGGCAAATAATTCTCATGTTTATTGACAGATTTTGATTCTTCACCCATCCTTGAAATATTTCATTGAGTCATGATTGTAACGTGATTAAGAGTACAGTAACCAATTTGTCCTAGACGACTACCCTCAACTGGAGTTGTACGGAGGATGGGGGACCTGGACTCCCTGTCGCCCCCACTCCTGCAAACAGACTCGCAGTAAACTCTGCAGACCTGGCGCTCACTGTGGCGGCGTAATACTCAAGGTGAAATAATTTTGATGCTTTTACTTTTTGATTAATCCATATTAAAGGTATTTTATCAATATCATTTATTATATTGTATAGTATTTTATTTTCAGTGATAAAACTACTATTACATCTAATTTACTAAACTCTACCACTTAATGGAAAACTTTACAAGGAATAAAGAAGCTATCCGGTCCTTTTTATTTTGGAGCAAAGCATCATTGGTGTTAGGATTATTTAAACTAATAAAAAACTCAATCTTAAAAACTCCTGATTAAATTCATGAAGTTATCGTACAGTATTTTAAATTATAAATCAATGTTTTTACAAACAAACTACGATTAACAATCTATAAGTTAGGTAACAAACTAATTTTATTTTTTATGGTTTGGTATTATATCTTATGATAAGGCATAGAATGTTTATAAATCATTTTCCTTCAATTACAGGAGGAGAGACCTTGTAAGTTTTTCTCAACATACCAAAAAAAACACTGTGACAAAAACAGTCGTGGAAGAAGGAAACATCGTCACAAGAAACAGAAGCCACCTTTTCATGTGGTAACTAATCCATACACATTCAAAGGTTTCTAATTTTGTCTGGAAGTAGGAATATAAAGCAAGCAGATACATTATAATATTTGTCACAAAATTCCCATAGGGAAAAAGCTATTACCGTAGGTCTCATGGCAATACCTAAGCCAGGGACCATTTTACTTTTCTTTTTAGATGCCTAGAAACAAAAAACAATAGTCCTTAAAAATTATATACATGTATCTATATATGTATCGTATGTATATACTATACGTGTATGTCTGTTAACATGATAACTCTCATAAAATGCTCCGATCGAGACCAAATTTTATAGAGACGTGTATTCCTACATTTAATCTGAAGAGTTCATTACCCAGATATATCAGTCAAGCAGAATGGGTAAGGTAGTTTGTGGGAGCTTTTGAACTCCAAAAATTGGTTCTTTCTCTTAGGTAACGTTCAAAAAATTGTTAAACTTTACATTTATTTAGTATGCAATAAATTAATTTATTTTTATTTATTTATTTAGTTCTCCAATGGTTTTCAAGATATTTAAAAAAAGTAAACACAGTACGTTGTATTTTGGGGCTCCAATGTTAATCTAATATAGAATAGGCAACTTCTCTTATTTATCGACAGATATTGATCTATCTTGTCAACTTGTCATACGATAATATTATTTGTTTTTATTTACCTTGGATTGATACAAATATGGAAGTGGAATTAAAAAGTTCAACTCTGTTAACTAATCTTTTTTTTATAAATTGATGACGAGGTAAAACAGAATGAGTCAATGAAAAAACAGACAGTGAGTTAATATTGATTAAAGTGAGGTGCGAAGGAATACAGTAACAACAGCATAAAGGAAGAAAGGATGTGTAATATTTAAGAAATTCAGTGAGGAAGGAGAATCTTGGATTGGAACATTGGATGGCTTCAAAACTACTTTGGAATGATTGGGATAGAAAACTATGACATTAAAAATCCCAAGTGTTAATTCACACCATGGGAATTGATGCCTATCAACAGCTTTGTGATCACATATGTCCAGAAAAACCAAGTTCCAAGGAGTACAACAAATTGGTTGTAACTGTAAGTAAGATTCTAAATCCACATCCAAGTATCATAACTGAATAGTACAATTTCACATCAAGAAAGCAGTAAGACAGTGAAACAATGAATCAATACGTGTGTGAGCTTAAAACAATGGCTTGGTACTATAACTACAAGTGTACTCGATGTGCAGATCGACCCAATAGGAACACGTTCGACAACAGTTTATATCAGTAAAGTAAATTGGCAAAATTTAAACATATTTATTAATCAATGAAAACATTTATATGGTTTAAATAAAACCGATTTAATACACCATAGTTAATATAGCACTGAACAAAAAGTGCTGTCTCCTGATGGGGATGGAACTCACGACCTTCAGTTCATTAAGCCAACGGGCTACCACTGGGCTGTGACGTCTGCCAAATAATTGACGCAGTTTAAGGTCTTTTAGCCAACCTCAATTGTTTTAGTCAATCATTAACTGTTTCATTACCCATACAGTTATTATTAACATGTGATCAACTGATTTTGTTAGTAACGGAATGAGGATTGAAAAGCAAAAGATAAATTTAATTTACACCAATTAATTGGTTTGTTACAGTGGCTTCAAGCAATTTAATGAATACATTTTCTATCAAAACACAGAAGATTTTGGAAATACTTTTTTCTGCTTTTATTTCACACAGTTATGTTACCCTTTAGTTTTTACAAATTGTTTAGTGATTTGATAATTTTTCATTTATTACATATATAAAATAAATATTTATGCAACCCCTATAATATACATATTGTTCCCCGCCATATTTAGCTTCATGTGGTTGAGATTAATTCATTTATGCTTAAAAATCATAGTTTATATATTTATCATGATAGCAAACTTGCATACTCTTTTCCCATGTTAATCATATGGAGAATAGGCAAACACCTTTATTTATGGACAGATGTTGATGACAGTTGGTATAAATGTTAAAAATAAAAATGTTTGATGGTATAAATGCCATACTATCAATGTTCCTCACAGCAGCAAACCTGCACACTCTTTCCCATGTTAATCTTACGGAGAATAGGCAAATAATTGTCATGTTTATTGACAGATTTTGACCAAACTTGTCATATATTATTATTATTATGTTCTTGATTTGGAAATTTGCTGAGTAGGCAGATCTGCTGCAACGGGGGTATTATAGGTATATTGCATCTATTTAGTATCGCTGTACCTTGGTTATGATTTATTTATCATTTAAAAATAAAAATCTATAATCCACGAATAGAAGTTTCGTAATTGAATACCACTTTTTACATATTCAGGGGATTTTCAGAACGTGAATAATTTTTTAGACCATGATAAAGAAACCACATATTCCAAAAACGCAGATAACCATTGAAGAAGTCTCTGAGTTGTTCCACGTCAAAACCTTTATTTTGAGTTAAGGAGTTTAGGAATATATTTTTTCTTAGAATAATTACCACAAAACACGTTTGTACATTTAGGTGAAATCCATTTCTTTTACACCAACTGTCAAGGATGCCAAGCGATGATTGTAAAAAACTAAATCATTATCAGTTTGAATATTCCCATATTACTTTAACCCTTAAAATGCTACTGAAAATTACGGTCCCTACCCATTTAGTGTAAAAAATCAACATATTATTTTCCTATTGTTCTTTTGGATTTATATAGCTTGAAAAACTATAAAACAGAAATTTGCTTCACTTTTGATTATTGAATTTTTATTTTTAATATTCAACTATTTTTGGTATTAAAAAGTTTTTTCTCTGGATGAGCCATTTCAGTTCATATTAGCTAATAAATCCTATTCAATGAAAACAATCGCATAATATACACTATTTACTGTTAAAACAAAATGAAAATAAACAAATATTGATCAAAAATGTCAATAAATAAGGTTAGCAAAATTGAAAACAGCTGGCCATAGCGACTCGCGAGTATTCTCTTTGAAAAGAGTATGGGAGCGCACAAATACGGGCCAATGTCGCCTAGCAACTAATTTCAGTCACTATATATTTCAACTAGGTTGCCATATTGGTTTTCTGAGTGCATAGAGGCTAAAGCAACATAACCATGCACTCTATCGGTTGTTTCACGAATTACAGTGCAGTAACTGTGGCAAAATGATTGATCACGAACAAACTTGTTTACCGCACCATGCGACCCTACTGTGCTGCGAGAAATGTCGTCAGCTACCCGGTAAGGGTTAAGTCATCTGCATCTAAAAGACATGTGGAATCAACTATGGCACTTGGAAGGTCATTAATAAATATAAGAAAAAGTGAAAGACCAAGATTAGATCCCTGAGGAACACTAGAAGTATTTAAATAAGTTTTTGACGACAAATTGGAAAGATTTTTTAGGTATGACTCAATAATGGAAACAAAAAGATTCAGTAAAATTAAAATTAAAAAGTTTGGTTAATAAAATCAAATGATTTACAACATCAAAGGCTTTAGAGAAATCTGTATAAATGACATCAACTCTACCTCCTAGGTCTAATTCCGAAGATATGTCGAACATGAATTCCGATAAATTAGTACCAGTCAATATACGAGGGAAAAAACCATGTAGATAAATCAGACTTAGCAACATTATAGATATACTTGTAAACAAGAGACTCAAAAACCTTGGCAAAAGGATTGAGAAAAGAAATGGGACGATAATTTTCAATATACTCAGCTCTACCAGACTTAAAAATAGGAACCATTTTTACTTCCTTTCATCTTTACGGAAAACACAGTTTTCAAAAGAAAGGTTGAACAAGAAACATAAAGGTTTAGCAAGTACCTCAGCACAACCATTGAATATGAATATGGATATCAGTATTAGCTGATAATAATTTTACTACCGGCACGCAGCCACACTGAATTCATGACTAAGAAAATATGATGACCTGTATAAATGAAATTAGGAAATTATCCAGATAAATTATAGATTTATTTAATAAAAATAAAAATAGTATTTACTATTATTGAAGTAGGAATAAATCAAAAAACATTTTACCTGATTTATTTTTAGATATAAAAAATAATGATCTTTAAAATTCACTAAACACTTAAAAAAAGGTGCACAGTTAGTATTTTCTATTGCAGGTAGTTAACAATCGTCATAAAACAGTACAAAAAATCGGTGCCCGCAGCGGAGACTTAATTGGGGGAGGGCAGAGCGTTGGTGAGACAGATAATGAACTATCTCTCCGTGGGGAGTACAAGAAGGCTTACAGCCGTTGGAGCAGATGGACCACATGTACCAAGTCTTGCACCACTCAGAGATACAGGTTAGTTAGCTCTAGGTACAAAGAAAATATACAAGGCACTGATTATAGCTTTGCCAATGAACCACTCTGCTTGGGGTGGACGCCAAAGCTTATAGCTGTTGGAGCATATGGACCACATGTACCAAGTCTTGCACCATTCAGCGATACAGGTTAGTTAGCTCTAGGTACAAAGAAAATATACAAGGCACTGGTTATAGCTTTGCCAATGAACTGTTACACTGCTGGGGTCGGACGACAAGGCTTACATTTGTTGGAGTAGTTGGACTACATGTACCAAGTCTTGCACCACTCAGAGATACAGGTTAGTTAGCTCTAGGTACAAAGAAAATATACAAGGCACTGGTTATAGCTTTGCCAATGAACTGTTACTCTGCTGGGGTCGGACGACAAGGCTTACATTTGTTGGAGTAGTTGGACTACATGTACCAAGTCTTGCACCACTCAGGGATACAGGTTAGTAAGCTCTAGGTACAAAGAAAATATACAAGGCACTGGTTATAGCTTTGCCAATGAACTGTTAAACTGCTGGGGTCGGACGACAAGGCTTACATTTGTTGGAGTAGTTGGACTACATGTACCAAGTCTTGCACCACTCAGGGATACAGGTTAGTAAGCTCTAGGTACAAAGAAAAGATACAAGGCAACGGTTATAGCTTTGCCAATGAACTGTTACTCTGCTGGGGTCGGACGACAAGGCTTACATTTGTTGGAGTAGTTGGACTACATGTACCAAGTCTTGCACCACTCAGGGATACAGGTTAGTAAGCTCTAGGTACAAAGAAAAGATACAAGGCACTGGTTATAGCTTTGCCAATGAACTGTTACACTGCTGGGGTCGGACGACAAGGCTTACATTTGTTGGAGTAGTTGGACTACATGTACCAAGTCTTGCACCACTCAGAGATACAGGTTAGTTAGCTCTAGGTACAAAGAAAATATACAAGGCACTGGTTATAGCTTTGCCAATGAACTGTTACTCTGCTGGGGTCGGACGACAAGGCTTACATTTGTTGGAGTAGTTGGACTACATGTACCAAGTCTTGCACCACTCAGGGATACAGGTTAGTAAGCTCTAGGTACAAAGAAAAGATACAAGGCACTGGTTATAGCTTTGCCAATGAACTGTTACACTGCTGGGGTCGGACGACAAGGCTTACATTTGTTGGAGTAGTTGGACTACATGTACCAAGTCTTGCACCACTCAGGGATACAGGTTAGTAAGCTCTAGGTACAAAGAAAAGATACAAGGCAACGGTTATAGCTTTGCCAATGAACTGTTACTCTGCTGGGGTCGGACGACAAGGCTTACATTTGTTGGAGTAGTTGGACTACATGTACCAAGTCTTGCACCACTCAGGGATACAGGTTAGTAAGCTCTAGGTACAAAGAAAAGATACAAGGCAACGGTTATAGCTTTGCCAATGAACTGTTAAACTGCTGGGGTCGGACGACAAGGCTTACATTTGTTGGAGTAGTTGGACTACATGTACCAAGTCTTGCACCACTCAGGGATACAGGTTGGTAAGCTCTAGGTACAAAGAAAAGATACAAGGCAACGGTTATAGCTTTGCCAATGAACTGTTACTCTGCTGGGGTCGGACGACAAGGTTTACAGCTGTTGGAGCAGATGGACCACATGTATCAAGCCTTGCACCATTCAGGGATACAGGTTAGTAAGCTCTAGGTACAAAGAAAAGAATCAAGGCACTGGTTATAGCTTTGCCATAGAACTGTTACTCTGCTGGGGGTAGACGACAAGGCTTACGGCTGTTCGAGGAAATGGGTCACATGTATCAAGTCTTGCACCATTCAGCGATACAGGTTAGTAAGCTCTAGGTAAAAGGTATGGAGAGAAAGGTATTTATAGTAGAACCCTTTATTTAAAAGCCCTGTTCATTAGATTTTATTTTTTTGAAAATAATTGTCTTCAAATAAAGTAGAGAAATTTATCTTCGGTTCCTAAATGTTGACTGTTTAACACAAGGTGGTGCAAGAGGCCCGTTGTATGCGGTAAGGACGTGATACGGGAGACTGCGTTCTGCTACCAAGAAGGCTCTCAGTGCCACAACATCCACAAGAATATGATACGGAGAGGCATAGATGACAACAGCATATACAGTAGGTACCTGTGCACATTTGCTCCTTAACCTCTTTTAGAAAATACCCTATCTGAGAAATACTTATAACTAAAGCTTCTAATATTAGGATTTTTTAAGACTAAGATTAAGATATTTTTATTTTAAGATCTAAACAGTTGCTGCCTACCTGCTTAATTAGGAACCTGCCTGCTCTTCACATCTTTCAAGAATACATGATTTTTGGGGAGGCTGAACCATGGGATGTACACCAATTAAAGTGGGGGTGTCCAGAAGATTTGGAAAAACTTTAAAGCTAATTGAATCCAATTGTATAAAGTATAAAGGTGTAACTTTTATTCTTGCAAGAAACATATAATTCTTTTACCCATTGTTTTGTTGTATATAATAAAAATATGCAAAAGTGTAATAACTGTAATAAACAATAGTACAGTTTTTTAAATCAATAAGTCAAATCATTCACAATTTTGAACAAGTCCCGTAAAGGATAGAATAAAGCCCACTTTTGCAGCTTGGCATATGGATTGTCATTTCATTTCTCAATGCTCAATATATATATATATTTATAAACTCTTATTGTCATATGACATATAGCTGTCCCCCATCATAATCTGTCCCTAAATGTCTAATGGAAATCATGAGTTTCACTATGGGGTTTTCCAGTTGTGATGTTAACTATGGGTACAGTAAAATATTTAACACTCTATGATATGTAAAATCCTCGTGTTGAATGTGTCGAAATCTGGTTATGGAATTTGTTGATTGACAAACTCACAATATGTTAGTACACCGTTTTTCTTTATGGGTACTGTATAAATGTGTTATATTTGTGTGAATTATATTATATCTAAATATATTAAACAAAGTCGTGTTAGTTACACTCATTATAACTCAAGAACGGCCGGACTGATTTTAATGATCTTTGATTTTTTGGATTCGTCTCTGCTCCGGTCATGCTTTAGGCATATTCAGTTTCCATAAATTCAATTAGTTTCCATTTTATAGCGTTTTAAATTTCTAATGTTAACCTTATGGGGACTAAGTTTGTTTACAAATGTTCTACAATAAAAACATTTGATTTCTTAAGCTACAGCTGTTGTTTTACTTTCCATTAGCAATATGCTTTACTATCCAATGCCATCTGAATCATTCATTAATGTAAAACTATGGAGTAAATGTGTACTGTACAAAATGAACAGATTTATTCACCACGTTAATAGTTTACGGTTTTTGGGGATTATGTATTTATATTTTTTATTTTCTGTCTGATTAAAAGTCACGTGTTTATAATTATGTCAGCCAAATAAAAAATAATTACAGTGCTTATACATATTACATTTATGTTGTATATATTTCCTATAAAAACCGTATTACAGTTAGGTTTTGTTTGATTTTAGGTGGATTAGAAAAATTGTGAATCAATCCACTCAGATTTATTTTTTGTGGTAATGTTATTAATATGTCTTAGTTTCAGTATCGTTATTAACTATGCCGCAACCCAGAATATCTAATTTTTCACAACGAGGTCGTAATGCTATTCAACTTCAGAACATGGCCAATCTTAAAGTTAACACATATTTACTGTTAGGCGTTACGAAGTTCGCCGGGTCAGCTAGTATTATAATATATGACAGTTTACATATCATAGATTTTATAATTCTGGGACTAAAATTATAATTTGTTTGTACTTGACTTTTAGAATTTGATTATGATCCTTTAACCTCTATAATTCAAACTTCCTTTAATTCAAAGTAAATTGGCTTTCCCTTGAATTTTGAATTAGCGAGGTTCGACTATAGGACTTACTGAAGATTCACTCATCTTTCTGCATTTGACAGGTGATAGAGGAGGAGCAGGAGGTGGGGCGTACAGCATCACCCCTGTGGTCGTCAACACACGAGTGTCCCAGGGTGCGTGTGGGGTTGCATCCAACCTTACCTTCAAGGGCTACAGTGTCAACATGCTGAGGATCATTGGTGGCAGAGACGCCCTTCCTGGTAGTTGGCCATGGCAGGTTGCTGTGTTGAACAGGTTCAAGGTAACCATCAAGTGCAGAAGTTGAGTCCCGATAATCAGGAAAATTTTATTTTACAATGAAACAATGGAATTTAAAATTTAACCCTTACCGGGGAAAGTAATTTTAAACATTAGACCAACTTCTCTGGGCAAATCCAAATTGGACTTTATATAACGTGCATACTCCTTAAAAGGTTGAGGAGTGTATACGTCATATGATGTCTAATTTGAATTTGCTCAGAGGAATAATGTTGAAAATCTATGAACTATAAAAGTAAAAAATAAAAAACTAAATGTTTAACGAAAACTTGTTAATTGAATACAAGTAAGTGTAAAAATCATAAAAAAACATTTCTCATTTTTACTACTGTATTACTAAAATTTTTATTTTTTATTTTAGTAAGGACATCATTTGTCCACCTTAAAATGTTGTACTTTTAGCACACTCGTGAAAGGGTTAAGTTTTACAAATATAAATTTATTAGTATGTGAGAAGGGAAAATAAGATGGGTATAATTTAGTTTTAATTTAAGTTGAATTTAAATGTTCACGCCGGCTGAACAGCTAGCCCTGCAGTGTACGGAGCTGCCAAGAACCCCGCCATCGTCGGGGGTGGGGGAAGGAGTGGGGAGCCCTGGTGACGGATGACGACCGAGAGCGCAGACTAAGCGACACTCGCTCGCCGGTTCTCGGACACACAGGTAGTGGGTAGCCTACTTCCATTGAAGTATAAGAGACCAAGGGGTGGACAACGTACCGTAAGTCCGGGATAACCCCCTTGTTCGCATATGCTAACTTGTTTCAAATAATAGAAGAGTTATTAATCAGTTTACTGGATATTTTAGTTTTTTGGGGAAAGGAACCTTTTATTTAATCATTATAGTTGAGTTGATTTCTGTTGTAGACAATTTGAGTAAGTACCTAGGTCGTGTATTAATTCAGTTAGAGTACAGGGCTGAAGTAAGCCTGGTGTTGGATTTATATAATACAGTAATAGTACAGGGCTGAAATAAACCTGGTGTTTATAAAGTAATGAACACCGATAGTATAAGACTGGCTGGACAAGGCTGAAATGAGCCTGGTGTTGCAAAGAATAATTCAGCTAGTACAGGGCTCAAATAAGCCTGGTGTTGTGTGAAAGAGCTCGGATTCAAGCTGGAATAAGCCTGAGGAGAGAATTGAATAAGTAATTCAACAGTAGTAATTAATAATAAAAGAATAAAACCTTTTCCAAAATTGTTTAGGGGTTTGTGGGGCAAGTATGATACCCACCCTCTGATGATTGTGAAAGGATTTCTGAGCTCTCACAAACCATATAAAATAAATTAATTAGTTTTTCTATAAATTAAGATAACCGAACACTGGTCAACTCAGTGTCCCTGAGGCTATTCGTGGCAAATGACGTTGAAACTGGACCCCAGTAGCTTTTATCCGTTGCAAATGGCGCCTCTGAACTGGGACTTGATTTTGAGAAACTTGGTTTATAAAATTTTAAAAATTTTATTGAACTGTGAGGACCTTACAAGTGGCGCCTGAACAACAATAATTTTGTGAAACTGTGTTTTTTCAATCTTGAATTGGGGAAGAATTATAAACCCAGTACTGCATATATGTATGAACATTGATAATTTATGCTCGATTATTAAATAACGGAAAATAGTTAATTGGTTAGTGATTTTGGAGCAATATGGGATTGTATGGATTATTTTTGAAAATTTGGGTTTATTTAGTATGGATGAACAAACAGTACGTTCATTCTCCGACGAGGTCAAAGGGAGATAAGCCAGGATAAACTGAAGGTAGCTGGTGGTACAGCCAATACAACGGTCAGTACATGATCCCGAATGATCCAGAGCCTAAACAGCATCGTGAGGGTACGGATTAAAATGTGGTTACGGCTGTCCCAGTACAGCCGCATTAAGTTTACCGCTTACTACACAAGCTTTTACATCTAAATCACCTTCTGAGGATGACCCTCGAACTAGTTGGATTCGTACTTTGTCAAAGGATGAGATTAAAGTTGAAATGAGTAAATAGTATTTAGACACTTACGGAACTATGGATGAACTGAGGAGACTGGAAATTCTGGAAGTATGGTATTCCTCGGGAGAAAAACAAACAAACTCCATGGAGGGAAAAATTTGAGTTGCGGAAAATTCACTGTATTTCTCGGAAAATGTGAATAGCGCTGATATACAGGATTACTCAAGATCCTGGTTAATAATAACGATCCCAGGAAATCGTGATCTTGGAAAATTAATCCAACTGTTAGGAATGCCCTCAAATGCATCAATGGATGAGAAATGGCGCATTGTAGCGGAACTCGCCATTAAATCTCGTGCCAACGAGAATAATCCTAGCGAGTTAAATCTTGAGAATATTTTTCCAAATTACACCCACGCAAATGCACTAAATGAAGACCACTAAATTAGTGGTCTTCATAGACCCATCCCTATTGCGGTTGAGTATAGGATTAGACAGGAATCGACATGTATCATCAGAATGGATCTTTGAATCTCTGTGTACTCTAGTGAGGAAATGGAATGTTAAGTTCGATGGAAATAAAGATCCGATCTCGTTTCTAGAACGTTTAGAGGAATTAATGGAATCATATGGTATTGACAATTACAATTTTAACGGTTTTTCCAGAATTATTACATGGCGCTGCGCTGCTATGGAACCGTAGCAATAAAGATAGTTGGGCTTGTTATGATGATTTTCGTCGTTGTTTTGATTTATATTATTTACCCCTGGGTTATGTCAGAAACCTAGGCGAGGAAATTAGGCGTCGCACACAAGGCGAAAATGAGCCGTTTAGGCATTTTGTTCTCGCACTCACAATCTTGATACGTAGGCGAGGAGGATATTCCCCAAGGGAAAAATTGGATATTATTTTTACAAACATGAAACCGGAATATAAATTGACAATGAGACGAGACGAAATAGTTTCGCTCGATGAGATGCTGAAACAAGCAGAACATGTTGAGAGTTATATTAGAGAAAAGGCATTATGCCAGCCTCTCCCTCTCCATGCGTTGGTGTCAGGAACCGCGTACTAACCGAAGCGGAAATCTGATAATAACTCGTACATTG
Organism: Nephotettix cincticeps; assembly: GCA_023375725.1. Classification (NCBI taxonomy): domain Eukaryota; kingdom Metazoa; phylum Arthropoda; class Insecta; order Hemiptera; family Cicadellidae; genus Nephotettix; species Nephotettix cincticeps. The sequence goes on along the minus strand of CM041791.1, from coordinate 85,778,342 downwards.
ATAATTGCATCGTCGATGTTTTTGATAACAATTCCCACTATTCAAAAAGGAAAATAAATGGCGAGAAGGTAAAAATAATTTTAGTCAACAGTGGAATAACCGGACAGCTTATCAAGCTCGCGACTGGGCTTATCAGCAAAGTAACACACACGGCTCGCAGCTAAATCAAGCACACCCAGATCAATGAGAAAACGATTAGGCAACCTTCTCGCTCTCCTATAACATGTTTTAACTGTAATAAAATCAGGCATGCATATATAGAGACTGTCGCTTTCCAAAAACATTGAGGTGTTATAACTGTCGCGCAAAAGGCGTCAAGACCGACGAATGTAAGTTAAATTGGGAAACGGATCATGGACTCAGTTGGATGGAGGTCATCAGAGTCCCATGTAAATAAAAAAATCCTCTGATTGGAATGCTTGGCTGGATAGGATAAAAGTATTTCCCACAGGTTTTGGATGTGTAAATACTAAAAACGATAGCCGACTATATGTTAGTATTTCCATATATGGAAAAGAATATTCAGTGTTATTGGGTAGTGGAACGGCAGTTTCTCTAATTAACTCCAAGGTAGCTAAACATTTTTTGGGAAGTGGGAGTAAACCTAAACCAGTATCGGTAGTAATACAGTTAGCTGACTAGTAAAATCTGGGCAGACTGAGATTTTTGAGTATGAAGCAGCCCTCGACAACCAAACCAATGATTTCAGCGCAATTCATCTATCTCCTCTCACTAGTGACGTGGTCTTAGGTGTGGATACTTTAGATCGGTTGGACTTAGTGTCGTATAATGTTAAAATTGACCGTCTGAAGCAAGACGGTCTGTAAGAATTTGTGATTGGCAGTGAAATAACCATCAGTGCTAATCAGGAACTCCCTGAAGCTAGCAAAAATGAGAACTCGGATTGCTGGTATGATAGATTGTTCACTAAAGTGAGTAGGAAAAAGTCTACAGGAGAAAAATTTATTATCCGCCATGGCAAACTGTATAAATATTGTAAATCGAAATGGAGACGAAATTGTAAATTGAACAATGTTTGTACGGGCTTGCGACCAGGAAAAGGTTCTCAGTGAAACTCATGATTCACTTACGGCGGACCATTTTGGATTTAAGAATGGCCAAGTTTAACCCTAGAACACAAAGGCTCCCTGAGCAAGGCGTTGTTACAAAGGCGTAGTCTCCCAGACTACTTTTTTTGAAAATAAATAAAAAAATACTTTTAATGACGGGGATTTTTTTAAATTATAAAAACACTTAAAGTGAACATTGAATTAATGTTTTATAAGAGTTTAATGTCCAAATCTTAATTGTTCTGGCACTGGCAGCAGATTGTCCATGGTGTTCGCCACACATATGACGTTTGCGCAACGTCCACAAAAATGTTTTGTCATGTGCCGTAATCTTGGGGGTAAGAAGGCACACACCTTCCTTCCTTGTTGGACTGGTTGTGGAGCTTCATTTGGCACACTTACATTTTAAATATAAGCAATAGATTGCCGGACGAGAGTTCGTAGCACATTGTGCCCTGAAGCCAGGACTTCAGGAGCTCTCTGTGCATTTCTCTAAAAAAAATTGCCGAATTAGGGGCTTACACGATTGGCTCAGACATGATTTTCTACATATAATAGGAATATATCATTTAAAATGATGTTTATGATGTTATAAAACATGCATAGGGGCTACCTCCTTGCTTTACGACTGCAGGAAGTGTTACATTACATTTGGTCCAATTCAAATAAATATTTACACTATATACAACATATATTTCCAATATAATGTTTAACTAACAACAACACGTGAAAAAGCAAAGGAATACTATACTCTGCGACAAGACACCACGATCCGTACACGTTGCGAGTCTGCCGCGAACTGTGCGTTGTTACAAAGGCGTAGTCAACCTGACGACGCGAACTTAAAAATCTTTAAAATCTCGTTAAGCAAAGGACGCAAGCGAACACCAACCAGACCCTTTTAATATTAGGCCAAGACCGACAGCTACACAGAATTTTGTGAATTTTAGTGGAGTGGAAAGGGGTAAGGCGTAGAAATGACACCTTGCGCGTTTGTGTTCTAGGGTTAAGGCGAGATGTTCGAGCATATGTACGGAGTTGTTCTGTTAGTCAACAGTTTAAGGTGGAACAGACAAAACCCGCCGGACTTATGCACTATCGTCCACCTGGTGAACCTTGGCATACCCTGTCAACCGATTTATTAGGACCATTCCCGCGCTTGAGGAAAGGAAATAAATATATTGTAGCTTTCCAGGACCAAAAATGATGATGATTACAAGTATGATGTGTAAAACATTATTAAAACTTCTTCTTTTGCTGAAGTACCATAGTTTATTTACTGTTGATGATCTAGATGGACAAGCACACAATACTTAATCCTTCTGCACTGATGATGTTGGTAGGAAGCATTCTGTGGAGGTACCTTGATAGCAGCGCAGTGGGTCCTCACAGCGGCTCACTGTGTCAGGAAAAGACTCTATGTACGACTCGGAGAACATGATCTGGCTGTGAGAGATGGGACTGAGCTGGAGATGCGGGTATTTTTTGATTTTATTGATTTATTGATTTCATGTGTTTACAATTACTGTTACAATGAAGATTGTAAATATTGCGAAATGTCATTCAGCATTTATTACAAACGTAATATATAGTTAGTCTCATTATCATGGGCTCTAGTATGAAAACTAAATGGTACTAGTAAGTAAAAATAGTGTAGCGAAATTCTGTTCATTTGTAGAAAAGAGGACATATTAAATTGCATGTGGAAAGTGCAAATAATGGGGTTCACCAAGGGGTAATTTCAAAAGTTTTATAATGGTCTTAACAATTTTTTTGAAATACCATAGTTAATGAATACTACAAACATTATGAATTTTTTAAATTATTTTCATTTATTTATTTTTAACTTGAATTGCTGCCTTGACATTTTTGTTCTTTAAGACTCGTCATAAGTTGACAATAGAATAACATTAGAAGATCATAACAATCAAAATGTACACAAAGTAAATTTACCAGCTTATCAGGTGATATGTTGTTGGCAACTTGTCCTACACCTGGTGTACACATGTCCTGCAAACATTTCACTATTGCAACTGTTTATTGCTCCTAAGCTAAACTATTATACATTTCCTCTATGTTTAATATGCAATGTTTTATGTTCTTTTCCGATTTGGCTGTCACAGTGAATTATTTTGAAAATCATATATGATGTTAACAAAAAGCATATAACAACAAACCTGCAGTACTTTGATTAAATATGAGACAAATAAGAAAAAACAGAAAGCTAAACTGTCTCAATGCATTTCTTATAGAAGAAAGCCATTTAGTTTTCCCTTATTCATTTTATAAAGATGTGTTTATTAGTTCAGTAAAATGTTGGATTTTTTAATATATTGTGGACAAAAATTGCCCCCTGAGTTTTATATAGATTCTGTTTTTGAATTCATCCAAATAGATCCACAATTACATGTAATTACTGAATTTCTTAAGGTCAGACCTATTTAACATGAGTGTTACCATCTTAACCCGCCAGCGGTATCATTAACCTGAGTTCCTCGAGAGGTATCGTTTATAGGCGTTATCTAACATCTACTCTCTCCGTAATTTTAGAGCTTATGAGAATTCTTAACATTTGCAATGTGTTATCAAACACTTTTTTAATATTCTGTTGTCTGTAGAGGCTCATTTAACATATGTGTACACCTATGATTCTACATAATTTTACCTCTGTAGTACCAAGTTTAGGGTAAACTTTACAAATAATCAAAATAATCTAAGTAATTTTCAAAATATTCAATAAAATAAGTTATAAAAAGTTTAAATAACTTGTTTTAAAATAAAGACATACAAAATATATACAATTGTTAATTTTACTGTTAATTATTTAATTATAATTATCAGTAGCTGGCCCGTTCTCATAACCTTTTTCATTTATCCAGCTCAAAAGAATACTTTCACATACATTTGAAGCTATATAAGACACTAAAACAGAAAAAACTAAAACCTACGATTTCATGAAATATATAAAAAACTGTCATGCCAAAGTGATCAATGCATCTAACACTAACCGCAACGCCATCGTTATCGTAGTGAGCTGAAGCCTAAAAACCCCGACATGTAGCTCACTTTACCCCTCCGCCCAGCGCTACCGGTGTGACTAAACTCGCGTTTGCCCAGAACAAAACGCGATGATGTTCATGTTGTTTGATGTTCAAAGAACTTTTTAAACTTTTCCTAGTGAATGTTTTAAATCTCAGAATGTTTTTGTATTCTATATAGAGTTCTTTGTATGTTTTGTAAGTATCACATTATAAAAAGTAAATCATAAAATATTTTTATTCTTTATTATGTGCATTGAATATCATTTTCCCGTCTGTGACCAATTATACAAAAATTCGGTTATCTGAATACCCTTAATCCCCTATTGTTTCGGATAATCAACTCTACTGTATACAGTAGATTATAATCTAGCGTGTACCGGTACTACATAAAAAAACTAAAAACTCTAAGTGTATGGATCAATTATAGTCTCTATATATAAAATTGAATGTATGTCTGTATGTATGTATGTCCTTTATGCGTTGCCAAACTACTCATCCGATCGCCATGAAATTTTAGGGAGTTGCTCTATGTCTGGGAAGGTTTTAGTGAAAAAATATTTTTGAAAACCCCATAAGTTTCCATTTTATGGCGTTTTAAATTTCTAATGTTAAACTTATGGAGAGTAAGTTTGTTTACAAATTGTCTACAATGAAAACATTTGATTTCTTAGCTACAGCTGATTGGTTTACTTTCCATTAGCAATACCGTATGCTTTACTATCCAATGCCATCTGAATTATTCATTAATGTTAAACTATGAAGTAAATGTGTACTGTAAAAAATGAACAGCCTTAATCACCATTAATAGTTAACGGTTTTGGGGGATTATGTATTTCTATTTTTATTTTCTGTCTGATTAAAGTCATGTGTTTATATGATAATTATAATGTTTATATTATTACGTTTATTATAATAATCAGCTGTTGTATATCTTTCCTATAAAAGCCGTATTACAGTTAGGTTTCGTTTGGGTTTGGATTGGATTTGAAAATTGTGAATTAATCCACTCAGATTTATTTGTTTTATGGCAATGATATTAATATGTTTTATCGTTTCAGTATTGTTATTCACTATGCAGCGACCCAGAATATATAACCTTTCACAATGAAGCCGTATTGCTATTCGACTTCAGAACATGGCTAAACTTAAAGTTAACATGTGTTTACTGTGAGGCGTTACGGAGTTCGCCGGGTCAGCTAGTTTTATATATTTTGTTGAGTTGAACAGATATAATATGTACAGGTGGAATATGCGGTCACCCATCCAGACTACAACATTGACACTGTTGACAATGACCTAGCACTGCTTCACTTGCCATTCCCTGCCACGCTGGAAGCTAACCATGGTGTGGCTTGTTTGCCTCGTGCACGCCAGCCTCTCCCTGCACGTCGTTTGTGTACCATCATTGGTTGGGGAAAACGGCGCACCTCAGACATGTTTGGGACTGATGTTTTGCAAGAAGCTCAGGTACAATATTTGATCTATTATTTTTACTTTCTCCCCTTATACATAGTATATGGAGAAAGTATTGTTTTCGTCAAAATTTTCGAATTTGAGTTGAGGGTGGATATATCCGTTTTGGGGTCCCCTGAATCCAAAAAAGTGGGTTTTGGCGTGATGTCTGTCCGTCCGTGTGTGTGTGTGTGTGTGTGTGTGTGTGTGTGTGTGTGTGTGTCTGGATGTGTACAGTGCCACAGCCTACCCCGTTTGTCCGATTTAGATGAAATTTGGCATGTATATATATAGTCACCGTATCTCCAGGCGTTTTTTTCATTTTTTTGAATTTTTTATTTTTAAGGGTAGTTCACCCCTAAAAACCCTTAAAAAACGTGAAAAATCAAATTTTCTCAAAAACGGCTCTAACGATTTCGATTAAAATTTGATAGTTTATAGTGCACAAAGCACCAAATAATTTGACACCACCCGCATGTCTGTAAAAATGACGGTTCAAAAGTTATGGGCTTTTAAATGTCAAAAAAATCAAATTTTTAAATTATCTGCGAAAACAATAAAAGTTAAGTATAACTTGACTGGTACCATTGAAACCAGCTTAAAAAACTAAACAAATTAGTATTTTGAATTATTTGTCTACGACCAACGGTTCCAGAGAAAAGTTAAATTTACTGTCCACGATAAACGCAGTACGTTGTCTGAAAGCGCCCAATGTTATTCTTATGGAAAATATAAAAAAATCAATTTCTTCCTTACTTTCCACCCGTTTTCCATGAAACTTGGTATGAAGTGTAAGGTCAAATCACCGAACAAAACCAGCTCAAAAAGCTTAATATTACCGTGGGGGGGGGGTTCCCCCATACAATTTGAACAATAAATTATTAAATGATGTTTAGAATTACTTTGTAGAACATGATAGTTTTATTACAGATTGTCTTTTTTAAATTTACTTAAGGGAGAAAGTATGTGTCAGTCCACTGGTACCGTTTATTTTGCTAGTAACGGATTTTGTACATGGGTTATTTTCCATCCATTCATTGAAAAACATTATCTGATCATGGGTGATTCAAATAGGAGGTGGTTTAAATAATAACTATAAGCAAGGTATATTTCTTCTGTTGTAAAAAGATTTGTTTATAAATACATAATTAGTGAATTCTTTCAACATTTATCAAATTTTAAAATTTACTGTTTGTAGACAATTCTATTTTCAACATTTTTCATTCATAAGAAGTTAAAATCCAGTTCTTAAACATAATTTGTCAGCTATGAGAAGGGGTTTTAAAATAAACACTACTTCATTATTAAAAGCAAAAGAAGAGTTTTATATTTTGACATTAAAATGTGTCCGATAACAAAATACATATGGTGAGTGTTCTATCCTTTTCATCTAAACAATATTATCAAAACTAATATATTATATACTGTAATCAATATTTAAAATCCCCAGTCAGATTTTAGCATTTTGAGCCACTTAACAGCTCTCAAAATTATATTGCATCAATGCAGTCCCCAATTGGTATATATACCGCCATGGTATAATAACACCATCTACTTTAAAGAGTGCTCAATTCCCAAAGATAGGTAGATAGTACAATAAACGAATGAACTATTTTCTCCAATTTGTCACTATTCTACATAGATTTAAGTCAGCAGATAAGATTAATATTTACACTTTATTTTTATTATTATCGTAAAATAACAGTAAACTATTGTGTTTAATACTATCTTTTTACCTAATTCCACCCAAAGAAAATCCATCTGATAAATTTGCAGCCTAAGTACAGTAGAACCCCGGCTATCTGAAATAAAGGGGGGAGGGCTGTTTTGGATAACCAATTTCGGTTAAACTGTCATATTCTAAAAGTAGCCTATTAACATGGTGTGTAGAAAACAAATACAAATAATTTACAAACAGAGTCTATATTGTTACGGTGTTTTATTTCAGCTCAAAATATGTTATAATGAGTTATAAAATAGAATAAACTGAACAACTTAAGCTTTACTGAAGCATTGAATACGGTACATTACATTTTACAGAAATCAGTGATTTTAGTTTGGTTATAAGCAAGTCCTTCACATTGTTTTCGAGCGGCGATTTCCCACCATCTTTTAATCAAAAGGCGTTGACTCAGTGTTCTGTTTCACAAATTTTAGGGTAAACATAAATAATAAAAGTCATTGTAGTTTAACTTGTTTTAAAACAAATCACCATTAATGTTTGACTTACTTCATCAGCTGTTTGGCGATTCAGTCATTTGCATCGCCTGATTTTTTTCTGCTGTGATGTCAGCTGGCTGAAACACTGTTTTTACAATATATTGGACAGAAAGTTCATAAGAATCATCGGCGAAGACCCGTTCGCCCATATTACTTGCATTCATGTCTTCACATCTAGGAATCCTATGAAACATCTCTGTCAAATATTTTCAAAACTTTCAATCTCATCTTCTTCCTGTCTATAATAAAATCTTCCTCCAGCACCTTTGAAGTGTTTCCTCTTTAATGTTAGGTCAAGCTTCAGCTCACCATTAAATCACCAGTTTAATGTTAACTGTCTTCAGCGTGACATTAATCAGTTTACTATTTCTTGTTTCACAATCTTGTAGGATAGTTCTCAACAAAGGTCCTCGCGAGTGGCATTTAAATATTTCAATCACATCTTAATCAAGAGGCTGAATAAGGTAAGTGACAGTTGGAGGAAGAAACTTGCTAATCACAATCGGTACACTCTGCTACATGTCAACAGCTCTACATGTCTGAGACAGTGACTGAGGGTGGCAGGTAGGTGACCGGAAGGGTGATTGGTGACAGGGTAGAGGAGGTGAATCATCTCAAGGACCTGTCAAACGTCTCTCGCATCACCGCCATACACATTCCCTCTGGAGAAAGAAGCTCGCTGTTCTTATATTACATACTCATTATTATTTATGGAACCGTTTCCGTTTATCTAGGTTTTGGTTAACCAGGGTTCTACTGTAAATGAAAGGTCATTAAAGAATGTTTAAAATTATAAATATTTTGATGATGCTGTACTAGAATTTCTAAACGTAATTGACTTATTTTACATACTAGTATTATCACAAAAACCAATTTTATATGTGTTTCAAATTAATTCTGTAAATCCGGCAATACAAAAATGTTGATTAACTTAATCTTGGTTTGGTACAGGGACTTAAAAAAATCAGTAACTATAGGCTTCACCGAAAATTATATATAGGATATCTGCGGAGGAAACAGATGGGTTTTAGGACTGATGTTCCCTTGAAAATTTTTTTGTCTTTGTTTAAGGAATTGATCAACAAAGTTTTTTACACTATTCCTATAACAATCCAAATATAAATGACAATTCTCAACACAATGTCAGGTAAAGAATAACTTGTCATTGTGTGTAGCAAGAGAATTCAGGTCACCAAGTGGCTTGTCTTTACCTATTTGAGAAGATGCTATCATGTTGTTCCATATTTTATGTAATACTTGTATTTATGAACAATGCGTACACATTCTAGGTACCAATAGTTTCTAACCAGGAGTGCCGTGAGGTGTATGAGGACTACCACATCACTGGGAACATGTTCTGCGCAGGGGACCGTAGAGGCAGAATGGACTCCTGCGCAGGGGACTCAGGGGGCCCTCTACTGTGTAGGGATGTGGCGGGACGGTGGACTGTTTTTGGAATCACCAGCTTCGGAGAAGGGTGTGGAAAGCGAGGCAAGTACGGCATCTACACTCGCCTGCCCAACTATGTCCGCTGGGTACACAGGGTTATGAAAACTCATACTACTGTGTAGATTCGGCTAAGTGTAGTTAAGTCATACAGTCTTTGGTGATCATTGAGTCAAATTTAATCTTACCAGCAATCTCAGAATAAGAGTGTAGGAATATGGTCCCTGTTTTCATTTTTGAGCTTAATAAATTACACTGCAGTGATGCTACAGGGAAAGGAAAATGTTTCCAATAGAAAATGTTACAATAGATTTAACAAGGCAAATGATTAAAGTATTGCATTAATTGATCTTAATAAACAAATTTAAGTAGCTTAGGGTACTTGCCATGTAATATGCTTAAGATTGTTTAGTTTTATTGTACAGTCCTTGTAATGTAATGAAAATCTAAATCATTAACCCAATCATCAACCCATTCTAATCCAAAGATGAACTATGCCCATCTAATTACATTACAGTATTAATTAAGTTTTAAAAACCTGTACCCCTCCCCCTTACTAACTTCCATAAAAGCAAAACAGGGGTCCACTTCAATCCCAATTAAGCCTACAAATGCTGTCAACTTCCACGCATGCCGATCACCATTTAAATTGAGTCCTCCAACAACTGTACCATACATTTGTAAGCTAAATTGGGATTGCTGATTAGAACCTGAGCACTTCCAAATGGCTTCGCATTCTTCAGTGATATGCCTTAATCATCTCGACCACTAGTGTACTGTCAGACATAGCGCTTGCTTATAAAGCATACTCTAGTGGCAAAACAGCGAAATAAAGAGATAGTTTCGAGATTAGGCTACGTGCATGGACAGCACGGAATGTTGTTCACTAAATTGTTGATAAATTCCACCACCTGATCGTAGCGTTGTTACTTGTTGAGTGGAGCTGGTTTTTTCATAACATTGGATTTTTTTAATGCAGACCATAATGGGTTAATTGCCCTTTATTTAATAGCTCATTCAACGCTGTGCCCATTTGCTCATTCTGCTACAGATGGTATAGACCTAAGAGTATTTTGTATTATGTTCTTGCCTCACCTCTCATTTTAAAGCAGATCCAAGTGTCAGTATACAGTTGAACCTCAATTATCCAGAGTAATTGAAGGGAGAGTGACCCCGCATAACTAGAACACGTTAATTTTTTTACCAGTTAATTTTATTGGTTAGGGAAAACACACAATGAAAGCAAAAATCACATTCAAGGAAATTTATTTACAATTTGTTTTTTTAACTACAATAACCATAAACTATTTGTAAAAATTACATTTTTTGTCATCTTAAAGAAAAAAACATTGTTGTCAGTTATTTTCATAGCTTCCTTTTCCTCCTTCCTTCTTTTTCCTCACCACTTTCTGGCATTTTCCCTTGCATACTACATCTTTGTTACTGGTGAGTTTAAATATAGAATAATTTTAACTCTATATGTGTTTTCTACGTTTTCACAAAATATCAATTTACATTAACCCTTTTAGGACCCCAAATGTTTTTCAAGAATTTGTAAGCACACATTTTTTTGTTGCTTACATTACATATGTACAGTTGAAAAAGACCGTACCAAAAAAAAACTTTTTGTAAAGTTTTATTAATAATTCCCCAATAAATCAATAATTGCAAAGATACGAGCATAATGTTTATGCTCAAAAACTAGGAAAGTTTTTAGTGTAGCAAACTTACTCAATCTCTTTGTTAGGTTTTTTTATATCGTAAAAAGTTTTATTTAGTTTCAGTGATATTCATAAAAAAAGATATATAACATATTGTGTAGTGAAATTCACAAATTTTGATTTTTGGCCAATAAACAATAATTTCAACTTAAATATTATCTAAGATGACAGAAAAGGTAGTTGTAAAGTCCATAAATGTAAAATATCACAAACTTTCACAAATTTACACTATTTACAACAAATAAGTGTTGAAAAAACCATTTGTTGCGGGCATAGATATATAAAGACTACAGGATCTCTGAATCAGGTGGCAGTTTGGCTCTAAAAACGGCGGCGCAGCAGTAGCATTGGGATATAATATATGATACAAACGTGACTCGCGCTGTTTCGAATTGAAACCGTGGTTGAACATGGGGCTGTTAGGATGAAAAAGGATTTTATCTTTGCAGTTTATTAAATTTTCTATCAAATGGTGAAGTTTGAGGTTTGAACACAAAATTTCTACTATTTATAATTGAAGATTGAATGTAAACAAACGCTCATACACTATGGTCATGCGATTGCGATTGATGATAAATATTTCAACTCTAAGGGACGTTTTTCCAAATAATTAATTTATTCTTGTTCCAAGGAATCAAGAGGCCTACTTATTACAATTCCTTGACTATTATTACCATATCAAATAGGATTTTTTTAGATTGTAATAGGTCTAATAAAGTTATTGAAACTGCTAAGATATAGGGTTGTTTATTTGGATATTATACAAATACAATCATTTGTTTTCTGCAATTAATTCATACGCTCATCATACGCTGGTACATAATAATTTTTCTGAGTAAATGGGGTTAGTATCTAATAACTTACTCATGCTGTAATCAGATATTGTAATGATTTATTGTATGTAAAAATGAAGGAAATTTTTTAAACACCCTTTTTTTATTTTTAATCTTGACTAACTTATTATATTCTTAGAGGTCGCAGTGGATTATTATTATTGTCTTAGAAGTCACAGTAAGTTTCTATACAGTGTATTGCTTTCTATAAACATTTGTCTGTTTCTAAATTCTTTCTCTTACAAAACTAGTATATTTTACCCATAGTTATTTATAACGTGCTACCATAACGTAGTAATTTATTATATAAAAATAAAGCATATAGATTCTCAAGTTTTATTTATTTCCTAACCTTGACTATTAAAAATGAAAGGAAATTGGATTTGGTAAATTTACTGTTTAAATAAAATATTATTTTTATTTGATCCTGATTTAGAAAAATAATATTTGTCTTACAATCTCTTGAAGTACCTAATTCTTTATTACAATAAATACAAATACGTAACCTTTTTAAAATAAACAATAATATTTAGAAAGCTTTGTAAGAAATGGGAATAAATATTTATTTTAAAATTAAATAACCTATATCGTTAAAAAATGTAAGCTTAATAATCGCATGTCCGTAGCATAGGGTAATTCTTCTTAATTTAGCCTCTTATAATAAACGATAAAAATATTCTTTTGTAAAAATCATTTCACTATTTAATAGTAAATTTAATTTACTACAAAAATACTAACGTTTGTTAAGTATTATTTTTGTTTGTTGTTGTAGGTGGCTAAGTTTTGCTGCTAATGCGATTAGAAATAGAGCGCATCGTGTTTTAACCGTGTTTCTCAATGCTAATGCTGTACCGCCATTCCCCCCTAAGGGGGGGGTAGCAAGAGCGCAACGGCTTGTTCTTGCGGCAGGGAGCCTGTAAGCCAGTAGATTTTAAATACACTATATCTATGGTTGCAGGGATCGCCCACACTGTCTTTTTCGCATAGGTAGTATGTGCGGACGATAGATCGCCCGCACGGTCCTAAAAGGTTAAAATATTTAGACCTTGTTTACCAGAACCCAACTACTTCTAGTATCTCCACCAAACTCACCTCTTCACGACAACCAAACATTCTATGTAATACTTTGGTATAGAAAAGTGGGTGGCATAAAAGAAAACCAAATACCTCCGTCGCAGCAGACCTGCGTACTCAGCGAATTTCCAAATCAATAATATAATAATAATAATATATGACAAGTTTGGTCAATATCTGTCGATAAACATGAGAATTTTTGCCTATTCTACATAAGATTAAAATGGGAAAGAGTGAGTAGGTTTGCTGCTGTGAGGAACACTGAAAGTAGCCATTTATACCATCAAAAATTTTATTTTTAACATTTATACCAACTTTCATCAACATCTGTCCATAAATATAGGAGTTTGCCTAATCTCCATATGATTAACATGGGAAAAGAGTATGCAGGTTTGCTGCCATGATAAACACATAAACTATAATTTTTTAGCACAAATGTATGGATCTCAACCACATGAAGCTAAATATCAAGTTTCATCCAAAAATATTAGATAATAAGTGAAAAATTAATTTTTTTTAATCCTCCATAAGATTAACATTGGAGCCTCAAAAATACAACGTACTGTGTTTAGATTTTTTTATATCTCGGTAACCGTTGAAGATAGAGAAAAACTTTAAGGTACTTAATTGTGTAGTTTTTTAAGTTGATTCCAATAGTGAAATATAAAATTGTAAATTTTTAAAAATTACACGTGAAAAACGCAAAAAACCCCATTTTGGGGTACAAAACCCCCCCAAACTACCCGTTCCCATTGACCGATATGTCTGGTTTACGAACTCGTCCGAGCATTTGTAGGAATACACGTCTCTACCAAATTTGGTCTCGATCGGACCTTTTTTACGAGAGTTATCGTGTTTACAGACACATCCATACATGTATATATATATATATGTGTATATACATATATATATATATATATATATATATATATATATATATATATAAATTTTAACGACTATTGTTTTTGTTCTCTGGGCACCTAAAGAAGAAAAAATAACATGGTCTCGGGCTTAACTCTTGCCATGAGACCTACGGTAATAGCTTCTTCCCTATGGGAAATTCGCTAAAAGAAAGAATACTCATCTATACACCAATAACATCTTAAGTTAAAAAATATCCCAAGAAGATTAGGCCTATATAAGATTCTCAAGTTTTATTTATTTCCTAACCTTGACTATTAAAAATGAAAGGAAATTGGATTTGGTAAATTTACTGTTTAAATAAAATATTATTTTTATTTGATCCTGATTTAGAAAAATAATATTTGTCTTACAATCTCTTGAAGTACCTAATTCTTTATTACAATAAATACAAATACGTAACCTTTTTAAAATAAACAATAATATTTAGAAAGCTTTGTAAGAAATGGGAATAAATATTTATTTTAAAATTAAATAACCTATATCGTTAAAAAATGTAAGCTTAATAATCGCATGTCCGTAGCATAGGGTAATTCTTCTTAATTTAGCCTCTTACAATAAACGATAAAAATATTCTTTTGTAAAAATCATTTCACTATTTAATAGTAAATTTAATTTACTACAAAAATACTAACGTTTGTTAAGTATTATTTTTGTTTGTTGTTGTAGGTGGCTAAGTTTTGCTGCTAATGCGATTGGAAATAGAGCGCATCGTGTTTTAACCGTGTTTCTCAATGCTAATGCTGTACCGCCATTCCCCCCTAAGGGGGGGGGTAGCAAGAGCGCAACGGCTTGTTCTTGCGGCAGGGAGCCTGTAAGCCAGTAGATTTTAAATACACTATATCTATGGTTGCAGGGATCGCCCACACTGTCTTTTTCGCATAGGTAGTATGTGCGGACGATAGATCGCCCGCACGGTCCTAAAAGGTTAAAATATTTAGACCTTGTTTACCAGAACCCAACTACTTCTAGTATCTCCACCAAACTCACCTCTTCACGACAACCAAACATTCTATGTAATACTTTGGTATAGAAAAGTGGGTGGCATAAAAGAAAACCAAATACCCCCGTCGCAGCAGACCTGCGTACTCAGCGAATTTCCAAATCAATAATATAATAATAATAATATATGACAAGTTTGGTCAATATCTGTCGATAAACATGAGAATTTTTGCCTATTCTACATAAGATTAAAATGGGAAAGAGTGAGTAGGTTTGCTGCTGTGAGGAACACTGAAAGTAGCCATTTATACCATCAAAAATTTTATTTTTAACATTTATACCAACTTTCATCAACATCTGTCCATAAATATAGGAGTTTGCCTAATCTCCATATGATTAACATGGGAAAAGAGTATGCAGGTTTGCTGCCATGATAAACACATAAACTATAATTTTTTAGCACAAATGTATGGATCTCAACCACATGAAGCTAAATATCAAGTTTCATCCAAAAATATTAGATAATAAGTGAAAAATTAATTTTTTTTAATCCTCCATAAGATTAACATTGGAGCCTCAAAAATACAACGTACTGTGTTTAGATTTTTTTATATCTCGGTAACCGTTGAAGATAGAGAAAAACTTTAAGGTACTTAATTGTGTAGTTTTTTAAGTTGATTCCAATAGTGAAATATAAAATTATAAATTTTTAAAAATTACACGTGAAAAACGCAAAAAACCCCATTTTGGGGTACAAAACCCCCCCAAACTACCCGTTCCCATTGACCGATATGTCTGGTTTACGAACTCGTCCGAGCATTTGTAGGAATACACGTCTCTACCAAATTTGGTCTCGATCGGACCTTTTTTACAAGAGTTATCGTGTTTACAGACACAATATATATATATATATATATATATATAAATTTTAACGACTATTGTTTTTGTTCTCTGGGCACCTAAAGAAGAAAAAATAACATGGTCTCGGGCTTAACTCTTGCCATGAGACCTACGGTAATAGCTTCTTCCCTATGGGAAATTCGCTAAAAGAAAGAATACTCATCTATACACCAATAACATCATAAGTTAAAAAATATCCCAAGAAGATTAGGCCTATATAAATGAAGTGAAAAACATGTCAAATGCAATAACAACAGTTTATTTTCATGTGACAATTATTATTCATAAGCTATTGTAGTCCAATTGGTATTATACTCTGGGTTATATTTTTCTTTTTCATTCTTCCTTCCTGCAAGTTCTGCTACTTACCCACATAGAATGTGTATAGTTCATATAGAATGTGTTCATTGTGCATAGCAGATCATGGGCAACATCAAAAGTCATAAATGGTATACGTCATTTTATTATAATTTCTTTCAACTGATTATAATGTGTTTTTATTTGTCTTTGGACAAATGGTGAATCAAGAACTACAGCATATGGTTGATCAACATGTTTGGGATGAATGACAAAAATTAAGGTGGCTTAAATCAATAGAGATGTCTGGTTTTAACTGATATTTTAATGAATTGGCCATGTTTATGAAGTACCGTATTTGATTTTAATAATTATTGTAAATATTATTTTGTTACTACTTGTACAATTTGTAAAATATATTCTATTTTAAATTTCTTTTTTCACTATGAATTTATTTCTTTATGAATCCCCTACACAATCATAATCTTTTTAGGAATTATTAAATAAAAATCTATAGCCTACTTCAGACTACTGCTTTAAAGCTTTCCATATAATTTTTAGCCAATTCTAGATGTTTAAAGGGGTGCAGGCAAGAGCAGAAGTTATAACTCTTGAAAAACATTCAAATAAAGAAGAGGAAATAATGAGTTGGAGACCATAATTAGAGCAATTGTCAATTTTTTTTTTGGTAGGGGTGGATTTCTCTCAAGGTACTTCAGCCGTAGCGGCTTTTTGCGCACTCCTGTCTGTGTTGCGGCATTATCACTTAACGAAAAGCCATCTGTGATTGGCAGGATTTGAACCCGGGACCTTGGGCACCAAAGACCTGCACTAAACCCCTAGACCAGCACGCTCCCCTTGGCAATTATGATGGAGACCTCATTAAGAGCTATGATAGGAGGAGGGCACTATCTTAAACGCTGACGGCCTAGACTTACAATGCTATTTTTAAATCACCGAACTCATCTCAAGAACTGTGGCACTGATTTTAAGAAAAGTTCATAAGCACCATTTTAAGAACTTTTAGTAAGGTTTTATTTATGTATAAGACTTTGGGGATATTTTCCGTACATATAAATGGTTCTTCATGCAAATTATCATAACTTTGTGAGTTTGTTGGCACACGGTGGCACTGATTTGAAAAATAGCATTGTAAGTCTAGGCCGTCAGCGTTTTAGATAGTCCCTGATAGGAGGAGGATCATATGTGACAAGGCAGTAATGTTGTTCAACTAAGAAGAACAAGTTAGATGAAGGATAGCAGATTGACAATTATGTACCCCTGAAGGAAGTTGTTGGTGGAGAGAAGAGAATATTAGGTAGTTCAGTTGGATAAAGGGCATGGAGGATATTTTAATAGTACAAAATAATTAGCTGAAGATTGATACACTGTAATTGTATAGTAGCCTAATGTATCTCTTGTATATATATGGTCAGCTAATTTCAGATAATTTTTTACAAGAACAATATTTCAAAAAGTATAGTGATGAGATAATCCTTTAGTGCCTGCAACATCAGAATGACTGTCCGTCTATCAGTGTAGGCAGGCAT
Organism: Nephotettix cincticeps; assembly: GCA_023375725.1. Taxonomy (NCBI): domain Eukaryota; kingdom Metazoa; phylum Arthropoda; class Insecta; order Hemiptera; family Cicadellidae; genus Nephotettix; species Nephotettix cincticeps. The sequence goes on along the minus strand of CM041791.1, from coordinate 85,760,875 downwards.
TGATATAATTATAATAAACTGTATCAGTGGAGAGTCTAAAATTTGATGGAGTTGTTTCTTTCTGTAATATCTTGGATGGGTTCATTGGGCTACGCAATAAGACTAAATTTAATTATACTTTTGTGGGGATTTTGTACCCAAAAAAAGTGTTTTTAATTTATTTATGAATTGTTTTTTAAAAAGTATAATGTTTCATTTTATTTCAAAAAACACACACAATTTAATATTTTGAATCATAACTCTATGTCAATCAGTTACTGAAACATTCGAAATGTTAAACACAGTTGTCTGATGTTAATCTTATGGAGAATAACTGAAAATCAATAATTCACTTACTTCCATAAATATTCTTGCAAAATTCGGTATGCAAGTCTATCTAGTTAAGTTTTATTCCCTGATTCAGAATGAAATTATGAAACTCTCTGTGTTTCATGGTAATGTTTCTCAACAAACATCAATTTTAGGGGACTTTTTATTCACATTACAAAAATATGCCTGAAACAGTTTATAATTATATTTAAATACTATACCTTGTTTGTAAATATAATGCTACTGTTGAATAAAGACAAACATCTTTATTACTATGCAGTTGAACCTCGATAAATCAAATCCCAAGGGGAATAGGAAAACTTCGAATCATCATGTATTTTGAATAAAAGGAGTTTGATTTATCATGGTTTGATGATTTTCCCTTAAGTTCGATTTATGGTTCCTTGAGGTCCTCGAGTGCAAGCAATGAATACAGTCAGGAGTTTCGGTAGCTTCAAAATAAGGTGTTTTGTACATTGTGCATCAATATTAATTTCATTATTTCATAGTGGGTATTACAGTAGTACTAGATTACAGAATAAAATCTAATAATGTACGTACTTAGAAATTGAGTAAATGTTTCATTCAATTTATATTCCCTCTTTAATGAACTAACTTTACTATAATGGCCATTTTTCAGTGGACAGGTTTTAGGCTAACTCTTACCATTTCCTCAAAGGTGCCTTATACACACGTTTTGTCATACTTGCTGAAAACAAAAACACAAGCAGGTAACTTCACTTGACCAAGAATACCTTTAAAACAAATTAAACACCTTATCAAGAAATCGATCCCACATTCGTCTGAGAGATTAGAATTTCTTGTCTAAACGCAAAGCAGTAAAATATTAATGTTTTCAATCATAACAAATTTAATTTGATTTGGAATAATCAAAGGTTTTTTGCCTTTACTTTACCATGAGTTACAGAGGTGCAGCAATTGCATAATTCTGAATTACAAAGGTTTTTGGGGAATAATTTAGAATTATAGAGGTATTTTAACAGCGAAAAAACCTTTAAAATTCGAATTTTTAAGGTATTTTTTGTGAACTGTTCGATTCGTAGAGGTAAAATTAACATTGAAAAGATGGGATAGTTCACAGGAATAAAATAATTCAAATTAACAAGGCTTTTGAATTATTGAGGTTCTATTTATAGAGGTTACACTGTATCAGGAAGACCTGGTAAAAAATTATAAAATAATAAGTGCAGTAGGCCTACTACTGGACTTATTTGAATTTGTGTATAATATAAACCTGAAACACACATTTTTGAGATAATTAATTTTAATGTTTGCAGTAGGCACTTTTTGCAGAGTAACTGACAGTGTTTGATATATTTTATTTATTATAAGGAGTTGTCAGACTAACACAAATTTTTAGGTAGGCCTACACATTCATAATGAATGTTCTTTTAAAAATGCAAAATTTAGAAAACGTCAAAAACTTTAAAAATATGGTCTATAGTTCGTGGTATAGGTATTCCAAAAAAGATATTTTGTTAAAATATTACAATGTCAACAACAATAAACAAATTATCAATTTATCAAATTATCATACTTGTTTGGGTTAAAAACAAACTTCAGCGGTTATCCAATTTGTTTTACATATTCAACAATTATGACATTCAAGACATTATGTAACTATGTAAGAGTAAGATTTTGAAATTAAAATTGGCATACAGAATTATATCAAACTTAACTATAGGCCGATATCAAAACACATTTTCTTTCGGCTTGAATGACATATAATTACAATAGTTTTATTTTATTGAGTTTTGTTGTTGTATTACATAATATAACACATGTAAATTTATTTTGGGTGTCTCTCTGAATAAAGATAATTTTTGATAAGCGTAGTTTCGATCACATGTACGATATCTAAATCCCAGAAAATTAAAACATTGATTAATGAGTAATATGAGAATCAGCATCTGACTGACAGCGACAGGTCCGACCAGTGAAAGGGCAGTTCCGGAAGCGGAATGTGGAACACTGGGTCGCCCACTTCCGGCGATGACTACGTGAGTCACCTGTTTTGCCGCTCCTCCACTTGGAGGCGTTGCATTTGCTATTTTTGAGTCGAGTGTTGACCATAGAGACAGAGCCCGCTGATCAAGTACAGAACTATTTTAGTCTTAATTTACATTTATATAAAGTAGATCCTTTATTTCTTAACAATTTTAAGGGGTTTTTATGTTTAATCATTATTGTTAAACCCTAGGTCTAAATCCCAGGTTAGAAAATTGAATTTGTAACGGGAATTTCCCACCCTCTCCTTCCATAATAATGTAGTTCGAGATGGTTAAATGGTTTTTAAATTGGTTATAACATTAATGCTCTGCCCGAGTGTACCACCGTCACTAAATGACTGACACTATGGCTTAACTGTTGTGGGAAACCTCTCTTCAGCGAGTTTGTTTAGTGAGATGAGTGTGTTTAAATTTACAGACATATTTTTATTAGGCCTACATCGTAGTACATAAAGCAAATATTATGATATTTTCTATGATTTTAGCGAGTTTCCTAATTGATATTAATGCCTATTGGTGAATCAAAACGTTGTTAGACATTAACCTTTTGCGTGTCGAGCATCTCGATCCGAGACGCGCCGTTACTGCAGATCTTTCTGAGAGTCTCGTTACCGAGACTCTTTATGCACACAGGTGGCCAGCCTGTAGTGCGGGACTCCCCTATGAAGCGGGGTTACCCACTAAAAACCCTCCTCTACTCTTTAGGTTTCTATTTATAGTATGTAGCAGTTTTTCTAACTGGCTTAAATTACGCCAAAGCTTCAGCAAGAAATGGGCTTTATTTTTATGCATCTTACTCTTTGGCGGAATGCGTTCTGGGATCGTGATCAATCATTAACAATCACGTGACAGCTGTGACGATTTATAACAAAATACGGCTCATTTGTATAACAAGATTTTAATGTTTTAATGTTTATTATTAACTAGCTGACCCGGCGAACTTCGTAACGCCTGACATTAAATACGCGTTAACTTTGAAATTGGCCATGTTCTGAAGTCGAATAGCATTACGGCTTCATTGTGAAAGGCTATATATTCTGGGTCGCGGCATAGTGAATAACAATACTGAGACGATAAGACATATTAATAACAGTACCTGGTGACCGAGCTTTGCTCGTATAGAATAAGAGATGTATTATAAAAATTAATTAGAAAAATTAAAACACATTTATTACTCAATGAAAACATTAATTGTGTTGAAATAAAACCGATTAAATACACCATAATTAATATAGCACTGAACAAAAAGTATCGCGCCTAGTGGTGGGGATAGAACTCACGACCTTCCGATTTGAGTCCAACACGCTACCACTGGACCACGGCGTCTGCCAATTGAGTGACGCCGTTTAAGGTCTTTTAGCCAACCTCAATTGTTTAACCCATCATTTACCGTTTAATTGTCCATACAGTTATTATTAGTCTGTGATCAACTGATTTTGTTGAAAACGGAATAAGGATTGAAAAGCAAAAGAGAAATTTAATTTACACCTATTAATTGGTTTGTTACAGTGGCTTCAAGCAATACAATGAACACGTTTTCTACCAAAACACGGAAGATTTTGAAAATACTTTTTTTATGGTTTTATTTCGCAGTTATGCTACCCTTAAGTTTTTACAAATTGTTTATTAACCTGATAATTTCGCTTTTAATACATACATAAAATAAATATTTATGAAAAACCTCTATTCACATATTGTTCTCCACCAATTTGTATTGTTTACATTTTGTTTCTCCATAAGCGTAATGTTGGTTTTTTAGATTTTAAACTTAGTATTACAAGAAAACCAGAATTTTCCTGGACATTAGACCTATCTAGAACTTATTTTCTACTCTGAAATAAGTTATTTCCCAAATTAAAAAAATCCTTTTTTACACAGTTTTATCAATATCTGTCTCTAAATATGAGAGTTATTTAGCAGAGACGAATCCAAAATATAAAAAAATCATTAAAATCGGTCCAGCCGTTCTCCAGTTATAATGCGTGTAACTAACACGACTTTGTTTTATATATTTAGATATATTTGCACACGGATCTCGAAAACGGCACTAAGGAATTTCTTTAAATTTTGGAAATAACTAATTTCCGAGTAGAAAATAAGTTCTAGATAGGTCTAATGTCCAGGAAAATTCGTGTTTTCTTGTAATATTAAGTTTAAAATCTAAAAATTAAACTTTACGCTTATGGAGAATAAAATGTAAACAATACAAACCAAAACAGCTGTTTATAACCGTTTGACAGTTCTTGTTTGAAGACGGCGGGGAACAATATGTGAATAGAGGTTTTTCATAAATATTTATTTTATGTATGTAATAAATGTAAAATTATCAGGTTACTAAACAATTTGTAAAAACTTAAGGGTAACATAACTGTGCGAAATAAAAACAGTAAAGAGTATTTCCAAAATCTTCTGCGTTTTGATAGAAAACGTATTCGTTGTATTGCTTGAAGCCACTGTAACAAACCAAATAATTGGTGTGAATTAAATTTCTCTTTTGCTTTTCAATCCTCCGTTTCTAACAAAATCAGTTGATTACAGGCTAATAATCACTGTATAATAATAACAGTAAATGATCTGCTAAAACAATTGAGGTTGACTAAAAGACGTTAAACGGCATTGCTCATTTGACAGACGCCGTAGCCGAGTGGTAGCGTGTCGGCCTCAAGAACTAAAGATCGCGAGTTAAATCCCCACCACTAGGCGCGATACTTTTTGTTCAGTGCTATATTAATTATGGAGAATTAAATCTGTTTTATCTAAACCACATAAATGTTTTCATTGAGTAATACATGTGTTTTAATTTTTCTAATTAATTTTTATAATACATGTCTTTTTCTATACGAGCAAAGCTCGGTCACTAGGTACTATGATTAATATGGAAAGGAGTATGCAGGTGTGCTGCCATGATAAATACATAATCTATGATTTATAAGCATTAGATCTCAGCCACATGAAGGTAAATACCATGTTTAATCCAAATTATTGATTGAAAAATGAAATATGTATTAATTTTTCTTTATCCTCCACAAGATTATAACATTGAAGCCCCAAAATACAACGTACTGTATGAATTTTTAATATCTCAGTAACCGTTGGAGATTGTGAAATCTTTAAGGAACTAAATTGTGCAGTTTTTAAGCTGATTCTAATGGTTGAAGTTAAAATTTATCATCTTTTAAATTACACATAAAAAACGCAAAAACCCCAAATTTTGAGTACAAACCCCCCTCCAAACTACCCGTTCCCATTGACCGATTTGTCTGGTTTACGAACTCGTCTGAGAAAATGTAGGAATACACGTCTCTACCAATTTGGTCTCGATTGGACTATTTTTACGAGAGTTCTCTTGTTCGCACACACACACACACACACACACACACACACACACACACACACACACACACACATATATATATATATATATATATATATATATACAACAATTTTAACGACTATGTCTTGGTCTCTGGGCACCTAAAGACGAAAAATAGCATGGTCGCGGTCTTTTCTTACCATGAGACTTACGGTAACACCTTCTTCCCTATGGGAAATTCGCTAAAAATGGGGAATGGGGGACAGACGCGACCCCAGACTGTTATTATGCAACCGTGGCCGTGACCGTGACCTTGGAGAGATTAGCGCGTGAGGTGAGTGTCCTGGGGCTGGGACGAGTACAGTTAGACGGGGAAGTGGCGCACAGGGTCAGTCCGTCAGTCCTGGTCTGGCCATGAAGTCGCTGGTGCTGGTGTCCGCGCTCTTCCTCGTCGTCGAGTCGGCAAAGTTCGTCCCCAAGTGGAAGAAACAGGTAGAGGGCATCACGTTTCAATTTTACATTTTTTAAGTTTTGGAATTTCCTGAGCAAACTAAAAATGATTTTCAAAATGACTTAACGTTGTTTTCTAACGGCTAAAAATAGATTGAAAACGAAAAATTAAAAATCTTTGAGCTAATCATAACTGATAGAATAACTACTAAAAGTATTTATTATTATACCTCAATAGGTAATTGTGGCATTTGTAATACCGCGCATTGTCTAATAAAAGTGCAGACAACTTAAGTTTTCTGGTCCAATATTATTAATTGAAGTCCGTTGTAGTTAGGAAATGAGTAAACTGTCTATCAATGAGACAAGAAAATTAGTATTTTCAATCTCAATAGGTATACTGTAATCGATAGGGAACATAGATAAAGCTGTAATATCGTATCAATTAAAAATAAACGTAAGGTTTACATTTTCCCTATAACATTGTTGCTGTAAGCATTTGCAAATGCTTGTATCTGTCACCTACTGACAAAGATAGGTATCTTTAGAATCAAAATTCAGTTCTGTATCTTTAAAATACATGTATTAGCCCTTGAGCTGCAGGGCGTAATTTATGCAGGCTAGGGGACCATGCGATCGCCCGAAGGTGCGTTCACTCGAACTTATTTTTAACGTTATTCCGCCATGCTTTCTTCTGTATATACCGCCCTAAATATATTGTTACTTACAATATATTTGTATCCAATATACAATATATCCTTTGTTACCAACACAATAGGAATAAATTTCTCTTTACTGGTTTCTCAGGGCAATAACTAGTTTTTGCAAAAAGATATCATGAAACATTTTCTTCTTTTTATCTGAGACGATTGAAATACTAAAACCTTGTATAGCTTTATACCTGATAAAAAATTATATTTTTATGTGATAGTAATAATTTATTATGATTACTTTTTAATGAATTTACTTCTTACTTTATTTTAATTTCTTTTGATTATTTCTTTACTTATATCATATTTAATAATCTCAATAATAATACTCTTAGTTTTGATTTCACAGTACATTATTTATTAGGTAGACTTATAGAGGTGCTTAAAATTTTGCATGGGTCCAAAAGTCCAGCTATTATATAGTTTAGAGACGTTAATTACTTTATTGTCACATTTTATTAAACTTTTTCACTTATTTGATTTTTTTCAAATCAGTATTCCTTTATTTAGAACAGTAGGAGGTAGATTTCAATTGCACTTGAAATCTTCACTCCTTCTTTTGAGATTTTGTCGTGTTTTATGTTTGTTTAATGTTTGATTATTGTTCTTTTTTTATATAATTTTTTTACATCATTTATTTATATTTGTAATTAAATACCTCTGCCAATTTTTTTAAGTACCTTTGCTATCCCAGCCAACATTCCCAGATTATTTTTCTTCATTATGTCTTCAGTTTTCTATACATGTTTGACCTAAAGACCTCATAAGCAGGACAGTCAAATGTCAGATGCTGAAAATTTTCTATTACATTCATAGTGCACTTAAGGGTTCCTGATATTTTTATTCTATTCAGTGTTTCATTCACCAAACCTTGTCCAATTCGCAGTCTATAATGATTGTAACTATGTCTGTCTTATCTATGACATCATGCCTTATTACTATGGCAGATCACATGATTTATACCATGGAAGCTTAAGGTATTTGTTTTGAATACCTTTGTACTATTTTGCCTTATACTACCCCTGACCATCATCTGACAGGCAGATATCATGTATTTTTCAGTATGGACAAATAATCACTATTTGGTACCTTGAGATTAGGAGAGTCCTCACGAGAAATGATTGCTTCTTTGGCAAGCTTATCAACTAATTCTTCCTGGTACCCCCACATGACCTGGGGACCATTGGATAGTTAGTTGTAGATTGTAATAAATAATCTTAGTTATAATTTGGGATGCTATGCCTTGCTTATAGTCCACAAACTTAGCTGCTTCTATGCTTGACATTGCGGATTTGTAGTCAGTTAAAATAATGAACTTCATGAAAGTACCTGTAAAGTGGTTGATAAATTCAACCGCCTTAAGTATGAAGTACGATTCAGCCGTATAACTAGATGCTACTTTAGATCATTTGTAAGTTCTGCTTACGTTAAGTTTCTGATACAAGACTGCGGCTCCATTGTCATGGCTGTTCTTAGATCCATCAGTATAAATTTGGATATGATCTGGTTATTATGAATATACTGACTCCATGAAGCTGCATTTTAGTGTTTGAGGAGGATCCTGCTTTTTAAGATTCCCTATCTTATCTCTTAACTGGTCATTAATAATTACTCTGATTTTTGTCATTATTGAGGGTTGTGTTAGCACTTCCATTAGACTTAAAGAGTCCTCTCCTTCTGGATAAGACAGGACTGGGAACAAGCCTAGAAATGTTGTTCACTGCTTTTATATAAAGCCGTGTGACTTTTTTGCCAATGTTTATGGTACTCTGCTAGTAGACACAAAAATGTCTTAAATTCAAATGACGGATGATCACAGTTATCAATGATCTTAAAGGTAAGCTTATGGCTGAGTAATTCCCTTCTTACTTGGAGTGGGGGCAGACAAGTCTAGAGTGGAGGCGTTGTCATTTGTCATATTAATTTGTAATTCTGTTACAAGGTGTAACAACTAGTCTGTGCAACGTTTTGACATGGATATGTCTTAGCTCTGGGGGGTGGGGTGAAGGGTGTTGGCGATTTTTAAGATGGAAAATATGTAACAGGTTTCCATAGTAACTACCAGAGAGCTATTTATTTATTGAATTTTAAAATAAAAGAATAAGAACAGCTGTTTATATTAACTGAAATCATTACCTCTATACATATCCATGATCTAACCTATTTCCCACAAAGAAGTAAATACATTTTTTTTCTTTTGAACCCGAACTGAGTGTTTGAAATAATGATATGTTTTCTAGTGAACCATTCCAGTCTATTTTTCACCAGACTGTTAAAGAGCTTCATAAAGCATGGGAGCTGTAGGCGTATAAGAATTTTCATTATGTCTGTACTTACCAGGTTTCAAGATGCCGCTTACCTTGATTCTCCTCCAAATTACAGGGATGTCATCTCCCACCCATATATTATTGTTAACTATGACTAGGAGGATTTTGGTAGTATCTGGCAATGCCTTTATTACTGAATAGTTAATTCCATCTATGCCAGGACTAGTAATCTTTTTCTTTGATATAATAGCTGAATCTAGTTCTTCTATTGTAATTATATTTTCTAATTTGCGGTATGTTCTGGTTTTAACATAGGTATATTAATTTCATTATTTTGCGGTACATAGTCGGGCGTTATATTCTTAAGGAATAAGTGCCCCATATCTGAATCTCCCTTTAGGGTGTGCTATTGGATAAATCAATATTACATTTTAGCTTACGTATTGTACTCCATATCTGTGATTTGTTAGTGTTGCCAATGTTGCCGCATAAGTTTACCCATGCCTGCTTTTGCATTTTTTATAATTTCTTTAGCTTTAAGATGAGCTATCTTATTTTTTATTGGAAGGGGCGGATTACTCCCAAGGCACTTCAGCCGTAGCGGCTTTATGCACACCCCTGTTTGGGTTGCGGCTTTATCACATAGTGATAAGCCATTAGTGATTGGCAGGATTTGAACCCGGGACCTTGGACACCAAAGCCCCGCTCTACCCGAAGACCAGCGCGCTCCTGAGCTATCCAATACTATAATATGAGCAAGGTTTGTATATATATATATATTTGCACACGGATCTTGAAAACGGCACTAAGGAATTTCTTTAAATTTTGGAAATAACTAATTTCCGAGTAGAAAATAAGTTCAACATATAAAAAACCCAAACACTTAACACACTTAGCTCTTTTGTTGGTTGATAAGACTTATAAACTGAACGACTGAGGTGAAATTGATTATATATAGGCCTACTCGTACAGTATATATCCACCAAATTATAAAAAGTCCCTACATACATTAAAACAAACTATTTTAATTTTAAATACTGTACTATTTTGATTAAATTTAACGAAATACCTATCACACTTATTTCACACAATCTTTTATTTAATATTTCTAAACATTTTTAGGAGGATGCCCCATTAATACCCCCACCCACCCTCGCTCAAGATATTGCCATTGTTTTGAGTGACTTTTATTGAGTGATAAAATCCCAAACCATGATGGTTCGAACATAGGCTACATACCTATTCTGAGGAAAAAACTGATCGACGATAAATAAAGAAGATGGAATTTATAATTATATTTTCATAAACCTCATGAGAATATAATCGAAAGCTTAAGCTGTGTACTACCCAACTGTGTAAGCTGTGTAACTGTGGTAACCACAGTCCGTAAATACAACTTTTTTGCGACCGTTTTCACAAGGCTAATCTAAATATGTGTAACAAAATCGTGAAATGAACTCGAGAAGGACTGTACTGATTTTAATGATCATTCATTACTTGGATTCGTCTCTGCTCCGATTAGGCTATAGGCATACCGGTATTCAGTTTTGTATTTAACCTTAGGGCTAAGCTCCAATTACTTGTAAAGTTTGTATATGTTAAGTTTATGAGGAAAAGACGTGATGCATTTTGGTCATATTATGTGTACATCAATAATGTTAATATTTTATTAATAGCTGATTTTGTGTTGCTTAATTTTCACCAGTCGACAACTAACGTCATTGCGCGTCATATTCAACGAATGTTTGTGATTGTTTTACAAAAAATAATAGATTACAGTTTGGTTAGTTTGTCCCAGTGTAATTATTAGTTTTTTTGTGTTTGTTTTGTGCAAGTGGAATAAATGAATGTTTTATTACGCGAGTATTCTTATAAAAAATGGCACGATTCAGAAAATTGAATCTTTCCTATAAATGCCGTATTAAAGTTAGGTTTGGTTTGGTCTAGGTTGGATTAGAAAATTGTGAATCTATCCACTCAGATATATGATTCATTTGTTTTGTGGGAATGTTATTCCTGTAATATTTTTATCGTTTTAGTATTGTTATTAACTATGCTGCGAGCCAGAATATATAATCTTTCACAACGATGCCGTAATGCTCTTCGACTTCAGAACATGGCCAATCTTAAAGTTAACATGTATTTACTGTTTTGGCGTTACGAAGTTCACCGGGTCAGCTAGTGAATAATAATTCAAATATCAGATATGCTTAGTGTTAAGGTAAAATGTCAAATTTGTTTAGTTTTTATACTAGTTTAATGGGGGTAGGGAATTATTTTTTGTCATTTAAAATTAAAACCCTTTTGAACCATCACTGTTGAGATTTCCCGTTGAAGTCATATTATCTGGCTCCTATATCATGATAAAATATTCAATAATACTTTAATAAAAATTGTTAGATCTGTTTTAAGAAATATTGATTACACCTGTTTTCTAAGAGAGGACTACTGTCAAAAATAAAAAAAATCATAAATAGATTAAATGATTATGCCAGATATACTGATATTGTGATTTTATTGCCAAAGATAACCTTTGTACACTAAATCTCATGAAAATCGGACTATCGATGTGGCCACGGAATCGGTACTCAGACATACATCAATTGAAAAACAATTTTTCCTGTCTGAGACCGATGAAAAATAGGTGATTTCCGGTTACATTTTACTTTGCGCACTATTCGTTTTTGCCCACTGAGTTCATGTCACGTTTCAGTTAGGGCCTACATAATTTTTACTTATTGTTATCGTTTTGACAGATTGTAAAATAAATAAAGTTAAAAAAAAGAAAAAAAACTTTGCCCACTGCAAATTTACTTTGGGCACTCCAGTGTGTCAATTTCAGAATACAAAATATTAAATAAACCATATGCATTTACTACCAGAGTAGTGTTATTCAAGCATGGCTTAAGTTGGCAATATTGGATATTAACAACTGACCTATTGCTGTTCTACCCGATCAACATAAACATAATCTGCAATTTTAAACCAGTTTGAGACGACTATAATAGAAGCTAAAACCAGGCTTTTACCGAGTGAGGATCAGCTTTTGAAGGGTGAGTGGGGGAAGCGAGGGAGGAGCAGAAACTACTTTTGATGAAAAACAATTTTTATTAAAATCTGAATTGTCAATATCAGAGATCTATAATATTATAAAGAAGAGGTAGTTTCTGTATGTTTGTTTGTGGGTTTGTTGTGGCAAGTAAATGCGAAAAATACTGAACCGACCGGTTTGAAATTTTACAGAAAGGTAGATCTAAACTCATGCAACACATAGACATATTAGTTCATACCTTAAAATCCCCTCGGGCTACGCCCCATAAACAACCTAAATGTCAATGTTTACATTTTCAAAGAATGAAAACATAAAATTACTTGAATTTCAACAGCTGTGAACACTAAAATTTGACAGTTCGGGAAGAAGAAGAAGAAAGAGCTGCCGTGACCGTCCTAGGTTTCAATGTTTACATTTTCTAATGACAACAACCGTTTGCACTATATTTTGACAGTTCGGGAAGAAGAAGAAATAAAGTTGATTTTTCAGATAAACTGCTGGATCGAAATTAGTGAATTATTTGAAATAGTGGAATGGTAGATTTTAAGTTTTCTTTCTGGCGACTGTCTCTATTACATTAATCCTTATCCTCTCCCAATATTTGACAGATGTTACTTTGAAATGTTGTAGACACTCGTGTTTTGTCATTTTGTAAACAATGAAGAATTAATTAACAATAACTTAAATGCAGAGCATACACCTTTCAGCCTTTTCAACCCGTGCGAAGAACGGGTACTTTGGCTAGTATTGAATAAAAGTTCGTTCTCGTTCAGAGGACAGTGCACACAACAGGACAACGTGCGTGAGGTGCCAAGGCAAGGGTTTCACTTGAGATCGGCCGAAATGGTTTTACTCAGATGATTAAATCACGGAGCTACCCCTCCTTTAGATGTAGATACAAAACGTTCTTAGCAGAGGGTTATTTTAAATTATGAATAGTGTTTTGTTTTGGTTGGATGTAAGGTGGGATTATTATAATCAGTTTACGAATTCATTTATTTGGAAAAACGATTGAAATCTCTCCAAAATAAAGAAGTTATTATATTTTATTTTTTTATGTAAATTTTCAAAAATCAAATAAAACAGTAAAGTTAAAAAACAAAATTTTGCACGCGCACAATGCAATACCAGAGAGGAATGGATTATAAGTATTATATCATAAGTATTAGCATCCGTTCATCTATGACAATACTTTCTAAACCCAAATATTATTTTGTATATTCAAATATTCATTTTGATTTTTGTTCTCCTCTCGTCTGCAGACTGCGGTTTGTTGATTCGTCTGTTGATGTTCTGTTCTTCTGTTTGGGTGTGTGTAGATGTCAAACTGTTGCCGGTTGCGCTAACTTTCTTTTATTTACTTTATCTTCTTCTAACTTGTTGCCTTTAACCTATTTCTGTTGTTTATGGGTAACAGCAAAGTTAAAAAACAGTGTATTGAATGTTGTTTTGAAATATCCGAAGTCCATGGCTCATCTCCAACAACAGAGTTTAGTCAAACCCGTGTTAAGTATGTGGTAAGGGTACGAATATACCAAATAACCTAAGGTGAAGTGAGTGATTGTTCATAGCTAATTATTGCTATTGGCATTAAAGTGATGTTAATATTTTATATTATGAATGGTTGTAATAAGTCAGTTCTATCTGTAACTGGACAAGCCTTGTTATCATAGCCTATAGCTCAAAAGTAAAGTTAACTGTATTTTTCAAGACTACCTTATAGGGTAAAAGTTTCAATGTGTTGTAAACTGTTTTGCAGTCTGGCTCTGATTGTAAATGTGAATATTTTTATGTTGTTAAGGACATCGAACAAATTTTGAACCTTGATTACAAAAATGATAAAACAACAATAGTGATATATCACTTAGGCCTACCAAATGAATGGCATCTGCCCTTCAGGTGTCAATTTTGTTAAAATTCCTCATTTTGTTAAAATTGACATTGGTATGTGATATAACTATATAGGTGTCTAGGCTTTCGAAAAAACAATAGGACTAGTGACTTGATAAAATTGTTTCAGGTGTTCATATTTTAAAGTTCAGATTCTCGATACTCCAACCAAACTGTGTTGGTATTTGCAGGTGAAGGACAAGTGTGGTTAATGTTATGTTGCTTTGTTACTGGCAAAGATCAGCTTATAAATTTGGCAGGATTATTAATAATTAAGAGCTCAATGATTAAAGTCAACTGTGTCCAGTACTGAACCACCACAGAATTATTTCTAGATAAGCTCATCAGGATATCTCAGAATATGATAAGTTTGTGCTCAGGATCAAACTGGTGACCCTCAGATTTTGAAATGGACACTAATACCATTGAACTGCCCAGTTCAATACCTATAATAGTTAACGTGTTGTGACACCGTGATTTACTTGATGATAGCCTACTTCTTAAAAGAATCATTAATCATTATAATTCATTCTTCCACTAAGGTAATATAGATTTATGGTATAGGCCTATCAAGAGTTGTAGGAGAATGTTAAGGTTTATGTATGGGTTTATTAACAATCTCTAAAAGTGTACTACAAGTAGGGTAACTCAAGGAACTGGTTTTACTGGGGCCTCCTCATCCTCTAGAATCAAAGTTCTATCATAAATAAGTGTTATTATTTATTTTTAAAAAGTATAAGCTTTTAGGATTTGAGAAACAAAATAACTGTCCCATAAGTAACAAAATATCTTAAAGTTATTTAGCCTACAAGATTGATTGAACACTTCAATATTTATCTATTGAAATTGATATAAATTGGTCCCATGACCTCAAAAAAATTCTAATTATTCCAGGCTTGTGAAGTTCCTGCAAGCCAAAATGAGCACAGCCACTATATTTGTGACGATAATGGAGATGTCAAGTGTTTGCCTGGCTGGACAGGAGATTTGTGTGATGTCCCTATCTGCCGCAAGGGATGTGATCCGCTACAGGGCTACTGTAAACGCCCTGGGGAGTGTCGTTGTAAATTAGGTCAGTAACTATTATAAACGAAATGGTTTCACTGTTTTATTAATAATTTTAAGAAGGGTCAGAGTTAGTACAAGAACTCACAAATGGTCAAGCTGGAGAACCTAGACTCCCTGGAAGTCAAGGGCCTAGTAGGCTAGGGGCCTGCTTCTTAACTTCTTATGTTCATTTTTCTCATGGACTTCTTATGTATCAAACCCATCCTCAACCGCCTGACCTATCATTTTATCCTATCCCACTTCTGATGCACCTAGTAAGCACACTGCAGGTGATAAAGGGAGTGCGAAATTTCCTTCCAGTGGCTATCATAATAGCACCTGCAGGATTTTTTCTTGTGGGTTGGAGTAATAACCTGTCCTGCAAATCCCTCAAACACTAAAAGTCTTAGTGTCATACTAGTTTTGAGCACATTCTTTCTATGCTAGAGGCATTTAAGAGAGTGAAACAGTGTTTATATACAAACGCTTTTTGGGAAAGCGATCCAAACCCAAATGGGAACCCCGGGATTTGAGTCCATGACCTCTTGTATTAAAGTCCAAGACTCAAACCAAAAGGCTAGCAAGACTAAACACACGGTAATTATGCATTATTATTGTTATAATGTCTCAGAAGTAAAGTGTGCCAACAAATAAATGGTTTCATACATAAATTTGACTTTAATATTTTTTTTATTTGTGATCAAATCAGTAGAAAATATCAATCATTTACCTATCTGCTGTTATCTTTCATGTTTTTTCTCTATATCCAGTTTAGGACCATGAACGATTAATTCTTGTTATTGAGCCATTTTGTTAAGGACTCAGTAAGGCCTCAATTTCCTCCTGTTCAGTGTTGTCAGGGCATATGTATCAAAAGTTTTAAAAACTAAAGTTTTTGTATGTGGAGGTTGTGGAACTTCGCATTGGTCATTGTCATTATGCCGTTGTCATTTGTTTGAATATGAATAGGAGGCTCCAGCAAAATTAGATAAGCAATGCAATGATAGTTGATCTTTTGTACAGTCACCGGAAAAAGGATTCATGAGGATTGGTAAGTCAGGAGAGTACAGTCTAGTCATCTGGAGAAGGAGAGGCAACAACTTCGACCAAGGGAAGGAAGGGAAGCTATTCACCTGAAATTGCCTAAAGGCTTAACAATGTTGTGATAGCTTTATTTAGTTGTCCTTAATTAATTACGGCCTCTGAAGCGTAATAAAACTGTCAGAAAGCCATTTAGGACTTTTAAACCCATGTATAATGATTTCCTTTCTGATGATGCTGTATGTATATCGCTGTCTATTGCCATAAAAGTTAAATGACAGTAAAATCTTTTATTATTATTATTATTATTGTATTGTGTTACAAGTGTCTAGGGTGGCCGGTTGCAGTTGAACATTCACAACATACAACATTACTTCTCTGATAAACAAGCGGACCATAGTATAAACATGTCATTTACTATGGAGGAGGTGTGTCTGCAGCTCTCTCATTGCTGCAAAACTTACTGCAACCCTGTCTGCTCTTTAATGTAGAAAAATAATTTAATTGAGATTTCTTCTTTTTTGCTTCTACAAATTGAAAGTGCTTTTCATTAAATGGATACTAACTGGAGACAACAGTAACTGGATACAACTACCTAACATTGCATGTTAGGCAGTTATTGTTATGCTTATTGATATGCTTTACTCTTTCCAGAATGCATTTAAGCCTGAATTCATATTAGGAAGTTTGTCATCATGATTACTTCAGGAGAGGTCATTGTCGATATCTACCCCGATCTTGTCACGTGATGTTAGGCAGAAGTTTATGAGTTTTTATGCACATTTAGTTATTTCCAATGTTATTTTTTTACCCTTTGCAGGTCATTGACGTTTTATCCGCCTATATTAATTCCCTTCAAGGGTTGAATGCGGATATATCTGCCTGCACATACTTGTGCTAAGGGTCAATGACGCTTCAATAAAGCAATAAAGGTCAATACAACAACAGCAAGGAGTTTTCAGTTTGGCAGGAAAGTTTTGGCGCAAACTGAGTGTTGATAGTGGCTGAGCGTAGTGGTGGGTGGAAGGGGGTGTTTGGTAAATTTGGCTCCTTGTTTACTGTGTCGCCGCATTAATCACTTGTTACTTGTTACACTGTGCACTGTGCTAGACACAAAACAATTCGGTCGCCTCTCTCCCGTCACAAATTTCACTGCTCAATGGAGCCTAATCCGGACAAAGATGATATAATTGAGGGTTTGGTTGGATCTGTTTCTGAGGGTGTTTTTGATTATGATTTGTTTGACAGTAAGCAATTTTTGATAAAATAACTTTTCTAATTTTATTCTCTAGGCCCTAAAGTAATAAATACCATTTTACATCAAATATTACTTTTATTTTAACAATCCCACAATTCAAATAAAGTAGACTCCCGATTATATGCGGTAATGGGTGGGTGAGTGATTGTGTATAATCAAAATCGCCAATAACGCTAACCTAACCTAAAATACATTGGTTCAAATCAACTGTGAAAGAATTTTAAAGTTCCCTGTACCAAATTAAATATATTGAATATTAAGTTAAATAATGTAAAAGACTTCAAATAAAATTATCTTTTAATAAACGTGCAGTATCTTCAGAGTCTACAAGAAAAAAAGTCCATTTTTGTTACTTACTTGTTACTTGTGTATTCCGTCCGTAGTCCGGGCAGGCCAGGAGTTGGACAGGTCAAAAGGTACAGTCTACCATTAAACCAAACATTATTACCAGTCAACCTACCAGTCAAACATTATCCTAAGCTACTTATTAAGAAAACTGTTGATGTCATAAAAAACCTTTTCCAAAAAGAGTTTTTTAGTTTCAATTTTATATTTAGAAAAATCATTGATATTGCGTAATTTTCTGGCAGTGCCTGAAAAAGTTTGGGGCCACAATATTTTGGCTAATGTTCATATAAGGTTAGCCTATGTTGTTTGGCATGGATGCCTTTTTTTCTTGTATTTTATATAGCAAACTGCCTCCAGGATGAAGAGACTAGGAACAGTCAAAAGGCCAAGCTTAATGAAATATTCTTTGCAGCTAGTCTGAGGTGATAAGCCTAAAATAATAAAAATGGCTTTTTATTGCCAGAATATTTTGTCCGAATTCCCCCTAACTGATCCCCAGAGAACAATGGAATAGGATATATGCTGTAAGCTCTCATCCGTCTCAGGATAAAGAGCCCCATAGCAAGTGATCCCTCCAACTTAGCAAGCTGGCCTGCCCATCCCAGCCCATTGTACAATCTCACCCCTAAATTCTGCAGAATTTGAAAATTCAGCTTCTTCCTCCTCTATTAATATGATCGGAGACATATTATTTTTATAAATTTGCTTTTGAGAAGTCTGGAAGACGAGAAATTTTGTTTTTTGTGAATTAAACTTCAGTTTGTTGTTTGAGAAAAATTTTGAAAGGTTTTTAATTCTTTGATTTGACTTGGTTTCCAAATGTCATTTATATAAAACAAAAAGAGGAGAGGACCCAGCACTGATTCCTGAGGAACTCCGCTTGTGATTAGCTATGGGGTTGGCATGACATTGTTAATTTTGAATTTTGATCTTTCTTGAATTTCTGTGATTTGAGATCTATTGGTCATGTATGACCTCAGCCAGCTGAAGGCTGACCTTACACTCCAATTGCTGCCAATTTTTCAAACAGAATTTTGTTGATCTATTATTCCTGAAGCCATATTGTCTATCACAGACAATATTGCTGTGTTCCAAAAAGTTTGAGAGTTGCTACGAAATAACTTTTTCAATTAATTTAGAGATAGATTTAGAGACAGGAAGGATTGAGATTGGACGATAGTTACTGGGATCAGACCCATCCAATTTCTTAAACAAAGCCTTGAATTTTGCAATTTTACAATTTGAAGGAAAAACTCCACTCTCCTGAGAAAAATTTACCAGATGAAATAGGGGAATCGCCAGTTCCTCCTTGCAGTGCTTAAGTACTTGCATACTGAACTTACATCTTCATACTTAACCTACTTGTTTGTTAATTGTTGTTCACATTTTCTTCCTTTTTTACAATGGTTGAACAAATTCCTCTCAATACCATGAGATCGAACAGTTAAGTGTCATGTCCCCTTTCCAAGAAGTCCAATAGGTCGTCTGCATGATGGCGAGTATTTGCATATGATATATTTTGCTCGACAGCGGCTTATTCTTTTTCTTCATTCTCACTTTCAATTCCCTGAGTAAGTCTCAATATTTCATCCTCACTCACATCTTCAAACGCCGGCAATCCTAAGTCCTCATTTAGCCAGTTGTTGATGTCTTCAACGTCAACATTTTTGCCAGCAGTCACGGTATTGGCTAATGCAACTAATTCAGTAGGAGTGTCTTCAACCTCAATTCCATGAAAGTCCTCTCCTTCAATATCACCAAAAACTGTAATATTTAAAATTGGTGTTAGATTATTAGATGATTAGATTAGATTATTGAATTGGTAACCAAGGTAGGTATTTTAAGCCAAGTATGGATGAGGATTGAGTGTAAGATCATTGTGGCCCGATCTTGTAGTCTTGTTGCCATCGCACCCAACAGTCAAAATACTAAGGCTGACATGTTCCTTAGACAGAACTGTTAATTAATAGCCCAACAGCCGATGGCAACAACTAAGGGACCTACAGTTTGAATCCGAATCACGGCCTCTGAATTACGAATTGGTCTAATTATGAGGATGGTCTTTGCGGATTAACGTAGTATTCAATAATGCGGACGTTAATCCACACAAGAGAACACTTCACCCACTGACCATCGCTCATAACTATCCACAATTTATAGGATGTATCAACTTTATTTTACAACTGTATTCTTATTTTAGGGTTTTATGGGGAATTATGCAATAAGTGCATAGCACTACCAGGTTGCCAACATGGTTACTGCAATAACAGTTTTGAATGCATCTGTGAAGAAGGTTGGGATGGTCTGTTCTGTTCTGAACGTGAGTGTTGAACTGATATAATTCTATATTTTAATCTTAAATGCATGCCACTTCATTCCACTCTCTAATAAATAAAACAAAATATTTTGAGGAAATGGTTAACAAAGAGAATTATTATGCCTATATATTTATATTCCTTCCTTCTGGAAAAATGAAATATTTCTGTACATAAGTGAAATTACAAGGGCCAATGGAAGAAAAGATTTTTTCTATATGAAGTACAAAAGTACATTTATGTTTCTTATATATTTTTTTAATTTTGTACATAGCTTAACCTTAATTTTTTTAGTTCATTCCTGTAACTAAATCATTTATTTATCTTACAGTACCACTCTTATATTTTTGAGGGATAATATGTTTACTCTGTTGGCCTATATTTGGATAAATAAAGTTAACCCTGTAACTGCCGTTCCGTCACTTTACAGACAATGTGGGTTGTCTGAGAGATGGCCATAATATGACTGTTCCAGGATTTTTAATACATAGCTTATGTAGAGATTATTGCTCTATGTACCATTTTTTAAACTAATAATTTGGAAATCCTGTACCATTGTTTATGTAATTTGCACGTGACCCATAAAGTTTGTATATTGTTATTCCTTTTTTTCGATCCACATATATAAGTTTGTGCAAATATATGTGTAATTATTTTACATATTAGTCCTTGTTATTTCCTATTTCCTCAATAAAATTGTATGAATACATTACTGTTATATATCATTTACAACACCTTCTACAAATCTTTAAAAATCTACATGAAAATTGCATGGAAACACAGTGGCATTTGAAGAAAATTCATGGACAGCACCAGCGTTCGGTCAAGTGTTGTTAAGTCAACATATTAGATTTTAATATTCAATCAATTATGTTCCTTTTACCAATCAATCAATTAACTTCAGACCATATTCTTAATCAGAATGGAAAAAAATAAACCTGATCTTGGGTAGTCCAACTAAGCCAACAAAGTCTTTAATTTACTATTTTTTATGTGATTTTTGATTTTTGTGTTTTAATTTAGTATACCTCAATATTAAAATTTTAAAGTAGGTATTCAATACCTAAATAAAATAATAAATCTATGTCTATTATTTTAATGTATATCTAAATTTTAATGTAAAATTTTTTTAATGCAGTGCTATCCATTTTGACCTTTCTGCTAAATGTTTTTATACATGGTATTTTATAACACTGCAAAATTTGGTGTTAAATTGAATCAAATAGCACCTGGAGGGTTAATGTTGGCAATATTTATGTTTTAGTTAGTTTTCTTTATGTAAATGTTTGCTTTATGTTTGGTGATGTAAATTTAGTTTATTTCGGTGTAATAGTTCTTGTATATGTTCTAATGTACCACTTTATAAATTTTCTTTATTTTATTCAACCCTTTTACGAGTGTCACATTTTGCATCAAAATAGTATTGATGTTTTAAAACATCTTTTTATGTTTATGCAAAAAGGAGTAGTGAAGTTTTAAAACATTAGACTAAATTTGCCCAAATACGTTTATATATAACTTGATACAGATAAACTCTTAAGTCATAAATAAATAATTATAAACGTGTAGTTATGCATCATGTGTATTGGTGTATTCGGTAGGTAATCTGCAGGGGAGGGATATCATATGATGGTGGCTGCGGCGTGAAGTTTCGGCAGGAAAAAAAGTGTGTGAAAAACTTTTTCTCTGCGTGAAGTGTGTGAGCATAGTTCACAAAGAGAGAAGACATGAGTTTCAGCGGAAAGAGGGATATATGGCGTAATGCCTGCGTCCATGTTTTGAAGACTTTCGTATGAAAAAAGATCTAAAATGTTTAATTTAGGGCATTTTAGCCTAATACACGTTTTTTGCTATATTTACAGTAGGCTGCAATAAAATTTAGTGAAAAAAATATTTTACTCATTGAAGGTATGATTTGATTTTTCCCCCTTACTCCTTATCAATTCTGAAATAGTGACGTTCCAAAACGTCATTACTCTTCAAAGGGTTAGCTAATTTTGAAATTTAATAATTTTAAAAATTATTTATGATGTTTGATCTTTTAAAGTTTTTTGATATTTTCAGCAATCTGTCGTCTTGATTGTCATGCCACCAGAGGATACTGCGAATATCCCAACGAATGTCGGTAATTAATTTTTTTAGTTTATAATCAACAACTTTTTATACTTTTATTTTATGTTTGAAAGAAATAGTTTGACAATTTAAACATATTTATGTCAAAACTATCGTGTTAAATGATAACCCAACTACAGCTGCAGTAAAAATCTACTTTTCAAGGCTCCTATGGGTTCTCCTCATGTTGAAAACAATCTTAAATAATTTAGGGCTAATTAAGTTTTTTAAATTTACAAAAGTGGGTTTTGAAATTTAAAAAAAGATTTAACTCCTTACTATACTATTTAAATAGGCTACACACCTTAGTAATTTTATGTTTTTGTCCTAAAATTTAGAGGAATTATTTTCTGTTCCCAGTGGCTTGATTAAAAGAAAATATTATTCTTTTTTTGCTAGGAAATAACTAATAATATGAACATAAAAGTATAATAAAGACAACCACATATGCACAATGTTTTCCAGATTAGAAAACATGATTTTTGACAAACTTTGTAATTATTCAGTCCAAATTTTAATAAATTACATTTTATAATAGAATACATTCAATTTAAATTATCAAAATATGTATCCAATAAAAATTTAGAGAATTTAATCTTCTTTTATATAAAAACAATAACTTAAAATCAACGAGACTTAAACTAACCAGAGGAAACTGTAATTTTACAGATCCTTGAATTCTTTTCTTTTATAGGTAGAGCCCCCCTATTCACTCTTTAAGGGGAATAAGAGTGAAGGGGGATTGCTGTGATTATTATAAATATAACAGATTTGATCTTAATTAAAATAAAACTAAGAAGCTACTAGGAACAATAAAATTCATTATTTACTATATTCTTTCAAAGAGTTTAACTAATATTTATGGTTGTTTCAGTTAAAAATGTATATAATTTAATAATTTTTAATCATAAAAATTGAATGTTTTCAGAAAACTAGTTACAACTGTTTATCATGCCTACAGGTGTCGCCTAGGCTGGTCTGGAGAGACGTGCAAGGATTGTCAGGTCCTACCAGGATGCCAGCACGGATACTGCACCAAGCCCCTGGAGTGTCGTTGTAAGCCTGGTTGGACTGGCATACTCTGTCAATCAGGTTAGCGCTTAATCTAATCTTATCAATCATGGATCTTGTTCATTAACTAGATTTGCAAATAACTAAAACCTCTTGGCAAAATAAGAAATAAATTTTTTTCTTGTTGAGATGCTGACACAACTCAACGTTTGAAAGCGATTATTGAATGGAGAGTGTTACAAATTTGATGGAATGTGTAGTTTTGTTACTGACAGCCTAACTGATTAATTAACCCCGACCATTCATTAATGTAACCTATGAACAGTGTTAGTTGTATCGAAACCAATACAAAATTATAATAACATTTGTCTCGGTATTAAACTGGTTTCCTCTAGATTCTGAAGTAGTTACTATATCCACTGTATCATCCTATTGTATTGATATCTGTAAAAAAATCACATACAGACAGACAATATGAAACCTGTATTTCAAATTTTATTTTAGCCCAAGGAATATAAAATTTCTTACTGAAAGTCTCCGCTTAATGGGTTTTATTTGTTTTTTGTTTGAAACTTAAGACATTGTACAATGTTGATAAAAAAGTAATATTTAAACATATCCATAAGCGTATCCAGGAATTCAATGGGAGAAAATATTTTTTGTATATGAGGTACAAAAGTACATTTTTGTTTCTTATATATTTTTCTAATTCTGTACATAACTTAACCTTAATTTTTTTAGTTCATTCCTGTAACTAAATCATTTATTTATCTTACAGTACCACTCTTATATTTTTGAGGGATAATATGTTTACCCTGTTGGCCTACGTTACATTACATAACACAAAGGGGCGGAACAGAGTTCCTGTCGCACGTCAGCCATGTGGCTTTTTGAGCACCCCTGTTGATTGAATGTTTCACGGACCTTCCAAGTTTAAAAACCTGACAAACTGCCGTAGTCTCCCCACTAGCTCCTCCCGGGGAAGGTGACAACCCCTGTTGGCCTATATTTGGTTAAAAAAAGTTAACCCTGCAACTGCCGTTCCGTCACTTTATAGCTGATGCAAGCTGTCTGACGTGCGTTATAATATTTTATTGTTATAAAAAAATTTTATATTATTAAAAAATTCTATTATTATATTTTTATTATATTATAATAATTATTATTGTTCAAAAATTAGTACATGTCACCACACACCAATCACACCATGTACCATGTGTCAATGATAATTACATTAAATATTAATAAATAAGTTTTATTAATATTTAATGTCATTATGTAATTCTGGTTGATGTTTGAGAGTTATTTTCGCTGTGAGGAACATTCAAAGTAGGCATTTATAACATAAACAATTTTTATTTTGAAAATTTATTGTACCAAGTTTCATAAACATCTGTCCACAATTAAAGGAGTTTGCCTATAGTTTGCATATGGTCTTGTTTGTTCGAACATACAAATTGAAATAGCAATTTCATAGATAGATTTTATGGCATTGACAACATTTCTAAATTGCATTTTGTAAAGTTTCGCTTTCAAAGTTTTTGATAGTTTCTTCTTTATATATATATATATATATATATGCTGTTTATTGGTATGCTAACTTTCCCTTATAAGTATAAGAAAAACTGACTTTAGATAAATGAAGCTCAATTGATTTAAATAATGTTTTTTTTACCAATAAATTCTTCTTAACCAGTTCGCGACGGTGTGGGCCTTATTTGGGCAATGCTGATTTTTTTAAATGACGTAGTGGTTCTCCTGAGGCTCAGCATTAGCAAATTGTATCGTGGGCCTGAAGAAAATTTTTATTGAGTAGCTATGACTATTATTGTGTTCGCAGCAATTTTATGTTTTAAATTTGGTACTGCGATTTGAATTTTTTAGAGCTGCCAGAAGATTATTAAAAATATTTTCTTCCTATTTACTATTTATTATGAGTATGGATATTGCTGATAATTTTTTAAGATGATTTGATTTTTTTGAACAATAGTATAGTAAACATTTTATGAATAAAAAATACACCGGACCACATATATAAATATATATTTCGATGGAAGATGTAAAATTGGAAAGTTCTACAGGAGTTTTTTGGTTTGGAAATTTCTTGACCCAAATTAATCTCTTTTGAATTTTACAAATATTTATGAGGAGACAGAAGATAAACCCAATATTTTGAATTGAAAGAAAGAGAACCAAACAAACCATAATTTGAATTTCAAATTAGGAAGGGATCCTCAAATAGTGAGAGAGTCTCTTAAGTTTCTCAACACGAACATGTGAAAATAAGCTAATTTTAATTAACAAAACTGGTAAATCTAAAAAATTGCTAATAGAACTCAATCTAATTATATATTTCTATACAAAATTGCTTAATTGGTTGTTATAAAATCATTTTCTCAATGTGTCTATTATTTTTTAATATTCTGATATTGACTTACCTATCAATATCTTATGTACTAAATAAATATTTTCGTAATCAGCGAATTTCCAAATCAATAATATAATAATAATATTTGACAAGTTTTGTCAATATCTGTCGATAAAACATGAGTGTTATTTGCCCATTCTGCATAAGATTAACATGGGTAAGAGTATTTAAGTTTGCCGCTGTGAGGAACACTGAAAGTAGGCATTTCTAGCATTAAAAATTTTTATTTTGAAAATTTATACCAAGTTTCATAAAAATCTGTCCATAAATAAATGAGTTCCCATTCTCTATATGATTAACATAGGAAATGAGTATGCAGGTTAGCTGCCATGATAAACACATAAACTATGATTTTTAAGCATAAATGGATGGATCCTAACGACATGAAGCTCAATATCAAGTTTTGTCCAAAAATATAGATTGATACATAAATTATTAATTTTTCCTTATCCTCCCTAATATTATTATTGGAGCCCTAAAATACAACGTACTGTGTTATAATTTTTTAATATCTCGGTAACCGTTGGAGATAGAGAAAAACTTTACTGTGTAGTTTTTTAAGCTGATTCTAATGGTGAAAGATAAAATAAACAAATTTAAATTACATATGAAAAACAGAAAAAAATCCAATTTTAGAGTACAAAACCCCCCTAAAACTACCCGTTGCGTAAACCGATATGTCTGGTTTACGAACTCGTCTGAGCATGACATATGGTCTTAAAACCATATTGTTTTTGTTGACAATTTTCATTGTTGATGTTATTTTTTTGTGTGTGATGTTAAGCATTAAAAAGTTCTTCGAAATGTTTGTTTCACTTATAATGTGTTAATATATGTTACTGGCGATGAGTTTTTGAACCTGCGTGATGCTGAGGAAACATCAAAACAATCCGGACGAAGGGCGGGGACAGCGATCCCTAGAACCTGTTCTCCCGAGGTTTTCTTGCGAACAGTTCGATCCGGAGAAGATGTTTATTGAGGTTTGGCACGCTAAATTTGTGACTAATCTGTCATTATCTCAAATAATAGACGATGTAACAAAAAGATTGTTATTTATTAACTGTCTATGCCCACAAGTCTTAGAAACGCTCATAAACTTATGTAAGCCAAATTCTATCAATGATTTTTCTTTTGAGACATTGTTTGAGACACTGTCTGCCAACTATAAAGTGAAAACTATTGCTGTCGCTGAAAGGGTTAAATTTTTTTCTTGTAGGCAAAACTGTGAATCATTAACAGAATTCGCTAACAATCTAAGGCGCATGATCAATCGTTGTAATTTCCCTAACCCATTTTATCAACAAGCGTTAATAACTGCTTTCATTATGGGAATTTCTAATAAGAGTATTAAGGAAAATCTTCTTAAAAAAGATTATGAAACATTTTCTGAAGTTTTAGAGTTAGCGAAAACCCTCTCCTGCGTTCAGGTTGCGTCAGCAAGCAACTTAAATGTTGATCACTCATCAGAGGAGTGCCATGCGATAACTTCCGGCCCTTGTTTTATCTGTGGTGGGAATCACTTGAAAAGAAATTGTAGGATAAATCCCATTTGTTACAAGTGCGGAAGTAAAATGCACATCACGAGAGCCTGTAAAACAAATCATAGGAAGTCTATTAAAACTGTTACCGAGAATTGTTCTGAAACAAATCAGAATCGAATTGACGAAACTAACTCAGTAGGTGGCATATTTGATATAATGTTGATCAATAAATCCTCTAATAATCTTCAAAAATTGTTTCTTGACCTAATAATTAATGAGTATACCATTTCGATGCAATTCGATACTGGTAGCTGCGTCACTATAGTGTCTGAGGAAACGTGGGAAAGAATAGGTAAACCTACCCTGTTTACAAGCTCGAAAAGTTTTACATCATTCATAGGGCAGACTGTAAAGTTGCTGGGCGAAGTCAGTGTACAAGTAAAACTAGGAGGAGTTACACGTATACTTAGTCTCTTTGTTGCATCTGGTGATTGACACTACATATTAGGAATGGATTGGATATTCCAACTCAACTTACAAACCAAGCCACTTGTAAGTTTGTTCGATTTAAATTCAAATCACACTCAGTCTGCATTATTAGTCCAAAACCCGGAGAAAGAGTTGATAGAGATATGTAACGAGTACTCAGAAGTTTTCACTCCGTGAGATGATAAGTGTTCAAAAATACCGGCTCACCTCTACTTAAAGAAGGATGCCATGCCTGTTTTTAAGAAAGCTAGACTGATTCCATTGGCTCTTAGAGATAAGGTTAGAAAAGAACTTGACCGTCTAATTAAAAATGGTGTCCTCGAAGAAGTAGATTATTCTGAGTGGGCCACTCCGTGTGTTTTGGTTAGGAAACCAAATGTTATTTTTTGTGTGTGAAGTTAAGCATTAAAAAGTTCTTTAAAATGTTTGTTTCACTTATAATGTGTTAATATATGTTAGAGGAAATATATGAATAGTACCTGGTGACCGAGCTTTGCTCGTTTAGAATAATACATGTATTATAAAAATTAATTAGAAAAATTAAAACACATTTATTACTCAATGAAAACATTTATGTGGTTTAAATAAAACCGATTTAATACACCATAATTAATATAGCACTGAACAAAAAGTATTGACCCTGATGGAGTTTGAACACGCGACCTTCGTTCTACGAGGCCAACTCGCTACCGCTGGACCACGGCGTCTGCCAAATGAGAGACGCCGGTTAAGGTGTTTTAGCCAACCTCAATTGTTTTAACCGATCATTTACTGTTTAACTATCCAAACAGTTATTATTAGCCTGTGACCAACTGATTTTGATATAAACGGAATGAGGACTGAAAAGCAAAAGAGAAATTTAATTTACACATATTAATTGGTTTGTTACAGTGGCTCAAGCAATACAACAAATACGTTTTCTATCAAAACACGGAAGATTTTGGAAATACTCTTTCCTGCTTTTATTTCGCACAGTTATGTTACCCTTAAGTTTTTACAAATTGTTTAGTAACCTGATAATTTTACATTTATTACATACATAAAATAAAATAAATATTTATGAAAAACCTCTATTCACATATTGTTTCCCGCCGTCTTGAATCAAGAACTGTCAAACGGTTATAAACAGCTGTTTTGGTTTGTATTGTTTACATTTTATTCTCCATAAGCGTAATGTTAAATTTTTAGATTTTAAACTTAATATTACAAGAAAACACGAATTTTCCTGGACATTAGACCTATCTAGAACTTATTTTCTACTCGGAAATTAGTTATTTCCAAAATTTAAAGAAATTCCTTAGTGCAGTTTTCGAGATCCGTGTGCAAATATACAAACCTTGCTCGTATTATAGTATTGGATACGTCTCTACCAAATTTGGTCTCGATCGGACCTTTTTCACAAGAGTTATTGTGTTCCGAACGTAATTCCTTAACGTGTTCCTACTATGCTTCAGTTTTTCAGCGTTCCTCATAGCAGCAATCCTGCATACTCTTTCCCATGTTAATCTTATGGAGAAAAGGCTATTAACTGTGATATTTTTAGATAGATAATGATAAAATTTGTCATATATTATTATTATGTTATTGATTTAGAAATTTGCTGAGTACACAGGTTGCTGCGACGGGGGTATTTAGATATAATATCTTTTAATTATGTAAATACTCATTATAATTTCATATTTTTAGCAATCTGTGCTGAAGGATGTCATAGAGAACATGGCTACTGTCGCAAGCCTGGCGAGTGCAGGTAGTGTCCTTGTTTGTTTTATAGCTATTGATAAACCAATTGATCTCAACTATATATTATTACTATATGAATTATCTTTACATAAAATAAAGAAAACGGAAATAGATTAATTTACATTTTTTCTATTTCATTATGTAACTTGAAATTGTATACAGGGTAGTCTTTAAAGTTGGGACAAACTTCAAGGGATGATAGTACTTGTCAAAATAAACAAAAAATGTCCTATAATTTTGATGGATAATTTAATAGGCACGGTAAATTTTGTATACCAGGTTGGTGTCGGTGTTTCTCTAGAATTGGCTTAGCACCAATATGATGGTGCGTGCGCTACTTAGTGTTCAACTGATCTTCTATCTGTTAGGTTATCCTAGTGATTTTTGTTGCCGTTTAGTTATTGACTTCTTTGTAATGACCAATGACCAATAATGGGTGATTACTGCCATACCCGCATCATTGTTTTGAAATTTATCACACCCAAAACAGGTTCTAAGAGATTTAAATAATATGAAAAATGTCAAAATGTATTTGTAATATGTTTTTTTGCCCACTTATTGTGTTAATAAAATGTATTTAAAGAAATCCATAATTTTTTTTCTTACTCCCGGGTGTACTGTTTTTGGCAATACACCTACTCTACGTAGCCCTGATATTAGCCACGTCACATGATAGGCATACTCCTCAAAAAATGTAATGAAATTATTAAAATAATCAATTGCCAAAATTAAATAGGTTTACAAACACGTGAGAAATTTTTTTCCAACCATGAAAAATTTCTGAAATTTACACTACAGGTATATAGATCTGTTGTGTGATTCATACAATAATATATAAATTGAACTAGTAGTAGTTTGCCAATATTATTGGAAAAAGTAAATAATGTAAGTACGGTGTAGGTGCAAGGTCGGATGGTGGGGAAAGAACTGTGACCAGTGCTACGCATACCCTGGCTGCCAGAACGGTGACTGCAAGCGACCATGGGAGTGTAACTGCAAGCCTGGCTGGGGCGGCATGCTGTGTGACCAGGGTAAGACACCCCTCACTCCTAAATGGCGTACATGGCTAATGTAATGTCCAGCTGGAAAACTACTACAGTAGTTGATGCAAGTGTTACTGTGTCTGTAGAGTTGACATACTGCGAGAACAACACTGATGTTTGCGAGAATGGAGCTACGTGTGTGAGCTTGGCAGAGGAAGATGGCAACTACCGTTGTCTCTGTGCCGAGGGGTTTACTGGTCGCAACTGCGAGGTGCAGAAAATGGTGAGTGCTCAGCAAAAATATGTTACATTTACTTCAATTTTAATCTTTCTCCATGAAAATATTTTTAATTTTTCATACATTAAGTGAAGAATAATCAGGCACATCCAGGTAATAATCTCTCTCTCTCTATGTACAAATATATAAAAAAAAAATATATATATATCTGTTTTCATGTCCTTTATGTGTTGCCAAATCCAGTCACCATGATTTTTTTAATATTTTTTTTATATTTATAAATCTCCGGGAATATTTTTGTAAAATAAAATGTTAGAAAAGTCATAGGTTTACATTTTATGGCATTCTAAATATCTAATATAATTTCTAATTTCTATTCAGTAATACATTGATCCACAAAAACTATCCTCATAATTAGAACAATTCGTAATTCAGAGGCCATGGTTCAGATTCCACGTTAAACTTTAGATGTTGCCATAGGCTGTTGGGCTATTAATTAACAGTCCTATCTAAGGAACATGTCAGCCTTAAGACTACTAGATAGCGCCACAATCATCTTACACTCAATCCTCATTCATACTTTGCTTAAATTACCTCCTTGTGGTATCGTTGCCATTTCTATGATGTAAATTAATATGAACATTTATTTGGAATTTATTTATTCAATTCAATTCAATTCAAAACATCTTTATTCGTGTGTAACATGGATATACATGAATAGTGTCACAAACAACAAAATGATTCCAACTAAGGAAAAAAAACAAGAATTAAATTTTGCTTAAAACTAGGTTACAGCTCCTCTAAAGAGTAAATAGCTTTGTTGATAAGGTATTGCTTTAATTTATTGAATTGAATTGAATATTAGAGGTGTGCGGATATCCGAAAATTCGGTTCGAATTCGGATCGGATCGGATATCGGAAACCGATCCGAATGTATTTAAGATATCCGGTAATATCCGATAAATATCCGAATTTTCGGATAGACTGTATATTCCAGCAATTTGAACAAAAACAACGGGATTTTCGTCTAATTAATACCCATGAAGCCGGAATAATTTTTGCTTAAAAGACGTATTACGTAGTCTTTCATCAAAACAATGTCATTGACTGGTAGACGCGTTGTCATTGACTTTATTTGACTTAACTAGGGCATTTGATTTAGTGCCTTTTGAAATCTTGCTCCAAAAGCTTAAACATTATGGACTAAACGATATGGCTTTACTGATAATAAAATCATATTTGTCAAACAGGAAACAGTATGTATCTGTTGGTGGCAAGGTATCTAAATTAAGGGGGGTTGGGATAGGTGTACCACAAGGCTCAGTCCTAGGACCTTTTCTTTTCCTGATTTCAATTAATGATCTACCTGGGAGTGTCAATGTGGAATCTGTTATTTATGCAGATGACACAACCTTGATGGCTGCCCACAAAGATATTAACACCCTTAACCTGATTGCCGATGAGGCAATTACTGCAGCTATGAATTGGTTCTCTGCTAATAAACTTTTGTGCAATAAGGAAAAAACACAAAATATCCATATAAGTTTGACACAGAAAATTGATGAACATAAAGCAGTTAAATTGTTGGGATTCCATATAGATTCAACATTAAATTGGAAAAAACATATTGAAATTATTTGTAAAAAAATTTCTAGAGTAAACTTTTTAATGTGGAAATTGAAGGAATTTGTTAGTGATAAATATTTAAGAGCCACTTATTTTGCATTTTTTCAATCTCACATATCTTATGGAATATTGCTATGGGGACACTCATCCCATGTTCATAAAATTCTATTATTACAAAAAAAAGTTATACGCACAATCTGTGGGGCTGGGCCTCTGGATCACTGTCGTCCTCTTTTTATTGGCCTCAAAGTAATGACAGTTGTAAATTTATACATATAT
Source organism: Nephotettix cincticeps (assembly GCA_023375725.1). Taxonomy (NCBI): domain Eukaryota; kingdom Metazoa; phylum Arthropoda; class Insecta; order Hemiptera; family Cicadellidae; genus Nephotettix; species Nephotettix cincticeps. The sequence continues at coordinate 85,728,458 of CM041791.1, read as the reverse complement.
CATGTTTTAATTTATACCAAATCTAACTTAAGTGAATTGAAATGCAGGGAAAATATTCATAATTATAACACCAGAACCAAATCCAAACTAGATATTCCTATACATAGACTAGCCAAAACAAGCTACTGTCATAAAATCAATAGTATTAAATTTTTTAATAAACTCCACCATTCAGCAAAATTAGTTAGTTTAAATAGATTTAAGGTTAAATTAAAGGAATGGCTTATTGAAAACCCATTTTATTGTTTAAATGAATTTCTAAATAGTATTGTAAATATAGACTTTTAGACAAGTTACAGCGCACCCATTTTAATTTTAATTTCAACTGTATCATGTACACCTGATAATTTTTGACCATGTCTATTCCTTGTAAAAGGTCAACGACAATAAAGCTCTTGATTCTTGATTCTTGATTCTTGATTCTTGATACACTTATAGCGATTCGAATCGTTAAGCATTATGACAACGTGAAATATATCCCGAAAATATGTGTTCTTGAAGAGTGAATCTATAATTACACTAAACGGTATATTTCGAAGTTTGGAAAGATCAGGATTTTGAATGATTTTAATTGGTTTAAAATTAAATTTCAATAAATTTCAAATCATTATTCTGAATTAACTAATCGATAATAAACAATGAAATAGTGAATGAAACAATCAAATGTAGCAACAACTAAACCAAAGTAAGGTTACGGCTTCCTGGATTTTGTAATGCGTAGTAGACGCTAATAATGGCAAAATGCCAGCCAGCGCTGCTGTGCCATCTAGTGCACGATAACTAAATATCGTACTTCTACTGTGAGTATATCTTTTTAGTACTCCTTTACATTTATCACGGATATATTTAAGGATGATACGTCCTTGAGGTATCAACTAATTGTTTTTAATGAGTTTTAATAATGTTTTAATCGGTATAAATAAATACGATAATACGACTTTTACCGGTACCTACTTTGACTAAAGTAGTCTACGTAGACGATCAATTGTTTAGTTATCGCATTCTCAACTACTCCGGGTTTGAGCAATACGATAAAGTGTTGCCAAATTTACATTTGGCCTATTTCGTCTTCGGTGTTCACATAACCAACAAATTTTCCACTTGTTTTCAATCTACATTTTCTCTTTGTTAAATGAATTTAAGCATTATTAGTTTTACATTTTTAGATAGTTTTAAGATAACTAACTAGATTACGACGAGGTACCATAATTTCACGGGTTTCAATATTGTTACACAGCCGATCGGGGTATTTTATCTGCCAAATATTCCAACTCTGCGCCTGCGCAAAGGCCTTTGTTTGATAGCAGCTGCACTGGTACTGCCCCTGCCGATACGCAGATAGCCGATGGCATCGAGCCAACGTCGTCTGTCAAATCTTGATTCTTTGTTAATGGTGATTTGTTATAATAAATAAATAAAATAATTGAATCGTGAAATAATAGTGAGAATTAGTTGATGATTAGTAGAATGAATTGATGAATTAGTGTAAAGTTGATGTCATTTAATTGCGAATTATAAGGTTTCTAGGAATTTAATTTTTGAATTACGCAATATTAAAATTTGTTACTGGTACTTTTAAATGCAGTGAAGTAAAAATTTTAGTTTTGTTGTTCATCCTATGAAGAATTTATGATTTTTTATGTATCACTTAATAATTTTGATAACATTTTATTGATTTTTTCCTAATTTATTCTTAGATAAGTCTGATTTCACTTTGTTATTGTGAGTGAATCCGAAAACTATCCGATCTGAAACCAAACTATCCGATCCGGATCCGATCCGAACTTGAGCTATCCGATCCGAAAAAATAATTCACGATCCGCACACCTCTAATATATATATATTATTATTTTTATTATTATTATTATTATTATTTTCGATAATTCCCCTTTAGGAGAGCGTAAAAACACAATCAACTATCATGGTCCCTTTTTCCTTATTTTCCTTCTTTCTTTCCAAAAACCTCTCATGTATTCACTGTGTTCTCTCTTCATTTCTCCTGTCCACTTCTTTCCAATTCTTTTCTTTCTAGGTGTCTCTGTGATCTTCTGTTTTCTGATTTTTTCTCTGTACTCGCTCCTGTTTAATATATCTTCTTCAGAGATGCTCAGCTTTACAAGATCTTCCATGGTTTCCTTCATCCAAGGAGTTTTCATTTTACTGTTCTTCACTATATTAAATTTTCTTGGTGAGTCTGCCGTCGTTCATCCTAAAAATGTGCCCATAAAACCTTGCTCGCCTTTTCCTAAAGTTGTCTGTAATGGTGTCCGTCTGCTTGTATAACTCTACTGTAGGTCTCTTTCTCGATATTCCTTCTCTGTGGACTGGCCCATAGATTTTCCTTAATATTTTCTTTCTTGTTTTTCTAAGTCTTTTATCTTTGTTCTTCCTTTAATTAACAATCTTTCTGAGGCATATAGGGCTTCCGGCAACACTTCTGTGTTGTAGTGTCTTAGTTTAGCATTAGTGGAGATGTTTTTTTTTGTTGTAGTGGTTCCATGTAAGTCGGTATGCTTTTTGTAGTTTCATAATCCTTTCTTCGTTTAATGTTGTATTCAGTCCTGTTTTCTGTATAATTTCTCCTAGGTATTTGAAATTCTCTACTTGTTTTATGCTTCCGTACTTAGTTTCCAGTGGGAGTCTGTCAACAGATTTAGTATCCATATATTGTGTTTTTTCATATGATATATGTAATCCTGAAATTTCATGTAGTGATTCTAAAGCTTCCTTTGCTTCTTTTCTGTTATTTGTTATAATCGCTATATCATCAGCGAATGCTAGACATTTAACTTTGACGGCTCTATCCTTGTGCTTTTCCAATTGTATTCCCTTGACTCCTATTTCCCACGTTCTATATATCTTCTCTAAAATTGTGTTAAATAAAATTGGTGAAAGACCATCTCCTTGCCTTACACCTGTATTAATTCTGAACGATTCTGATAGCTCCCCCATAAATTTTACCTTTGATGTTGTATCTGTAAGTGTTTCCTGGATAAGTTCTCTAGTTTTAACATCAACTTTCATTTCTTCTAGTGTGTTAAAAAGGGTCTCTCTATCTACAGAGTCGTAGGCTTTTTTAAAATCGACAAATGTTACCGTGGTCTTTCTGTACTACTTCCTTATTGATAAAATTGTTTTAAGGTTCCAAATTTGTTCGCTGCACGATCTTCCCTTCCTGAATCCTCCTTGGTATTCTCCTATCTGTGGATCTATTTGAGGTTCTAGTCGATTTAACAATGTTTTTGATAAAATCTTATATGTGATAGGCAGTAATGAAATTCCTTTATATATATATATATATCATTAACATTTTATATTAAAAAAGGTTAATGAAGATATTATTGATGAAAATCCTAATTTTTGTTAAATTAGTATATATATATATATATATATATATATATATATATATATACTAATTGTTATTGTCTGTGTAATTGACTAAGTGGAAGTGTTTGGTTTTCTTATGTTTGTAATATTTAGTGAATGGTTTGTTTGTAAGTTTTTTGACTGCTTTAAACTTTTATGTTTTCAGTTTTATACTGGTTTTGTACGGATTATATGTTAATTGTGCTATGTTTTAGATATTAGTTCACCTGAGGACGGTATCATATTCCAGATCCCGAAACCTTGTGAAACTTTGTTTTACATAAAATCGTGATGGAAAATGTCCGCAGTAAAAATTTGAATAACTATCAAATCAGTTTGATAAAAATCTCAAAGTGACGTGCTAACCTTATAATCCAAGAGTTGCCAGTTTGATTTTGTACTAAGTTACCATTCTTAATTAATTAGGTTATTAATGAATTACTTATCAAACAATAGGTTGACATTAGGTAGTAACAAGACCAGAGTTTGGACCGTTATCTATTTAAACATTAAATAAGACACTGGTTTTGATGAAGAAAGGATTAAAAAAATAAAATAAAGTGTTTGTTGCACAGGTACTCGGAGGGATGGTGAACTCAACAGCTTCCTCTCTAAACCCGACTGAACCTCAGCCCTCTACTTCAACAACTGAAGACCCCCTCGAGGAACCTGACACTGTAAACGAAACTGTCAAAAAGTGATAAAGTGTTTGTTGCACAGGTACTCGGAGGGATGGTGAACTCAACAGCTTCCTCTCTAAACCAGACTGAACCTCAGCCCTCTACTTCAACAACTGAAGACCCCCTCGAGGAACCTGACACTGTAAACGAAACTGTCAAAAAGTGATGTTTTCACATTTATTTTCAGAAGCTTTAGTCATAATTAATCTTATCAAGTTGTTAAGTATAATCCATAAAAAAGTATTAAGACTGCTCAATTCTTTAATAATAAATATTTATATTTAATAAATAATCAATAATATATACTGATGATCAAATGTATTTTCAATTTCATCAACGACTATCAATTTCGATTACCATAGAAGTATTTCAAATATGTATTGATAAAGTTTATCTTACAAAAGCAAATGTCTTAATCATTATAATTCGATGGTGCCAAAGAAAACTTATGTATTTTTTTACTTGAAGTACTAAACACTTCAGAACATTAGGTTATAATATAAGGTGACACATGTTCATTCAAGCACATTTTTGTATTTATTATAGTATTATAGATTGATTTATTTATTATATTTATTGTTATTTAACCTAAATCTAGGCTTAATTATTTATTGCTTTTTACAGTATATTTGTAAGATTACAAGATATTTTAATAAAATGTTTCTCTATTGTAATAAAGTGGTTATAGTTTGGCATTTTTTCCTCAGCACCCCTGTGTTATGTTTTAGATATTAGTTCACCTGAGGACAGACTCAGATTACAGATCCCGTAGCGTCGTGAAACTTTGTTTTACACAAAATCAATTGAAGATGTCTACAGTAAAAGTCTAAATAACATATTAAACTTATTGTAACAATAACTTCAAACAACCCTAAAATCCCCACGCCCCAGTATTAAACCAGTGTTAAAGGCTCCAGGATCCAAAGTCTTGATGTTTACGTTCTCCCTCTCTACATAGTATAATAGAGAAAGTATCGTTTTCATAAATTGGTTTAACGTCACCAAACTGTATAATAATCAAAGGTTTTCTTGAAGGTTTTTTACAGATGACTACAATATTATCTATTTTGAAATCGTGTTTTAGAATACAGTAGTAGAAATAAAGCTTAGAGGATTTTATTCTCAAACTATTTAAAAAATGTTGAAAAATCCCCCATACCCGATCCAACCCATCTTAGATTATAATCCAATACAATGAGGTTTAGGGTGCATCAAGTTGGACAATGTTTGGCTCCAACACTTTGTGGAAGTAAACACATAATCTTATTCTCAAAGTTTGAAAATTAAATAAAGGCATGGATTTTTATAAAATGTAATGGTACCTTCAGCCCAAAAATATATTTGGAAAATGCTTATGATTAACTTTACATTTACTAACTTTTTGTTTGATTGACTTTTACGATGTTGCGTACCTTTTAGCGAATTTCCCATAGGGAATGAGCTATTACCGTAGGTCTCATGGCAAGACTTAAGCCCGGGACCTTGTTGTTTTTTCTTCTTTAAGTGCCCAGAGACCAAAATCAATAGTCGTTAAAATTTATATATATACATAGGCCCTATATATATATATGTGTGTGTGTGTGTCTGTCTGTGAACACGATAACTTTTGTAAAAATGGTCCGATCGAGACCAAATTTGGTAGACGTGTATTCCTAAATTTGCTCGGACGAGTTCGTAATAAATATCTCAGTAAATGTAGTTTGGGGGGTCCCCGAATGTTTTTTGCGTTTTTTCAATCAATATGTTTGGATAAAACTTGATATATAGCTTTATGTGGTTGAGATCCATCCTTTTATGCTTGTAAAACATAGTTTATGTATTTATCATGGCAGCTAACCTGCATAGTATTTTCCCATGTTTTCATATAGGGAATAGGTAAACTCCTTTATTTATGGACAGATGTTGATAAAATTTGGTATATTTGGTCAAAATAAAAATTGTTATGGTAGAAATGCCTACTTTCACTGTTCCTCACAGCAGCTAACCTGCATACTCTTTCCCCATGTTAATCATATGGAAAATGGGAAAACTCTTTTATTTATGGACAGATGTTGATGAAACTTATGAAGTATAAATTGTGAAAATAAAAAATGTTTATGCTATAAATGCTTACTTTCAGTGTTCCTCACAGCGGGGAACCTGCATACTTTTTCCCATGTTAATCTCATGGAGAATAGTCAAATAACTAACCCATAAATTTATCAACCGATATTGATAAAACTTGACATGTAATATTATTGATTTGGAAATTCGCTGAGTACGCTGGTCTGCTGTGACAGGGGTATTTATATATTTATATATATGTGTGTGTATCTGTGTGACACGATAACTCTCTTAAAAATGGTCCGATTGAGACCAAATTTGGTAGAGACGTGTATTCCTACAATTGCTCGGACAAGTTCGTAATCCAGACATATCGGTCAATCGGAACAGGTAGTTTGGGGAGGTTTTGTACCCCGAAATGGGTTTTTTGAATTTTTCATGTAATTTTTAATTTTATCCTTTACCGTTAGAATCAGCTCAAAAAACTACACAATATAGTTCCTTAAAGTTTTTTTCTATCTCCAATAGTTACCGAGATATTTAAAAATCTAAACACAGTATACATGTATTTAGGGGCACATAGGCCCTACTTTCACTCTTTCATGATTTTCTGTTGCAAATTCAAATCTAAGTGTAAGGAAAACTTGCTACAATTTTCGAAGAACCTTGAGCAATTTTTCAATATTCACATATTGTTCAACGTATAAATAACAGCGTAAAATCGCAAATGGCCGAGACAGGCGTGACAAGGCGAGATGGAGCGGATCACACGCGGTAGAAGGGTCCAAGGATAGGTTTCCTCACGGGACCTTGATCCGGGCCCGTTGAACAATCCCTCAGGTCACGCTTTTCACCGTAGATCGATCCCATTCGTCCCTTACTCCACGTTTTTGCGCCGTTTCACAACTCAACAAACAAGAGTCGATTGCCCGGAATTTGCGTAGTCAAATGCTCCCGTTGTATAACCTAATTAGATCGAACCTACTTTATCTCTGCCAAAACAAACATGGTCCGAGTCTAAATCCCTGAAGTAGTTATGGCTGCTTGGGTAAAACACTAAAAAAAAAACAGTGATAATCCTTTAAGCGTTGTATTGTGCAATATTTTGCAATATTGTGCTTTTTAGTTATTGACTAAGTATACTCCTCAACACATACTCATCACCAAACTCATTCCTAATGTTAATAATATGGGAGGAGTACGAAATTTAAACTACGCTTAGGTCTATGTCCAGTAGAAAATATAAAAACGGCATTGAAAACCTTAAGTTTTGTTGTACAAGACTTAAGGTTTTTTAGTTTTACAAAAATGTTTTTTGTAAAACTGAAAAACTAGACAATTTTAATGATACCTCGATAATGTTTAACAGGTTCGTAGGAAGAGTGAAAGTTGAGTAAGGAAAATAGTGCATAATAATCACGCATGTGCGATTTCGCACTTGCTTCATTGTTTTTCTACTTTATATCATACCGTACGTTAATGTAAAAACGTACGTAAATAAACTCGAATTTCATTAACTAACTACTTGCTATAAATACCTCGTCAACAACTCAATTTTCGTAATATGTAGTTTTATAATTTTATCAAACATACAATTTACTTTTAGGAGCAACATCGGAAGCAGGAACGGAGGATGAGCGTGACGCAACACGGTGCTGGGGCGTTGAAGCGATACAGCGCGGCGCGGCGGCCTCCCAATAAAAGCTGTATCGAGCATTATTTCTTTCAATGTATTGTTAATGATTTTTTCAGATAGTTACTAATTTATATGTGGAACGCGTCCGGTTCCCGCGACTTGCACGACAGCACCGACGCGACCTCGTCCGGTTCCCGCGACTTGCACGACAGCACCGACGCGACCTCGTCCGGTTCCCGCGACTTGCACGACACACCGACGCGACCTCGTCCGGTTCCCGCGACTTGCACGACAGCACCGACGCGACCTCGTCCGGTTCCCGCGACTTGCACGACACACCGACGCGACCTCGGCCGGTTCCCGCGACTTGCACGACACACCGACGCGACCTCGGCCGGTTCCCGCGACTTGCACGACACACCGACGCGACCTCGGCCGGTTCCCGCGACTTGCACGACACACCGACGCGACCTCGGCCGGTTCCCGCGACTTGCACGACACACCGACGCGACCTCGGCCGGTTCCCGCGACTTGCACGACACACCGACGCGACCTCGGCCGGTTCCCGCGACTTGCACGACACACCGACGCGACCTCGGCCGGTCCCGTGACTTGCACGACACACCGACGCGACCTCGGCCGGTTCCCGCGACTTGCACGACACACCGACGCGACCTCGGCCGGTTCCCGCGACTTGCACGACACACCGACGCGACCTCGTCCGGTTCCCGCGACTTGCACGACACACCGACGCGACCTCGTCCGGTTCCCGCGACTTGCACGACAGCACCGACGCGACCTCGTCCGGTTCCCGCGACTTGCACGACACACCGACGCGACCTCGTCCGGTTCCCGCGACTTGCACGACACACCGACGCGACCTCGGCCGGTCCCGTGACTTGCACGACAGCACCGACGCGACCTCGTCCGGTTCCCGCGACTTGCACGACAGCACCGACGCGACCTCGTCCGGTTCCCGCGACTTGCACGACAGCACCGACGCGACCTCGTCCGGTTCCCGCGACTTGCACGACAGCACCGACGCGACCTCGTCCGGTTCCCGCGACTTGCACGACAGCACCGACGCGACCTCGTCCGGTTCCCGCGACTTGCACGACACACCGACGCGACCTCGGCCGGTCCCGTGACTTGCACGACACACCGACGCGACCTCGGCCGGTTCCCGCGACTTGCACGACACACCGACGCGACCTCGGCCGGTTCCCGCGACTTGCACGACACACCGACGCGACCTCGGCCGGTCCCGTGACTTGCACGACACACCGACGCGACCTCGGCCGGTTCCCGCGACTTGCACGACACACCGACGCGACCTCGGCCGGTCCCGTGACTTGCACGACACACCGACGCGACCTCGGCCGGTTACTTACGACACAAACCTTTTACTTGCACGACACACCGACGCGACCTCGGCCGGTTCCCGCGACTTGCACGACACACCGACGCGACCTCGTCCGGTTCCCGCGTCTTGCACGACACACCGACGCGACCTCGGCCGCGATTAATTAGGATAATTGCAGTTTTACTATACTGTATTTAAGAAATATTTGTTTAATTTATTTCAGGCACACATCTACCAAAATAAAGGGATGTAAAGAGTTTAGAAAGCAAGCTACGTACATCCAAGCTCCGACCTTACACAGGGCATCCAATTTCAAAAGGTTTAGTTACCGGTACCAAAGAGATGAACCGCAAGGGGAGATGTCGATTTTAGAAGGATTCAAACTTAATAAATGCTTGAAAATAAACTAATAATTCAAATAATAAACAAACAACTTCACTTTGTTGTATTTATTATTAAACTGCAATACCCTCCACACGGGGTGCTACAAGACAATTAGGCCTACTGTATTTGTTATGGACATGGTCCAGCAATATTCGGCCACTTCCTCAAACAAGAGGCTGTGTCGTCATTTTTCTTGGAGCCATACACAGGAATAAGAATTTATTATCAAAGACAATTTTAAATTGGCTTTGTTATTATGAAGGGAATTTAATTCAAAATTGTTTAATTATTATATTATATTGTTAAATTTGCATTTTTACATCGGTTATTTTATCAAAATCCATGATATGTAGTAAATGTGAATCGACGTGACAAATTTGGTCAAGACTTAATATACACACAAACTATATATATATATATATATTTATGTATATATATGTATATATATATATATATCATACTTACACAGTGATGACGTAAATTCTTAAACATAGACGAAGAAATGTCTTACCTTCAGATTAAAGAATGTAGGGGAGAAGGTAAAAATTTTATTTGTATAACTTTCTCTCTCTCTACATTAATTTTGTAATAAAACTTGGTATATCGAATTACTCATTGCAACACAATCAAAACATGATAGTCTAAAAACTTAGGGAATTACATATCAATACATTTAAAAAATCTAAATAACCTTTTAACGGAGAAATTTTCTGAAATATTTTGATTCATTAATTAAAGGGTAAACATATTATGTATTAGAGTTTCTTCTGAACTCCTCACATTTAAGTAACCCTGCCACACAAACCAGCCTACTCGGCAAATCTCCTTTGAAAATGTTTATAGGTCCATGCCAGATTACACGTTTAAAGCTATAATCAAAGGTAGGAGTATCCTCATAAAAAATTAAGGATGGAAACGCAAGTTTTCTGCAGCGAGCAATGTAGCACATTATTATAAATTTATAATCTTAATATATAAAATTCAAAGCCCTCACTCACTCACTCATCACTAATTCTCCCACTTCCCGATTACCTAGCAGGCTGAAATTTGGTATACTGGTTCTTTAGGCCTATAATAGGAAAGTCTAACGGTTTTTGTGACGATTTTCCCATAAATCTCTACCCTATACGCCTTCAAAGTTCCCATGTTAATCTTATGGGGAAATAATTTTGTTTTGGATTCCAACATGTATCTATCTTTTTAGATATAAACCAGCTGTTTTTATGTAAACCATTGAGCAAGCCAAAGAAGCAAGAATAAAATAGTACTCAATGGTATCAAATTACTGTATAAATATAATATTTCTCAGAACGAATTTTGTGATCATGTTTAATGATTAAAAATCAAATGTTTATTATTATCGGTACGAAGTTCGCCGGGTCACCTAGTTCACAATAAAATACAGTATACAAGTTACATTCCAAATTTTATAAAAATATGTTATCTAAATCTTATAAATCAATTAATTGAGATAAGACTTGTTTCGGCTTCTCTAACGCACGAAACGTAATTAACTAAAAAATGAATAAACAGTATTAGTGAATTGACACATACTTTCTCCCTTAAGTAAATTGAAAACTACAACATTATAGACTTTAACAAAACTACTGTATTCTCAAAACCTTATAAAATAATGTGATTTAAACAAATCATTGTTTCAAAAACAATCATACAACTTCTTAAACTAGATCAAGAGTAAATAAGTTAAAATACAGTAACTATAGAATTGTTTGGGTATATAACCCCCACAGTTAATACCAAACTTTTTGAGTGATCTTTGTTGGGTAATGTGACCCTATTGCATACCAAGTTTCATGGAAAACGGTTGAGAAATAAGGAAGACATTTAACTTCTGATATTCTCCATAAATATTACATTGGGTGCTCTCAGATAACCTACTGCGTTTTCAACGTACAGTAAATATAGATTCAGAATACTAATTTGTTCGGCTTTTTGAGCTGGTTTCGATGAAAAATATTTCTAACTATTTAAAAAAAACAATTTTTACAAATTCATCGCTTTACCAGAAAATACACAAATATATATTTATTACTCTAAAAACCTTTAAAACGTTCAAAACAATTAGTTTCAAAGACATAAAGGTTGTGCATTTTTCATTCAGGACCTCAATAACTATAAACCATCACATTTAATCAAAATAGTTACAGCGGATTTTGAGGATTAGTATTTTTAAATTTTTCAAAGGTTTTAGGGGTAAACTGCATATAATAATTTATTGGATATCTAACTTCATAATGAATACTTCGGTCGCGCGGAAACTGCAACGAGAAAACTACTATCGGATGTTGTTCCTGTTGAATTAAGCGATTTAAACGCAACAATTTGTTAACTGATGGAAGTTAAAGATATTGGTTATTTCTTCATAGTTCGGCAAGAATAATTTGTTAATAATTTAATATAATGAATTGAAGTGAAGCAATTGCAAAGATTTCCAATAACCGTTATGAGTTCTTTTTAGCGAATTTGCCATGGGGAAGAAGCTATTACCGTAGATCTAAGCTAGACTTAAGCCCGTGAACACGTTTTTTTGGTCTTTAGGTGCCTAGACACCAAAAACAATAGTCGTTAAAATTTACATATATATATATATATATATGTGTGTGTGTGAGTGTGTGTGTGTGTGTGTGTGTGTGTGTGTGTGTGTGTGTGTGTGTGTGTGTGTGTGTGTGTGTGTGTGTCTGTGAACACGATAACTCTTGTAAAAATGGTCGGATCGAGACTAAATTTAGTAGAGAAGTGTATTCCTATATTTGCTTGGACAAGTTCGTGATCTACACATATTGGTCAATGGGAACGGGTAGTTTAGGGGGGATTTTGTACTAAAAAATTGGGGATTTGCGTTTTTCATAAAATTGAAAAAAATTTAAATGTTATCTTTCACCGTTATAATTAGCTGAAAAAATACACCAATAAGTTTCTTAAAGACTTTCTCTATCTCCAACGGTTATCGAGATATTACAAAATCTAAACACAGTACGTGTATTTTGGGGCTCCAATGTCAATCTTATGGATGATAAGGAAAAATTAATATTTCACTTATCAATCTATATTTTTTGATTATTTTTGGTATTTACCTTTATGTGGTTGAGATCTATCCATTTATACTTAAAAATAATAGTTTATGTGTTTATCATGGCAGCTAACTTGTATACTCTTTTCCCATGTTAATCACATAGGAAATAGGCAAATAACTCTCATTTATCGACAGATATTGACAAAACTTGTAATATATTGTTATTATTATTTTATTGATTTGGAAGTTTGCTGTAGTTGATTGAAGTTTGATTTGGGTATGCTGCGACGGTGGTATTTTATAAATCAGGCTAAATGTTATTCAAACCTATTGTGGTTTATTTGAGTTTTGGTTCGGTTGAATGCAACAAATTTTGAAATGAATTTGCAATTTTAGCTTTAATTTTTCACGACCTCTTGGTTTCAGCTTCGTACCAGGCAGAAAGTTTGAATAGTCGGATCACAGGAGTTGTCTGTATTTTCGCCTGATGCATGTGATGTCTTGGCAGTTCAGTCTGCCCACTTACTGAGTATTGAACAATGTGCATCCCTCCAAGGTTTGCTGCTTTCTTCGATGCTTTGCTTGTTGCTCGAACCACCAGAAAAATGGAAGATGATCGTTCTATTAGAGACCAGTAATAATAGAATTCGTTCCAGAGAGCGCTCTGGCTCGGGCGACTCCCTTCAGGCGACACTTTCCTTTCTGCTTAGAAGTGAAGAGTAAATATACCAAGACTGACGATGCATCTCAAATTTCACATATACAGTACTAGCAATATATAGCAATAATTGAAACTTCAGTTTCTTGTGAATGAAACTCCTCTATATATAAATTTATATTATTAGTGTGGGAAAGTTAGCTTTTCATAGAAAACAATATATTATTGAAAACTCACCTTTAAGAATAAATAGGCAAGTAAATCATTTAATTATATTCCCCATCGTTTTGTGGAGCTTTAAGCCGTGTTGGTCTACATTTTTACTCTTAGTTGACAGATACGTTTTATTCATGGCTGGATTGATTCCAGACTAAACATATGAATTTACTACAATACTAAAGGTAACTTATGAAGGCATACTTTATATATTATACTTATATTTTTATACTTTCTTTGATTGGATTTGTTACGCTTTTTAGGATGATTTTCAGCTAGGTAAGTGGTTATAATCATACGACATCATACGACCATCATTCTATAGATCCTGATCACGGAATGGGAATCATGGTAAAATATATTGTACAACAACGATAAAGGTTCGGAATTAGTAGGATACACGTATAAATGTTGATTTGTGAACCGCGCCTACAAGCTATGAACCTTGACCCTCGTATTCCAATATATTGTACAACAACGATAAAGGTTCGGAATTAGTAGGATACACGTATAAATGTTGATTTGTGAACCGCACCTACAAGCTATGAACCTTTACCCTCGTATTCCAATATATTGTACAACAACGATAAAGGTTAGGAGTTAGTAGGATACACGTATAAATGTTGATTTGTGAACCGCACCTACAAGCTATGAACCTTTACCCTCGTATTCCAATATATTGTACAACAACGATAAAGGTTAGGAGTTAGTAGGATACACGTATAAATGTTGATTTGTGAACCGCACCTACAAGCTATGAACCTTGACCCTCGTATTCCAATATATTGTACAACAACGATGAAGGTTCGGAGTTAGTAGGATACACGTATAAATGTTGATTTGTGAACCGCACCTACAAGCTATGAACCTTTACCCTCGTATTCCAATATATTGTACAACAACGATAAAGGTTAGGAGTTAGTAGGATACACGTATAAATGTTGATTTGTGAACCGCACCTACAAGCTATGAACCTTTACCCTCGTATTCCAATATATTGTACAACAACGATAAAGGTTAGGAGTTAGTAGGATACACGTATAAATGTTGATTTGTGAACCGCACCTACAAGCTATGAACCTTGACCCTCGTATTCCAATATATTGTACAACAACGATGAAGGTTCGGAGTTAGTAGGATACACGTATAAATGTTGATTTGTGAACCGCACCTACAAGCTATGAACCTTGACCCTCGTATTCCAATATATTGTACAACAACGATGAAGGTTCGGAGTTAGTAGGATACACGTATAAATGTTGATTTGTGAACCGCACCTACAAGCTATGAACCTTGACCCTCGTATTCCAATTTTCTCGTATAAATGTTGATTTGTGAACCGCACCTACAAGCTATGAACCTTGACCCTCGTATTCCAATTGTCTCGTATTCTAAATATACTCGTAATAAAGTATAAATAAATTCTCGTTATAATTTGAGATATCAGTTGGAAATATTAGTTATAAGGATTATCCCTTGAGAACTCGAATGCGTGATCGTATAGTGACGTAAAAGTTGTAGAGATTACCTCCGAAAAACTTTAATTCATTTGTTCCGCAAGTTGGAGGGATCACACCCGACGGTATGGCGCCCAACATTCCTCACACTTACATGGACATCACGATAACCATGAAACGATGGAGTACGCTACACGCTACACGCCACCTAGCACCAGGACCCTCTCTATAATTGTTCCATGGACCTGACGGAAGCCGAGGGCTTTCTACGTGGTCCCGCGGTAGTCGGGAAAGCGACAATTGCTATATAAAAGACCATTGTCACAGGCGCCCGTAGTCTGTGCTGACACCACCATGGCGCGCGCGCACACTGTGAGTGTCTCCACAAGGGAGTGTGTTAGTTACGGTGTTGTTTCTGTCATCTAACTGTACAGTGTTAATGTGTTAAGTGAAACGCAAGCCAGGTAGTACTTCATTCGCGCCAGTGTTTAAAACTTGTACGAATAATAAAAAAATACGAATATTAGGAAATACAAATCAATCCTTAACTTTATGATTTAGATTTCAATGTCATTAAATAATTTTACAGTGGTAAGTAGAATTTCAATAATAATATGCTGATATAATACAGCAGGAAATAAAAACAATTTGGAGACAGCAATCTGGTTTTATGTGGATTTAAATGAATCGAGATACTATTTGAATAACTTTCAAAATTATAAAATTCACTTACCACTAAGAGAACCTACACAATATCAAAATGATTCAGGTTATCAAACCTTCTATAATGAAACAGTAAAATGTTTTTTTATATTTGTTAAAACAGTTGTCATAAGATACTAAATACGAACTTTAATACAAACTTCTATTATCGAGTGGCAAACACTATACCGTAGTACATATTACACTTTGGACAAGGTGTTCATACGCGCAAAGAGTGAGTTCATAGTAGAGAGGTCTCATTATAACAAGTAAATTGGAAATTTAAAAATACAATAGTAAAGTGATGTTCCTTCCTCTCAATTGTGTTTCGAGTTCTACTAAAAATTTCAAATCTACGGGAAACTATACAACCTCAGGGAGTTGTAACTCATCACATTTTATTTCTGACGTACAATATTAACAGTTTCATGATAACATTAGAGAAGCTATTGATTGACTTAAATCAAGCTCAAATTATTTGAAATATCTTATATCAAGTTATAAAACAATCGCTCTTTAAAATATTATTTCAAATATCGTACCTATGTGAATGAATTTCTACCTGGCATAGTAGAAATAATAAAAATAATGTCTAACCCGTATATCGTAATATACTGATATTACGATATTTAGATTGGAAAATTAGAATACAATGACTTACCTTAATAATTTGACTTCCAAAAAGGGCATCTATATACCATAATAGAACTGATCTTTTACGATTGATAAGCCAACTATCCTTTATAAAACAAGGTTATCTTAGTATTAATTTGCTTATTTTTGTTTGTAAAATTGGTTATAATCTATTATTACTCTTTATTTTGTTGCGTGTTATGCAACTGAATTTAAATACTGGTAACAATTATTGTTTTTATAATGGAATAAATCTTTACAAAAATAATAATAGCATTTCTGTACCAATGGATCCATATTTGGTCCGGAGGAACTCAAGTTTTGTTGTAGAGTACTGGTATTTCAAACTTCTATTTTTTTCAGGAAAATTTATCCTGATGTTTGTTCAAATGTTGTATTATTATATATGGACTGGGATGGTGGTGACGTCCTGTAATCAAGCTACTTGGAGGTCACGAATTGTGGATAGTCGTGAGTGATGGTCGGTGGATGTAGTGTTCTCTTGTGTGGATTAACGTCGGTACTATTGACTACTGCGTTAATCCACTAACACCATTCTCATAATTAGACCAATTCGTAATTCAGAGACCGTGGTTCGGATTCCTCGTTAAACTGTAGGTCCCTTAGTTGCCATCGGCTGTTGGGCTATTAATTAACAGTCCTGTGTAAGGAATATGTCAGCTTTAGTCAGTAACAAGACTACAAGATCGCACCACAATCATCCTACACTCATTTCTCATACATACTTGGCTTAAAATACCTACCTGGTTAGGTTGCCATTTCAATAATCTAATCTAATCTATGGAAATTTTGTCCCCCTTTACTTATGAATCGTCATTATTGTGAATTATTGTTCCAGATTATCCTCTTGGGGCTTCTCTCGCTGACAGTGGTCTGCGCAGAAGATAAAGAAAAGGGGGAGAGGAAAACCGACAAGAGAGGGGCAACAAGCTACACGCAGGTCAGTGTTGGACACAGCCCAGGGACGACGTACAGCGACGGCGTGGGCGCGGCGACATACCACATTACCAAGGGGCTGCCTGTCTACGAGAAGGGGTTCGTTCCCAGTACCTACGGGTACTCCGGCATCAAAAGCATATCTTCAGGCTACGACAAAGGGTTCTCAGGACTAAAGAGTATAGCTCCTGGATACGGAACCAACAAAGGCTACCTCCCAGGGTTCGGAACAAATAAAGGCTACGGTCACGGCCATGCAGCTTTGATACCAGTCGCCCTCATACCAGTGTACAGCCACGGAGGCCTCGGCCACGGAGGGTATGGCTATGGAGGGTACGGCTACAGCGGCTACGGATACGGCAAGGGAGAGCCGGTTAAAACGATAACCTATACAAAAGAGGTCCCCGTCCCTGTGCCACATTTGCTGCCAATCACTGTGGAAAAGAAGATCCCGTACCCAGTGAAGGTGCCGGTGGCCGTCCCTTACGAGAGACCGGTGCCTGTGCACGTGTACAAGCCCATCCCAGTGCCTGTGGAGAAGCCTGTGCCTTACCCCGTTGAGAGGCCAGTTCCGTACCCGGTCAAGATCCCCGTGAAGGTCCCCTACCCCGTGCCCACCCCTGTGCCTGTCCCGGTCTACGTTAAGCCAACCTACAACAAGGGCTACTACGACAAGGGCTACGACGAGTACGGCAGTGCGAGCTCCAGCAGCGAGGTCTACGACTCCCCAGCTAAGAACACTGCGACTGCGACGCAAGACAACAAGTACTGAGCGGTACGTCTTAACACAAGCTTATATTTCTTCATACCCCAGCATTTCAAATTATTTCTAAAAAAATCTTTAAATTTTTTACGTTTGAAAATGTTTTGTTGATGAAATTTTATATCGTAATATTTTAGTCATAATATCTTCACTGTTAAGTGTCGATTGTCTTATAATTATCACTGAAAAATACAGACAGGGTATTAGTATCATCTTATAAGTTTCGTTACACTATTAATTTAGAGAAGATAACTCATTTTTATATCAAAGAATGTGGAGTGCGTTTGTATGAAGAAGATTTATTAATTAATAATTTAGGATGAACGAATGAGTAACAGAAATTTAAGCTATCACAGACTATAACCATAGAATTTTAAGTGCTAATTTTCATGTGTATTATCGATATTAAATTTATCATTCAGTTAATAGGAGTCGGATATTAAGTATGTAAAATTAAACCCAATTTATTTTTGGGTAAAAGTTTTGTTGTAATGAAAAGAATAATAAATCAATATAATAGACATAATAATACAATGGTTCTAAGATATAAATTATTTGTATCTATCATATTTTACTAGTTGGTTCATTTATAGATTTTTAAAGGCAATCCTTAAAATCAAATTGTATTTCTGATCATTCTTTAATCTCCGCCCAAATTATTTTTACGCTTCATCCAAAGTTTAATTTTTTATCAAACCATGGGTTTTGTATTTCCACACCTAGCCACATTTTCTTAATACTCTTTTCATATATTCTCTTAAATTTCGCTAGTATGCCTATGCCTTTTTCAGAATTATTAATATCATATGAGTCTCTCATATCAAGTATAGGCCACCAATTTTCACTCCTAATCAATTCATCGACCTTTCCACATGTACATCTAGATGATCTATAGTACATTTTTTTTCTTAACTTAACTCAAACCTACGAAGTCCAGTGATTTTATCTTACTTTACTTTCTTTTAAAACAAGATTTGTATTTGTATTTGTATGAAAATTTATATATAAATCTATATATATATTCATACCGGGATATTTTCATATCCCGGTATACCGTAAGAGCTAACTTCCTGAAATGACACACTGATTTCATTGGATAGGATAGTTTATATTCACTAACTAAACAATTTTGCTGCATTCCAATTAATTGTTGAAAACAAGATGTCCCAATGTTTACAAGTAGATCTAGTATTGGTATAAAGTACACAAAAATCACGAGATGCAGTGTTTAAAATATATGTCTTATTCCAACCTAAAAATGTATGAAAATCATTTTCTAATCTAGCCTGTTAATCTAGTTGTATGATAAATATAAGAAAGAGTTTATTTATAATTTAAGAAAAAGCTTTCATATAAATTGAATTTACAAATAATGATAAAAATCATTAATCATTTATTCTTGTATGACCAATATGTTTTACATGCAGTGTTCATCTCCCCTCTCTAGCTAAAGGTTTATTGAGAGGGAACTTAAATTTATTAGATGCATTTTATGCTAATGTTACATTTAAATAAACATAACCAAGATTAAAGCTAAGGTTATTATAAATAATAACATGCATATATAAAAATTTAGGAATAGTAATAGTAAAAATGAAACAAATTTAAATCCCACACTTGTCGGATATAGCATGTCTCAAAACTAAAGTAGTAGCCCAAACGAGCTTTTATAACTTAACAACAGAAAAGGTAGAGAAATGAATCTCTTTCAACATTTGGTGACTTTGGTCCTCCTCCTCAACAAATCTCAAATAATAAATAAAATGTTATTAAATTCTTGAATATCTCTCAATGGATATTTGTTATCTTTCCAGTGTATTGCGAGTTTCCAATTAAATTTCCATTCTCCATATTCGTACATAAACTTCCTAAATAACGTTTAGCTTATTAATCACTTAAGAGAACGTTATTGAATGAAACGTATTTGTATTTACTTCCCTGTGGGAATTAGGTTTGATCATGGATATGTCTAAAGGGAATGTTTCTATGGAAACCTGTTCAAATTTTCATGTTACAAATTGCTAACCACCCCCCCCCCAGAGCTAAGACATTTTTTTATATATCCATGTCAAAATGAAAATGATTCCTCCACGTATGAAATTATGTCAAATAATATTTATATTATTAATTGTTTATGAATTCTATTTTAATGCTCTAGAGGGACAGAGCTTGTGTCAAAGCGTTATCTCGTTTTTTAATTTCTCCCCTTATATATATGGAGAAAGTATTGTTTTCGTCAAAATTTTCGAATTTGTGTTGAGAGTGGATATATCCGTTTTGGGGTCCCTTGAATAAAAAAAAGTGGTTTTCGACGTGATGTCTGTCTGTCCATGTCTCTCTCTCTCTCTCTCTCTCTCTCTCTCTCTCTCTCTCTCTCTCTCTCTCTCTCTCTCTCTCTCTCTCTCTCTCTCTCTCTCTCTCTCTCTCTCTCTCTCTCTCTCTCTCTCTCTCTCTCTCTCTCTGTGCGTGTGTGTGTGTGTGTGTGTGTGTGTGTGTGTGTGTGTGTCTGGATGTGTACAGAGCCACAGCCTACCCTGTTGGTCCTATTTAGATGAAATTTGGTATGTATGTATGTTTTCACATCTCCAGGTGATTTTTTGATTTTTAAAGGTAGTTTACCCCTAAAAACCCTTAAAAACGTTATAGATTCTAATTTCTCAACAACGGCTATAAGAATTTTAATTAAAATATGATTCTGCATAGTGCACACAGTACTAAATAACATGACAACCCCCGCATATCTGTAAAAATTACGTTTCAAAAGTTATGGGCTTTTAAATGTAAAAAAATCAATTTTATTAATTTTCAGCAAAAAATTAATGTAAAGTATGATTTGACAATCACCATTGAAACCAGCTTAAAAAACTTAACAAATTAGTATTTTGAACTATTTGTCAACGACTAACAGGTCCAGAGAAAAGTCAATTTTAGTGTCCATGATAAACGTAGTACGTAGTCTGAGAGTGTCCAATGTTATTCTTATGGAATATATTAAAACAAAAATTTCTTCCTCATTTTCCAACAGCTTTCCATGAAACTTGATATAAAGCGTAAGGTCAAATTTCCCAACAAAACCCAATCAAAAAGCTGGGTATTACCGGGGGTGGGCTCCTCCCATAAAATTCTAAAAATTAATTCAAATTTGTTTCTCTTGTTGTTATTTTCAGAAATTATATGATTATTTGAAACAATAATTTTTTAAATGATATTTAGATAAACTTTAAAGGATATGATAGTTCAATAGATTGTCGTTTTAAGGGAGAAAGTATGTGTCAGTTCACGGATACCGTTTATTCAAGTTAGAGTTATGGGTGAGTAAGATGTGATAAAGTTCAATTTTTTTTAAATTGGTAATTTATATTTACTGGATCCAGTCAATGTTACACTCAATTTCTATTTCAATGGGTTGAATAATGTTTAATTGTATAACCAAGAAAACCAATAGAAACAGATAACAGTATGTATATGTTACAAAATTAAAGTTAATTAAACTTCTTAGATATAGACCTCTGATTGACACTGGAGTTTTACAAAACAAATTAAAATACTAATAAATTATATAATATAGGAGACAACTCTCAACTCACAACCACATTAACTTAAAATATGATTCTGCATAGTGCACACAGTACTAAATAACATGACAACCCCCGCATATCTGTAAAAATTACGTTTCAAAAGTTATGGGCTTTTAAATGTAAAAAAATCAATTTTATTAATTTTCAGCAAAAAATTAATGTAAAGTATGATTTGACAATCACCATTGAAACCAGCTTAAAAAACTTAACAAATTAGTATTTTGAACTATTTGTCAACGACTAACAGGTCCAGAGAAAAGTCAATTTTAGTGTCCATGATAAACGTAGTACGTAGTCTGAGAGTGCCCAATGTTATTCTTATGGAATATATTAATATATTAAATTTCTTCCTCATTTTCCAACAGCTTTCCATGAAACTTGATATAAAGCGTAAGGTCAAATTTCCCAACAAAACCCAATCAAAAAGCTGGGTATTACCGGGGGTGGGCTCCTCCCATAAAATTCTAAAAATTAATTCAAATTTGTTTCTCTTGTTGTTATTTTCAGAAATTATATGATTATTTGAAACAATAATTTTTTAAATGATATTTAGATAAACTTTAAAGGATATGATAGTTCAATAGATTGTCGTTTTAAGGGAGAAAGTATGTGTCAGTTCACGGATACCGTTTATTCAAGTTAGAGTTATGGGTGAGTAAGATGTGATAAAGTTCAATTTTTTTTAAATTGGTAATTTATATTTACTGGATCCAGTCAATGTTACACTCAATTTCTATTTCAATGGGTTGAATAATGTTTAATTGTATAACCAAGAAAACCAATAGAAACAGATAACAGTATGTATATGTTACAAAATTAAAGTTAATTAAACTTCTTAGATATAGACCTCTGATTGACACTGGAGTTTTACAAAACAAATTAAAATACTAATAAATTATATAATATAGGAGACAACTCTCAACTCACAACCACATTAACTGTATTTATTATGCAAATTATTGCTTACCGCGGTTAAAAGTTGTGAAATTGCCCTACAATACATAAAATATTTTACAGATTTTCGTACGATGAGAATAACAGAACAAAACAGACGAAAACACGTACTCTTACAATCCAAGGGGGTATACAATTTGTTATTACTTCGTGCATTGTAATACATCTGAATCAACATTAAATTAACCTTAAAAAACCAAACAATCACAAATAAAGATATCAAAAGGGCTAGTCAGTAATGTATTCATATTCATATACTTGAATAAATATGAGTGAGTCTGATGAATATTATGGACTTTTATTTTAATTTCGTAAATATCTCCGCAAGCTGCATTTTTTACGTTTTGTTAGGGAATTTTCAAAATCCTGGTCGTGGCTTACCTAACGACGACCTGTTGTTATATAGACAATTACTTATTAGCCAATTAAATGGCGACCGAGGTCGGAATTGAACCTTCAGCAACCTTCGGTTTACGAGATGAACATGTCTGTGCCACCCAGATGCAACTCATATTTTGCTCATTCATCTTTTGTACACTAAAGTGTGATAATTTGACAGATATCAGTATGGCTAATAGTACTGTACTATAATATAGGTAATTTGTCTGTGTGTTATTTATGTTACCTGAAATATCGTGTGAAATAGTGTTAACATTATTGTTTTTTATAACCCTACATACAAACCATCATCCTAAATGTATACATTTTTTCAGGCCCTGTAAGGAAAGCCCTCAAACCAGGAAACTCTCAGCATGGAAGCCAAAGCAGCTGTTGACATTATAAATAATGCTGCTACATTAGCAGGCCACAGCACAACGTAGTTCCTTAATAAATAGTATATTTTTTAAGAAATTTAATTTTTTAACCTTTTCTGTATTTATAAAATAAGAAAATTATTTTACTAGAAAAATATTTATTCTTACAAATAAGGGCGATGCTCCGATAACAGAGGTCTTTGAGGATATACTGAATTGGTAAGTAGATTAAATATAACTATGAATCCGCTGAAACAAAAAAAATCGTGTGATGGAAATATAGCGGAATGTCAGAACTGTCGATTTGACAACAAAACCTTTTTTGTATGAAATCACTTAAAATTAAAAAAATGGCCTTGGAATATATCTTTAGTTCAAGATAAAAATGTATTTTACAATTTAAATAATATATATTATGATACGTACATATGAGCATACATATTATGATTAAAATATGTAGGTAAGAATATAGCATTTCAATTTATTTTTAACAAAATGGGACTTTACGAGAAGCATGAATCTTTGGTACACAATTACGTTTCAGTTTTATATCATACTCGTCTTTCAAGTAATCAATTCCGACATACAGATCGTTGTATTGATTCATAATATTCACAGGATTCTGATCATCAGTAACAGTACATTAATCATATTCAATCCAATACTATAATGCGAGCAATGTTTATATATATATATATATATATATATATATATATATATATATATATATATATATATATATATATTTGCACACGGATTTCGAAAACGGCTCTAAGGATTTTCTTTAAATTTTTAAAATAACTAATTTCTGAGTAGAAAATAAGTTCTAGATAGGTGTAATGTCCAGGAAAATTCCGGTTTTCTTGTAATATTCAGTTTAAAATCTAAAAATTTAACATTACGCTTATGGAGAATCAAACTGTAAACAATAAAAATCATAACATCTGTTTGTAACCGTTTTACAGTTGTTGATTGAAGATGGTGGCGAACAATATGTGAATAGAGGTTTTGCATTAATATTTATTTTATGTATGTAATAAATGAAAAATTATCAAATTACTAAACAATTTGAAAACACTAAAGGGAAAAATAACTGTGCGAAATAAAAGCAGAGAAAAGTATTTACAAAATCTTTCGTGTTTTGAAAAAAAACGTATTCATTCTATTGCTTGAAGCCACTGTAACAAACCAATTAACTGGTGTAAATTAAATTTATCTTTTGCTTTTCAATCCTCATTCCGTTTCTAACAAAATCAGTTGATCACAGACTAATAATAACTGTATGGATAATAAACAGTAAGTGAACGGCTAAAACGATTGAGGTTGGCTAAAACACCTTAAACGGCGTTCCTCAACTGGCAGACGCCGTAATCCAGCGGTAGCGTGTTGACCTCGTAAAACGATGGTCGCAAGTTCCATCCCCATCTGGGGCAATACTTTTTGTTCAGTGCTATATTATTTATGGTGTATTAAATCGGTTTTATTTAAACCACATAAATGTTTTCATTGAGTAATAAATGTGTTTTGATTTTTTTAATTAATTTTTATGATACATGTCTTATTCTATACGACCAAAAGCTCTGTCACCAGGTACTCATGATATAACATGGCAATATACATTTACCTAAAACTTTTAACTTCTGTCCAGTATACGAAGTAAGGTTATCATGGGATGCATTGAGGTTGACAGGACTAGGTAAAAGGTTTAGCATTGTTTTAGCATCAATATCTGCTTGTGCACTTGCGTCGATCTTAAATTTAAATGGTTTATCACTAACAATAACACTTACGCACCACGAGTCTTCATGACTTGTTAACCGAGCCAATAAACAGCCCATTATTATTTGCTTGATCCTTTACAATAATATTCACATTTTTGCTGCGACACTGTGAGGCAAAGTGATTCACCTTGTTACGCGTAGAACAATTTTTACCATATATGAGACGTTCGTACCTTGCGTGATGGAACCCACACTTGCATGTTTTTCCACTGGTATTGAACCCTGGTCTCTTGTGCTGCCCGCTGTGATGCTGCTGCCAGTGTCCACTTCCAGGATCAGCACTGCTTGCTGGTGATTGACCTTTGGTCGTCTGAAACTTATTCCCGCATCTAGGTTTGTTAATTTTAAGAATATCAATGTGGACTAAGCCGATTTCCAACAATTTACAAGGTCTTTCAAACATTTTAAGGGCTTTGTTCAGGTATAAACTACTGACTCTTAAAATTCTATCCTTGATAGCTCTGTCTTTAATGCCTAGGACAAATTTATCCTTGATAAGACTGCCAGTTGAAGCTCTTTTAAGTCTTAAATCTTTCAAAGTCTTTAAAGTAACACCTAAATCTCTCAATTTGGTCACATATTGGTCAAAAGACTCATACGTTTTTTTGTTCTCTCCTAAAAAACGTGTGACGTCCATAAGAGACAAGACATTCAGAGACAAGTTCAGGTGGGAAATAGCAGTTAATTTTTACTTACTCCCCTTATACATAGGCTAGTATATGGAGAAAGTATTGTTTTCGTCAAAATTTTCGAATTTGAGTTGAGGGTGGATATATCCGTTTTGGGGTCCCCTGAATCCAAAAAAGTGAGTTTTGACGAGATGTCTGTCCGTCCGTGTGTCTGAGTGTCTGGATGTGTACAGTGCCACAGCCTACCCCGTTTGTCCGATTTAGATGAAATTTGGCATGTATATTTATAGTCACCGTATCTCCAGGCATTTTTTTTATTTTTTTGAATTTTTGATTTTTAAGGGTAGTTCACCCCTAAAAACCCTTAAAAAACGTGAAAAATCCAATTTTCTCAAAAACGGCTCTAACGATTTTGATTAACATTTGACAGTTTATAGTGTACAGAGTACTAAATAATTTGACACCACCCGCATATCTGTAAAAATGACGGTTCAAAAGTTATGGGCTTTTAAATGTAAAAAAACAAATTTTAATATTTTCGGCGAAAACAATAAAAGTAAAGTATACCTTGACTGGTACCATTGAAACCAGCTTAAAAAACTAAAAAAATTAGTATTTGGAATTATTTGTCTACGACTAACGGTTCCAGAGAAAAGTTAAATTTACTGTCTACGATAAACGCAGTACGTTGTCTGAAAGCGCCCAATGTTATTCTTATGGAGAATATAAAAAAATCAATTTCTTCCTTACTTTACAACCGTTTTCCATGAAACTTGGTATGAAGCGTAAGGTCAAATCACCGAACAAAACCAGCTCAAAAAAGCTTGGTGTTACGGGGGGGGTATCCCCCCCATACAATTTGAACAATTAATTTAACTTTGTCTCTCTTGTTTTATTTTTAGAAATTGGATGATTATTTTTGAAACAATAGATTATTAAATCATATTTAGATCAACTTTGAAGAACATGATAGTTTTATTACAGATTTTCTTTTTTAAATTTACTTAAGGGAGAAAGTATGTGTCAGTCCACTGGTACAGTTTATTTTATTATATTTACAAAGTCAGATTTATTTTCTTGTTAATTATAGACGAAACTGTTGTAAATCTTGAGAGCTTTATCACCTTTGAGATTAAGTATTACGACAATTTTATACTAAGTGTCTTCCTTTTCTGTTCTGCTGGCTTTTAGGTAGATTTGGGATTTTTGCTTGAAGAATCTCAAATTTTCTCCCATATTCCAAATGCAGGATATTTCTGTGGGAGGTTTGACTATCGTTGATTGCAACATGGTTTCCCTTCTATATTCTGTTTCTTGGCTCCTCTCCTCTGTTGAGGTCCTTTGTTCAGTCATTTTAAATACCTAGTATTTAGCTGAAAACACTATTTTACTTACTTTTATTACTGACTGCGCCATGTGAAAGATTAATATGATTAAATTGGACTATGAAATGAGACGCTTAAATTCTTCAATGTGTCATTTATTACACCAGAGATCGGATTATGCAACAATGGATATTACAATATATGTGGTGTACTACATCCAGTAAAGCAGGCACCCCTTATACTTCATGTAGCTCTTATTCTACATACATGTATCTATATGACAATACGGTACATTAGCTGGATATTAACTCTAGGCAATAACATATGATGTTATGTTATAAAAACCTACTCACGTCTTAATATAAAAGAACAATAAAAATATAACAAATATTTTTTTTATCTATTGAGTAAAAATCTAGTTAACTATACAGAGAAATTTTAAAAATATTTAATCCCTCAGATGATATATTGCATACAGCCCTATTGGGCATTGCAGACCTAGTACTGGCTTACTCCTAACCACGCCCTTCCGTATAAAGCTCCTGAAGTTTACGGATGCTCAGGTTTCCGTGGTGTAGCGGTTATCACGTCTGCCTAACACGCAGAAGGTCCCCAGTTCGATCCTGGGCGGAAACATAATGTTTTATTATTGTGTACATCACCCTTATGTTAACCTAATTCACAATTTATTCCTCATTTTTCAAAATTGAGTGTACTAGATTTATTTGTTAAGTGTCTTTAACTTTCATGATATAGTTGTTTGTATTGTAACATGTACATTGTATTTTTCCATGATTTCCATAATAATTTTCCCAATTACATAATATATTTTGAGTTTTCAAATGTAGTTATTCACGAAAGCATTTTTTTTATTATTGTTTTGTGAACGAATGTATAGATTTTTATGCATAGAATATTTGGATATTTCCGCCGCATCATTTATGATAAATGTATCTCGATTTAAATTTATTATCTCTGAATAGTAACTACAGGAGACAGTTGTGTCTAAGTAAGAGGAATAAATGTTCCTCTACAAGACTTTTTCAATATTTTTTTAAATTTTGAAAGACAAAAGATCCTAAAATTCTTATTTTTATCTCCAAAAATGTGCACATAACCTAAGAATAAAATTAATGGTATACTCTTTATTTTTGTTACTTTGCCGATAAATTTCTTTTACAAATTCCTACTTTGACATGTATAATGTATATGTCTTAGCTCTGGAAGGGGGGGGTGTTGGTGATTTTTAAGATGGAAAACGTGTAACAGGTTTCCATATAAACTACTAGTACTATTGTATTGAATTTTAAATATTAAAGAATAAGAACAACTGCTTAGATAAACTGAAAGCATTTCCTTTAGACATATCCATGATCTAACCTATTTCCCACAGGGAAATACTTATTGTGCACCCTTATGTTAACCTAATTCACAATTTATTCCTCATTTTTCAAAATTGAGTGTACTAGATTTATTTGTTAAGTGTCTTTAACTTTCATGATATAGTTGTTTGTATTGTAACATGTACATTGTATTTTTCCATGATTTCCATAATAATTTTCCCAATTACATAATATATTTTGAGTTTTCAAATGTAGTTATTCACGAAAGCATTTTTTTTTATTATTGTTTTGTGAACGAATGTATAGATTTTTATGCATAGAATATTTGGATATTTCCGCCGCATCATTTATGATAAATGTATCTCGATTTAAATTTATTATCTCTGAATAGTAACTACAGGAGACAGTTGTGTCTAAGTAAGAGGAATAAATGTTCCTCTACAAGACTTTTTCAATATTTTTTTAAATTTTGAAAGACAAAAGATCCTAAAATTCTTATTTTTATCTCCAAAAATGTGCACATAACCTAAGAATAAAATTAATGGTATACTCTTTATTTTTGTTACTTTGCCGATAAATTTCTTTTACAAATTCCTACTTTGACATGTATAATGTATATGTCTTAGCTCTGGAAGGGGGGGGTGTTGGTGATTTTTAAGATGGAAAACGTGTAACAGGTTTCCATATAAACTACTAGTACTATTGTATTGAATTTTAAATATTAAAGAATAAGAACAACTGCTTAGATAAACTGAAAGCATTTCCTTTAGACATATCCATGATCTAACCTATTTCCCACAGGGAAATACTTTCTTCCCTTATACTATGTATGTATAAGGAGAGAAAGTAAAAAGAAAGCATGGAGCATGGAGAAAATATTGTTTTCGTCAAAAATTTTGAATTTGAATTGAGAGTGGATATATCCGTTTTGGGGTCCTGTGAATCCCAAAAAGTGGTTTTCGAGATGATGTCTGTCTGCGTGTATGTGTGTGTATTAAATTATTACATTGTATTAAATGTGTGTGTGTATAAAAGATGTGTACAGAGCCAGCGTATTCCGTTCGTTCGGTTCACATGTAAATTTGGTATGTATGTTTATATTAACCGTATCTCCAGGCGTTTTTTTAATTTTTGATTTTTTAGGGGAGTTCACCCCTTAAACCCTTAAAAAGTGAAAATCCAAATTTCGCAAAAATGGCTCTAACGATTTTGATTAAAATTTGATAGTTTATAGTGCTTAGCGTACTAAATATTCTTTGAGCATCTGGAATCGAGACAGCCATGCCTGCGCGAGAAATGTCGGCGTCTCGCCCGAGACTCTCAGAAAATCACTGTTTATAGTATGTAGCAATTGTAGTAACTGGCTTAAATTACGCCAAAAACTTCAGCAATAAAAGGGCTTTTTTATGCATCTTAGTCTATGGCGGAATGCATTCTGGGATCGTGATCGTGATAATAAACAATAATAAACAATCCCGCGACAGCTGCGACGATTTATAACAAAAGACGGCTCATTTCCGTATAACAAGATTTTAACATTTTAATGTTTATTATTAATTATTGTTATTTCTAACACCTTATAAAATAGTGCATTTTGTAAACACTAATTATAATCTCAAGTTTACAATTGACATGGTTGCAATGTAATATTAAAAACTGTCAAAACGAAATTTCTGTCATTTTTGCTTATTAGCTTAATAAATGCAATATTTATAATTAATTGTTTTACTAAACGCTTGCGTTTTTTTGGGAAAGGGCCGGCGTTTTTAGCAGCTCTACCGTACGTACATATGTTTGTAACCGTTTGACAGTTGTTGATTGAAGATGGTGGTGAACAATATGTGAATAGAGGTTTTGCATACATATTTATTTTATGTATAAATAAAAAACGATCGAATTGACAAACAATTTGTAAAAACTGAAGGGTAAAAAAACTGTACGAAATAAAAACAGAGAAAAGCATTTCCAAAATCTTTCGAGTTTTGATTGAAAACGTGTATTCATTATATTGCTTGAAGCCACTGTAACAAACCAATTAACTGGTGTAAATTAAATTTCTCTTTTGCTTTTTAATCCTCATTCCGTTTCTAACAAAATCAGTTGATCACAGACTAATAATAACTGTATAGATAATTAAATTCAGTATAAGTTCAGCCAAAACAATTTAGGTTGGCCTAACCCTTAAACGACGGCATCAAAACGGCCGACGCCGTAGCTCAGTTAGTAGTGCTTGGGTTGCACGAGACGAAGATTGTGAGGACGATCCCTGTCCTGGGCATTATATTTTTGTTCATTTTTATGCTATATTAATTAAGTTGCATTAAACCCGTTTTATTTAAACCACATAAATGTTTTTAGTCTATCCGATCAAAGCTCGGTCACCAGTTACTATATATATATATATATATATATATATATATATATATATATATATATATATATATATATATATATACACCCTGCTCGTATTATAGTATTGGATGGATTAAAAAATTATAAATAATTATTTTATAATAAATTTATCATCAATGGGTAATTATTTTTTCCAATAAACGTTTGAATAAATAAAGTTTTTTAAATATATAATTTCTATTCTCCCTTGTTTTGTCAAAAACCAATTTGTAGTAGTGTTGGTATTTTTTTTATATGAAAGATCTGTAGGAAAAACATATTTCAATACTTTTACAAATACTAAAAATAAGAAAGGAATGAATACAAAACATATTTGACTCTAAATGTATGTAAAAGAATGTATAATAAAAATAAACTTAGAGTAGTAGTAGTAGTAGTAAAATTTACTAAAGAAAAGTGACCAAGTGACAACAAAACGTAAATAGAAAGTAATCTAGGGAGACATATGACATATCTAGGGAGGCATACATGAATATTTGTATTAATGGTCTTAACAATATTACCTTTTGGAATACTGATTTACTTGTTCTCAATGTTATTAATGTCGTTACTCTTTTAAGACAACGTAGTGAATAATAAATATATATATTTATATTTATAATATTTATTAAACTATTTATATTTATATTTATAAATATTTATTCTTCAAAGATAAAACTATGAAAACGACGCGTTGATGTAATCTATATCCGTTAAAATAATAAAACTGTATTGTTTCCGCCCAGGATCGAACTGGGGACCTTCTGCGTGTTAGGCAGACGTGATAACCGCTACACCACGGAAACATAACAGTGGCCCTACTGCATTAGCTACAGGGCTAGATCGCGAGTCGCGCCACTTGACGAGTCCGCAATCATATATTGTCTATTTTTAAAGTGAATGGCATCCCACCTGATGTAAAAGTAGGTGAGGGCTGAATATCCATGTAGTCTATATTTTAAAATGTACCCGTAAAATAATATAATCGACGGAAACCAGATATTATAGCTCTTTTCAATACTCTAGGTACTTCAGTAGAAATAATATGAAAAATTGACGTAGGCCCTAGAAGAAAAAAATATGAATATTAAGTTTATTAGATTTAAAAATATCCTTGCATTATTATATTCTTGTATTTATTTTTTATATAAATATTTATAGTAAAAGTTACAATACTTTAATTTTCACTTCATACGTAGCGCCTGCATTACGGTTAATACCTAAAACATTGCCTTAGTGTTCTGACGTTGCCTTCTCGAGACTTCAGTATGCACAAATACTGCAATACAGTATTTGGTAAATGGTCAATATATTGATAGCCAGTAATCAGTTCCATATTTTAGACTAAAAGCTGTCGTTAAGTTAAAGGTATGTAATTTATGTTCCTCTTCTATTGATTATAAGGCCGAGCCCTATCTCAGTAAAATCATCCGGAAATGAATGGTCTTTAATATGTGTTTTCCAAAATATTGATATTAAAAAGTAAAATGTCTCATTATAAGTAGGCCTATAGGTTAGTTACGTCTTGTTAGTATTATTCAACGCATTGAAACACATTTTTTAATAATAAATATACATATGCATATACATATGCAAATATACACTGTATATTTTTTCAGTTGAATACTTAAAAAAACAATTAAAGTAAGAGTATCTTGGTCAATGGTTTTCTTATGGCTAAGTAATGAGCTTCCATGATAACTAAAATAAACTCTAAATTAGATAAATTATATTTCGTTTATATAAAGATACTTTTATCAATACAGATGACTATCAAAATATCCTAGACCTAAAACCAAAGCGAAATGGCGGTGTCATCGTTCCTGCATGGTTTATTGCTGTGTTAGTTTTTACAAAATGACCTTTTGTTATCTCAATATCGACGTAGTATAAAGAGATTCTAAAGTTTTCTGTAACCCTTTGTTTTCTGCTCACACCTATTTAGCACAAAAACCTACCTGTAGGATCTGTAATATCAAAATAATATAGGAAATAGATTACCTTAAGACCCTGCCGAGCATGGAAATATGATAAAATTCTAAAAATACACCTTCTCTCCGTATGGTGAGCAACTACTTTCATCATACTGGAAACGAACTAGTCTTTACAAACTAGACCACATAATTTGAGTTTATATAAAGGCGTCATCAATGTTTACATTTCTGTTTTTTCTTATAAGATAACCTATAATATCGAACACATTGTAAACAGCAGCAGGAGGATGACTGAGTTCTTCAACTCTTTCATGGTTGTTTGGAAGTTTTGAACTTAATATAATGGGCAGTGAGAGGGAAGGTTAGTTCGTAACTCGGACTAAAAGTGTCTGGTCAATCCTCGTCCATTTTCCGACCTCGCCAAATTTCGGTCGTAAATCCTGACCTCGAATGAAAAAGTGACCCTTTGGGTCCTGGTGACGAAATATAACAAATAAAATTAAATATATTTCGACCAAACAAGATAATAAACGGTATCAGTGGACTGACACGCTTTTTCTCCATTAAGTAAATTTAAAAACGATGACATGTAATAAAACTGTTATATGCTTTAAAGTTGATCTAAATATCGTTTAATAATTTATCATTTCAAAAATAATTATCCAATTTTTTAACTTCACATATTATTATTAACTATTAATAATAATAAATATTATATTATGAATATAATATTTAATAATATATAATATAATAATAATAATATAATATTTAATATAATAGTATTTAATATAGTATAATATTTATTGAATAATATAAATATTATATTATTAATATTATTAATTATTAACTTCACATATTCAAAAATAAAATGTATTGAATAACTTTTTACTTTCTCCCCTTATACATAGTATATGGAGAAAGTATTTTTTTCGTCAAAATTTTTGAATTTGAGTTGAGGGTGGATATATCCGTTTACGGGTCCCCTGAATCCAAAAAAGTGGGTTTTGGCGTGATGTCTGTCCGTCCGTGTGTCTGTCTGTGTGTGTGTGTGTGTGTGTGTGTGTGTGTGTGTGTGTGTGTGTGTGTGTGTGTGTGTGTGTCTGGTTGTGTACAGTGCCACAGCCTACCCCGTTTCTCCGATTTAGATGAAATTTGGCATGTATATATATAGTCACCGTATCTCCAGGCATTTTTTTTATTTTTTTGAATTTTTGATTTTTAAGGGTAGTTCACCCCTAAAACCCCGTAAAAAACGTGAAAAATCCAATTTTCTCAAAAACGGCTCTAACGATTTTTAATATAATTTTATAGTTTATAGTGCACAGAGCACTAAATAATTTGACACCACCCGCATGTCTGTAAAAATGACGGTTCAAAAGTTATGGGCTTTTAAATGTCAAAAAAATCGAATTTTTAAATTTTCAGCGAAAACAATAAAGGTAAAGTATACCTTGACTGGTACCATTGAAACCAGCTTAAAAAACTAAACAAATTAGTATTTTGAATTATTTGTCTTCGACTAACGGTTCCAGAGAAAAGTTAAATTTACTGTCCACGATAAACGCAGTACGTTGTCTGAAAGCGCCCAATGTTATTCTTATGGAAAATATAAAAAAATCAATTTCTTCCTTACTTTCCACCCGTTTTCCATGAAACTTGGTATGAAGTGTAAGGTCAAATCACCGAACAAAACCAGCTCAAAAAAGCTTGGTATTACCGGGGGGGGGGGGGTTCCCCCCATACAATTTGAACAATAAATTATCAAATGATATTTTAGAATTACTTTGTAGAACATGATAGTTTTATTACAGATTGTCTTTTTTAAATTTACTTAAGGGAGAAAGTATGTGTCAGTCCACTGGTTCCGTTTATTGTATTTGATTTGCTCTTAGCCATAATAATATTTTTTAAAGTGCTTGCACTGTTTACGCATTTTTAAGTTTATTTAGGTCCAAAGTTTGAAATTTTCCATTGATAAACAAAAATAATACAACGGAATTAGTTTTGCTAAATCCTTATGGGATTTTAATTTTCTAATTTCAAAAAATAAAATATTTCTAAGCTTTAGTTTTGGTATTTTAAACACATCAATATGTTGATAAGGACCTATAAAATAATTTGTATTTGGTATTTCGTTATTAATAAATTTCCTTTACGAGCAATTAAAAGATAATTAAAGATAAAAAAGATAATTAAGGACCTATAAAATAATTTGTATTTGGTATTTCGTTATTAATAAATTTCCTTTACGAGCAATTAAAAGATAATTAAACCCATGCCATGTCAAGCTTGTGAGCGCCTGGACTGACTCCTGCCGCCTCTTAAGCCCAGGATCATGTTATTTTTTTGTCTTTAGGTGCCCAGAGACCAAAAACAACAGTCGTTAAAATTTATATATATATATAAATTATATATGTATATAATATATGTATATGCATATAATGCATGTATGTATATGTATATGCATGTATATGTAATATATGTATATATGTATATTGTATATGTATAATATATATATATATATATATATATATATATATATATATATATATTCGCAATAATATATAATAGGTGTCAAACGAGGTAACTCAATCATATTGATCAATGATGATGAAAGAATAATTCTATTACTATATACTATGCAAACGTCTATGAGAATATATATATACGGTATATATATACAGTATATATGGATGTGTCTGTAAACACGATAACTCTCGTAAAAATGGTCCGATCGAGACCAAATTTGGTAGAGACGTGTATTCCTACATTTGCTTGGACGAGTTCGTAAACCAGACATATCGGTCAGTCAAAACGGGTAGTTTGGGGGGGGTTTTGTACCCCAAAATTGGGTTTTTTGTGTTTTTCAAATGTAATTAAAAAGGGTTTTAAATTTAATCTTCAACCATTAAAATCAGCTTAAAAAACTACACAATTTAGTGCTTTAAAGTTTTTCTCTATCTCCAACGGTTACCGATATAATAAAAAATCTAATCACAAAATGTTGTATTTTGGGTCTCCAATGTTATTCTTATGGAGGATAAGGAAAAATTAATATTTCACTTATCAATCAATATTTTTGGATAAAACTTGATATTTAGCTTCATGTTCTTGAGATACATCCATTTATGCTTAAAAATCATAGTTTATATATTTATCATGGCAGCTAATCTGCATACTCTTTTCCCATGTTAATCATATAGGGTAAACTCCTTTATAATGGACAGATATTGATGACACTTGGTATAATTGGTCAAAATAAAACTTTTTCATGCTAGAAATGCCTACTTTCAGTGTTCCTCACAGCGGCAAACCTACATACTCTTCCCCATGTTAATCTTATGAAGAATAGGCAAATAACTAGCTCATATATTTATCGACAGATATTGATGAACTTGACATATAATATTATTATTACATTATTTATTTGGAGATTCGCTGAGTACGCAGGTCTGCTGTGACGGGGGTATTTTATTGTATACATTTAGGCCTAACATAAAATAAAAACTCACTGTTGAGAAGTTATAAAAATTAAATAAACTGTTACGATATTATGACTTTGACATGGATATGTCTTAGCTCTGGGGGGTGTTGGTGATTTTTAAGATGGAAAACATGTAACAGGTTTCCATAGAAACTACCTGAGCTATTGTATTGATTTTTTAATACAAAAGAATAAGAACAGCTGTTTGGATCAACTGAATGAATTCCCTCAAGGCGTATCCATGATCTAACCTATTTCCCACAGGCGGAAGTAAACACAAACATTTTTTATAAATAATAACTGATTGAATGTGGGAGGTAAAAATCAAAATTTATTCAAATGCTGACCATATTTGTGTAGTTAACTTTAATATATTTCATTTCTTGTAATTTTCTTTTAGACCATTTCATTGAAATGGTCTAAAAAGTTTTCTTGCCATCAAGAAATAAAATGCAGCAATGTTAAGAATGAGAAAAAGACATAAATGTATACTGAGAGTTTTATTTTATATTAGGTATAATCTTATGCAATAAAATTAAGTGCACAATTGAATAGTATATTTTACTTTGACATATTTGACAATATTTCATAATGATGTTATCGTTTTTTATGTTTAAGCATATCCTATTGGATATAGTCGGTCTCATATCAATAAAACGTATAGAAGCATTAAATAATAGCCAAAATACCCTCTCAACCGACATATGATTTTCTTGCTAGACGTTTACAACACTAATTTTCTTGCCAGTAGCAGTAAACACAATGTGTCTATCCTTCATGTCACACACCCAAATACCTTGTACCTTGAATCATCAAGATAGAACGATGAAGTCCACACGGCAATCACTGATTCTTTTATTCTTATCGTCAACATAGGCGTAGATATGTGTTTTATTGAGTATGGTATGAATGAACAAACTATATTGAAATTGATGGATGAATAAAATAATGTTTAGCTAAAAAAATAGTTAAAATAGTTAGCTAAATCAACCATACTATACAATTTCATTTAAAAAAATAAATCGTTTCGTTAATAAATCTGACTAAAGTTATTTTTCTGTTTTGCCTTTCTTATTAATCAACTTCCTATACGGATGTAAAAATACTGTAGTATAATTGATGCTGGGATGATGAATATGAGTATTAAAACAAATTTTAAGAAAATTACTTATCACTTGTTTATTACAAATACTATATTACAGGTACAAAAGTCTACAATCGATATACATACAAGGAATTTGTGTAGGTGGTCGATAACAATGACGGGTAACCGTTGTTCGTAACTACCGTTGTTACGGTGTATCTGTGACACAGAGTGTCAATATGTGAACAGTCTCTGGTGAGGTATTCATAGTCACATGTAACGGCTTAGTGGTAGCTGTGCTCCCAACCTCCGTAACTACCGTAGCCGTCGTAGTCTCCGTGGTAGCTGTGCTCGCTGATGTATACGGGCTTCTTGACGACTATGGGTTGAGGGTAGGGGACAGCTACGGGCTTGTGTACGACCACGGGGTAGGGCTTGGGCACTGGGTAGGGGACGGGGTGAGCCACGGGCACCTTGACGGGGACCTTGACTGGGTAGGGAACGGGCTTCTCCACGGGGTATGGCACGGGCTTCTCTACGGCCACGGGGTAGGGCTTGGGCACGTGGACGGGGTAGGGGCGGTCTACGGGAACCGGAACGGCGACCTGTGGACAAGAGGTACAGCATAATAACTTACACCCATCCTCATTGTCATGAAGAAATATTAGGCTTGTAAACATAATCGTTCAATAAAATTTAGTATACGAGTATTGATATATAACTATCCTATTGAGAAGCTATAACAAAGAAATGCGTTTCGGCGGATTATAAGACTAACATAAAATGTTAAAGAAAATGGAATGTACCTTGACGGGGTAGGGCACGTGCTTCTCCACCTCAACGGGGTAGGGCACGGGATGGGCGACGGGCACCTCCTTGGTGATGGTCACTGCCTTGACGTGGCCGACGTCGTAGCTGGAGAGCCCACCGTAGCCGCTGTAGCTACCGTAGCTACCGTAGCCGCCGTAGCCGAGACCGTAGCCGTCGTACGAGTCCAGGCCCCCGTAGCCGTAGCCGAGTCCGAACAGGCCACGCTTCCCTTGCTTCTTGTCCTCTGCAGGTTTGGTCTCAGCTGCTTTGCTGTCCTCAGCGGCCGCGAGAGCGAGCAGCACAGCGAGCAGAGAAGCGACCTGCACAGACATGGTAACTACTAATGTACGGTAATCATCGTTTAGAGTTGGAATATCAGGCACATTAGGACCCTGCCCTAAGAAGGTATGATCGTGGTAAAACATTTTTTGTTCATCCTAGCTAAATGCGTGATTGAAAATTTAGTTCCCAAACCTTTTTCAGTTCGTTCCACTCACTCGCATTCCTCACATCAAAATAATTATGCGATCTGCATATAAATCAGCTGATAGACAATTAAAATATTGTACACATTTAACTGCACCAAAATTTTCGAAACATTTATTTCTTGGATAAATAAAGGCTTACGAGTTAATTGCCAATGAGATCTTAAATTTAGTGAAATATATTCAATTAGTTGGAATTAAGTTCATAATTTGAGGATAAATTAAAGTAGAAAAACATATCGTTTACTTCTATATAATATAATATACATGGAGCAACAATTAATTGTATCGAGGCTGAACGATGTGAGTGATTGTTGCGCGATGTAGGACCTGACAATGACCCTGACTCACTGCCTCTAGCCGCGGACTTGTGCATTTTATCTTCAGGTCATTAATATTACTTTAACTTTGGGAGAAACTAAATAGTAGAAAACTACATAAATATATTAATTGCTGAATTTTTTATAACTTTGACTTGTTAAATCGAAATTCTTGAGTTTGATTCATATCTAATAATCGTTTTTATCTTATTCTTTACCATAATAAAGTGATTTAACTATTAATACCAATCCACACAAATGATACATCATATAAATATATGTCTTAAAAACCTCCCCCTTTTCTTTAACCTTTTTGTTTTGTTTGACTTGCAGATTCCGAATTAGGTAAAGTCTGAAAAAAAGTTAGACGGCCCCCGTCGTAGAGGACCTCCCAGAGTCATCAGTAGCCATCAAGCCCGTTGTCCTGATACGATTTTGCAATTTGTATAGATTTTCTCAAAATAAGGCGTTTTAATCAATTATTTTAAATGAAAATACTGGAATAATTCACTTTGATCCAAGCACATGTGTCTTATGTGTGCTCAAATCTACGGTTAGGAGACAAAGGCTTCTCACTCAAATTTGCAAGTAAACTGTATAGGGAACAAGCTAATGTGATCGCATAGTATTCTTTTAAGTTGTTCCAAGAGTTTTGCAAGCAGTGGGAAGTGGAACGCCCAGTTCCCATCGTGTTGCCTCAGAGCGTTGCCAGCTAGCTCCCAGCGGACAGTTGCATGTACCTACTACCATGGTGCAGTTTAACACGGGAGGTTCGGTAAATTCAAGGGAAAGTTGAAGTATAGAAAACATAGATTAGAAATATTGTTTACACGCGTTTTATATTTTACAATACAACATCCTAACCAAACCCATTATGCGTCATGTCGGGGCAATTTAATGACCTTGTTTATGCATTTCTGCACCAATCTGAAGGGAAGTCACCGGCTATGTAACGCATCGATACCTTTCACGCTTATCCCGCTATTGTGTCGGCCGTAGCTTTCACAATCTTGCCATTAAACGTTAGTCAGAGTAAACACATAAAATAATGAAACTTTGATACATTGTTAGAAATCGATATTTTCAAAAACAAAATTCAAACTTGTAGGTTTTGAAATTGAAAGGAGAAGACATATTATATGGGTTGAAAATAACGAAAAGAAAAAAATCAGAGACTACTTGTAACTACCACTAATTTAAAACGTATTTAAGTCACTCTTACATAAGAGTTTATATTTAGCCTATTTAAAGTAACCTGTTCGACTTCCTTGATCCCTGGAGCAGGAAACATAGTCGTCGTCGGGAGCGTGTGCCTACACATCGCGCCACGGCGGGGATTGAGCAATGGGGTCCAGTGGTACCGATACCAGGTACCAGGTACCAGGTACCAGGTACCGGTTACTGGAGCTGAGCGGTAGCGGTACCACCGGACCAATAATTACGCCCGGCAAATACTGGCCACAATCCGTTGATTTAGGACTGCTGGTTTTATAGAGTTAAATTATTATTTTCACGATGCGTATCTATTATGACTTTTGAAATACACCACCAAGTAGATATTATGTAAAAATGAAAATAAAAAACATCGAGAAAGTATGAATGCTACTTTAAAGACATTTTAAAAATAAATGAAAATCTGTTTAAATAAAGTGTTTATCTAATGTTTGTCAGTTAAAAACAATTTAAATTCTTTATTCTACTTTTTCTTCTTAAATCGTATTTTAAATCTAGTTTTAATCCCAAGCTACATTTATGAAGAATATAAATTAAAAAATAAAACAATAAATATATTTTCATATCTTACTTGTTTAGTATAAAATGTCTCCTTAAATGTCAGAAATTTCAGGACTTGAAAACAGATCACGATTATGTTTAATGGGAATAACTGTATAC
This sequence comes from Nephotettix cincticeps, assembly GCA_023375725.1. Lineage (NCBI taxonomy): Eukaryota > Metazoa > Arthropoda > Insecta > Hemiptera > Cicadellidae > Nephotettix > Nephotettix cincticeps. Next base: position 85,687,800 of record CM041791.1, on the reverse strand, counting down.
AAAAATAAAATGAATGATTATATTTTTATAAATATTACCTCTATTTCACAATAAATTCTTTAATTTACTACGGGTATGCGCAGTCCGTAGAGTTCAAACGTATCATTCCACGAAAAGTATACAGACTTCAAGAACCTAATATAAAAAAAACTTAGTCCTGCTAAAGCAGTAGGGAGTTGTTTGTTTAAAAATATTTCAGGAAGTTAATGTTTGAAAAAAGAGTCATTTATTGTTTTAGGTACTCTCAAATACAATCAAAATTTGAAATTTAAAAACTCATCATTGATGAGTAATCATATTAGAGTAATTTAATAATTGAAGTCTCTTATAACCCAATCTTGGCAGAAGAGTAATCAAAGTAATCTAATGGTCAAAGGTTATTAGAAAAGCCGATATCTTTTCTCTAAAATAATCGAAAAGGTACAATTGCAAAACCGAAGGAACACGCAATGCTTCACAAGTGACAAACCTGACATCTACCGCCAATTGCAAAATCTACTCCGCCATATTAACGTGAGAAAGTCTCAAACAAAAGATACAGGGTGAGTGAGAGGTGTGGAAGAATCTCCTGGTAAGCATAACATTCCAGTCATTGTTTGCATTGATATTAACGGCAACTTTAGTATTGTATAAAAGAGCCTTTTCTTTATTCGGTAGTTTTGAGGCAGAAATGTTCCGTAAAAATAACTAAATTAACTAAAAATAGATAAATTTCTATCAGTTGTTGTTCAATGTGCCTATGTGCACTTCCCAATCGAATAACACCATAATTTTTAACTTTCACATTAAAATAAGAGAGTTTTCTCAAAATTATTCATTTTTAATCGGGGTTTACTCACTAGTAATCGACTTAATCTGGTTGTGCTCTGTAAAACTTGAGTAAAACAAATGTAACCAGAAAGTTCCTAAATAGTCTATTTACACTCCAAGGCTGCAGAAGTGCTGAACGTGCCTCATAATCAGCTGAATGGGCGTGTCGGCATTGGACATCGGAAGCAATATAACAAACACTCGAGGAACTCGGAACTGGAATGTCATCTTGCTAAGCAGCCCAGCTCGCATTGAGTGGGGAAAGCTTCGAGTAATCAGCTGACGCCTCACACAAGAGTTATCGTAATGTGGTTACCGCAATCTCGCGAACAAACGTTCTCATCTCCGCGACTTCAGATCCTTAGGATACTTTCGAATTTTGATCATATTTATTAAAAGAAAATTGCGAATTAATTCATATTGTTCATCTTCGTTTTCACATATCGGACTACTTTATTAGAAAAAACCCTTTTAACGACGTCATTGAAAACTATACGTTAGTTATTTAAAATTTTATTTTGCGGATTTAAAACCCTATTTAATCTTTTAATTTGATATGATCAAATTTGGTTATTGAGTGTAGGAATGACTTGCTTACCAGCCTCATGATAAGATTGAGACATAACAAAAGAGAGTGGACAGAATACACCCACGGCAATATAACTGCTGTTAAACTAACAGCTATTTTGATTAATCCTACAGTTGCTTGTTCAAGACGTTGAAAATATTATTACATAATTGGTGCAGGACAAAATAGTACTAACATAAGTTTTGATACCATTACTGGCATACAAATTTATAACATAGTATGTTATATTTTTTACTTTTTATATCCATGGCATTACTTTTTAGTTACGTTAATACTGTGATACATTCTTTTGATACCACAGTATATCCAATTTAAATAAAACCTATATTAATGGATGATATCTTTTAAAGCCTGGAGTGAAGAATATTATTTTTAATTTTATAATTATTAAACTTTTAAAAACGGGAATAGTTAATAGTTTACAAACTGCCGTGATTAATTTTAAGATAAACTTAAATTGTTAATATGTACAAATCCTGATTAAAATTCACATAAAAATATTTTGTTGGGGTTTGTTGATAAAGATAGTATTGTGTAGTGTAGTGAAAGTGTAGTGTAGTTTAGTGTAGTGTAATAGTGTAGTGTAAAGGTTGAGAAAGATATAGTGTAAAATCAGTTAAACAGATTGTGAAAATTTCAATTGTTATTAAATTATTTAGTGACAATACTCTTTATTTTGACCTTTGTAGCCTCCAGATCACTGATTTTAGTAAAATTAAAGGTACCTTTAATTTTAGTAAAATTTATTTATTATTGTAATAATAATTAAGACCATTTTGAAATCTATTGGTTTAAATAAAATAAAACAATATGCTTTAGTCTTATTGCCACTTCTTTGATTTTAAGAGGTTATCCTTCATGAATAAAAATTATAAACTAAGCTCTTTTATTTTGAATTACACATACAAACTACATGAAAATAGAAAAATATAACAGTGAAAGTTTATGTCTAAATTACTGTTGTTGTTGTTATTATAACACGAATTTAGTTAGTAGTAGTTATTTTCATGAAATCTGAAAGGGTGAAACACTTAGAACCCACGAATCTCAACACAATAAAAAGTACAAAATAAAATTAGATCAGAGAAAATAAAAATAGAAAATAAATGTTAACACAAACACATAACGAATCCGTACCTTTGGGACCATGGCGATGGGTGAAGTGACTTGGGGTTCGAGCGCAGCGCCACTTTATATAGTACGAAGACAGGAAAGGCGCCGTGTGTGAAGCACAGCCGTTGCGTCACGGCCCTCGTCCCTCGTGGGCCTCGCGGTGTGGGGGGGAGGGGAGGACTTTGTCTTATCGTTCACAACGATAATTAATTCTCCTCTGAGAAAAATTGGCAATAGCCTATGCTAATATGAGACGATTTCACCGTGCCATCTGAGGCGGTTGATTTACAATTGGACCGTCGGATTCGGACCGGGCCGGTGACGCAACGTAATGGAATTGTGTGGCTGAGGCTGCAGATAAGATGCCACAGATAAGGACCTGGTCGTCTGCCATTTGAAATGGAGTGGACCTTACACTTTTGTTGAGCTCAAATATAAATCGATATAAATACATCCATTTTTTAAATATTTATTGCCTTCAAAATTCAAGTTTTGGATTAGATAATTTGATAAAAAAGCTCAACAATTTTGTTATTCTCACAATCTACTTTGAGGTCACAAATTGTGGATAGTTGCAAACGATGGTCGGTAGGTGTAGTGTTCTCTTGTGTGAATTAACGTCCGCACTATTGAATACTACGTTAATCCACAAAGACCATCCTCATAATTAGACCAATTCATAACTAAGAGACCGTGGTTCGGATTCTACGTTAATCTGTAGATCCCTTAGTTGTTGCCATCGGCTGTTGGGCTATTAATTAACAGTCCTGTCTAAGGAATATGTCAGCCTTAATCAGTAACATGACTACCAGATCGCGCCACAATCATCTTACCCTCAATCTTCATTCATACTTGGCTTAAAATACCTACCTTGTATAGATGGTGTCATTAGTCTGTGGTCGTAGCTTTTATAACTTTTAACTTTAAAACTTTTATAAATTATAAATATTTACATTTTCAGTAAGGTTAATTCATTTATTTATTTCAGCTGAAAATGTTGTAGACAAGCATAACGGAGTGAGCAAGCCCAACTTTTATAGAACGCCTATAGTAACGTCAGAGCACAGACTATTGTCAGTATGGTTACCATTTCAATAATCTAATCTAAAAGAGTTTCTAACACTAAAATATAAATACTAATTTAAAATGGAACGTTAGGGATTAGAATTTTTTGAGTATTTTATACTGTACAATATTAGCGAATCTATATGTTATACTAATAACTGGTTGATCAAGTGCATAATAATATTTAAAAAAATAATATAAAAAACTATATCATTTTAAAAATCTAAAAGAAAAGTCTACTTAATGTTTCAGTTTTACTAATAATTATTAGATAGGGTTGTCAAGTTTTTTGCTAAATGAATCCGGATCAAGTATCAAAATCTCAAAAAAACTAAATTTTTACTTAATTACTAAATTTTTTCCGATAATACATACATACAAAAACTCAATATAGTAAAATAAAATAATGATAGACAAACAAAATTTATAGAAAGTTAAAATTTATGAATTTTGTATTAAATTAATTAGGTGTGGTGGTAAAAATATAATTTTACTCATATTTACTTATACTTATGTTTTAACTTTTTTACACTAGTGGATCTAGTTTAGTCGGCAAAATATTTGTGATGTAGGGTCTATCCACCATAAATTCACCTATATTTAGTATGTATGAAACATTTAAAACAAATGCATACTCCGAGGCGTTAAAGGCAAAATCTTTGTGTGCCAATACTTTTATATTGCCAATAGCTTTTCCCAGAGAGCTAGAGATTTTTGGACTGCTTTGAAAAGCTTTTAATAACATAGATAGCATTTTAATATCATTCCTCAGGGGTTTTCATGCTAAAACACAACATTTACATGTATATTTTAAATACTGTAGTATCTATTGTAAAATTTAAAAAGTTTACATCAGCCTGCTGAAGATTAAATTGTGGAATTGGGAGGACAATATATTAAAGTTGGACCTTGTGTTCTCGTGTCTAAGCTACAGTAAATAGTAACTTTATAGATTATCATCAAGTATGTCAAAGAAAAGAGTAGATATATTGATTGTGTGGTTGATATATCAAAACAGATCTTTAAATAAGCACTAAGGAGATCCCATGAGCTAAACCTGAAAATCAGCATCACTTAAAAACACAAAATATATTATTTAAAACTCACCAAGTAAAACAATTTAAGGAAATTAATTGCGATTTATATACAACATGAAATAATCATGTCACAAATACTAGGAGTTTTGGATTATGAGAAGCCGTTAAGCAACAGAAGCCGTAGGATGATTTGAAAGTTTATGTTCACCATTCATTCGAATTAAAATTCCTTGGAGGCCATAATTTTGCCGTGACAAGATATTTGCACAAGTCCAGCACCCAATAAACGGCATGATGGAGGACCTATTTACATACCAGCCACACGCCTTGCCTACGTCCTCACTATCTGGTCAGAGGTCAGTCACTAAGTAAGTGAAGAGGAGAGCGGGATGTATTTGACTATAATACATCCCGTATACATGTATTTGAATATACTATGCAACCTATTTATCAGTCGTTGCTTTGTAATTAGAGCAAATAAATGTGATTGAGAGTAAGAACTTTATTTGCCATAAAACATTACATTAATGCATTGACGGTGTCCTTTCATATTCTTTGAAATGATATAATTAGTTTAGAAAGATTGTGAAAAATTAATTAAAGGATAACTTACAATATTTTATGAATGTTTTAATAACTGAATAATTAATTTAAATTACAAAAAAATACCTACTTCAATTTGGAAATAAAGAAAGATTTTTGCTTTAAAAATTATTTTTAAACAAATTCTTTTGAAGAAGGCATTCTGTGAATATTTACAACAAGTTGTCACTACTTTGGGTACCTGGGCACCAAGGTGTTCAGGGGAATGAAGTAGCAGACAAACTGGCTAGGGTAGGGGCAGCCACCCCCTCTGTAGGACCGGAGCCAGGTTGTGCACTGGAGGACTCCTATTTTAAAAAGAAATTAAAGGAGGAAGAGAAGGAAGCCAAAGGGAAAGCCTGGACCGTTCATCCGGGATGCCGACAGGCTAAGGAAATGCTTGGAGGGCATAATATAAGAAGGTCTGAGACCATGATCAGGCTTAAGAAAAACAATCTAAGGATACTGACGGGATTTTTAACCGGACATTGTAGGATCAGGGGTCATCTGAGCAAGATGGGCATTGTTCAAGAGGGTGAATGTCGCTTCTGCCAATCTGGGGAGGAAACACCTAGACACCTATTGGCCGAGTGTGACGCGATAGGTCAGAAGAGAGCCAGAAGCTTGGGAACACACCAAGTGGCGGTGGAGGATTTTCCAAAGTTAGAACCCCTCATAATACTAAACTTTATTAAGGCATTAGGACTAGAGGGGGTTCTCTAGGCAAGAACTAGAGACTATTCTGCGGGGCACAATAGTTCTCATAGGTCGCAGTGCAATCTTTCCCCTAGGTTTTATCAGTATCAGTATCAGTATCAATATAGTTACTTCCACACATTACATTATTTACACATACAACCCTTACCCAATTGACATGTAATTTACAACCCTTTGGATGTATTTTTTACATAATGGAAGGAATTAAAAAACATAAATATAAAAAAACACCACGAAAAGGAATCTGGTGTAAATGAGCGAGGAAGAAGAATGCGGACCGAGAAGACGAGTCACGACAAACGTGGTTCATTTGTTCCAGAAAATCATCAGCCGTTCGGACTAGGACTAGGACTAGGACTAGAGGGGGTTCTCTAGGCAAGAAATAGAGACTATTCTGCGGGGCACAATAGTTCTCATAGGTCGCAGTGCAATCTTTCCCCTAGGTTTTATCAGTATCAGTATCAGTATCAATATAGTTACTTCCACACATTACATTATTTACACGTACAACCCTTACCCAATGGACATGTAATTTACAACCCTTTGGATGTATTTTTTACATAATGGAAGGAATTAAAAAACATAAATATAAAAAAACACCACGAAAAGGAATCTGGTGTAAATGAGCGAGGAAGAAGAATGCGGACCGAGAAGACGAGTCACGACAAACGTGGTTCATTTGTTCCAGAAAATCATCAGCCGTTCGGGCTGGCCTGGCTAATGCATCGCTCGTGGCGCATTTGGTTTGATTCTTTTTATATTTACTCAGGTTAGCAAAATCTAGGAAATACAAAGCAAATTGTTTTTGGACTTTGATTTATTTGTTAAAGGATTTAGACACTTCCCACGATCAAAAAAATGAGACGTATAAAAGAGGTAGTACGTTAAATATTCTTGGAATCTCTTCCCTTTCCCCTCTTCCCCTTTTTTGATGCAAGGCTTTCAGGTGTCTTATTTACGCCAAGATATCCAGAGTGGAAATTTTCATTTCAACAAGGGTCACTTTGGCTAAACTGTATTTTACCATCGTCCATCGTGAATGTGATGACAAAACACTCGTGTGTTTAGTGTTCTGTGTACAATTTCAATTCACAAATACATTAAATAGTTTGATCATGATATATTCGACCACAAAGCATAAGTTGTGCTCACTAAACTGGGAAATCGATGAAATGTTTTGTCGCCTGGAATAGATTCTGGAGGGGGATTATACAACCAAATATGATTTTAATTTAAGCACAGACCGAGCTATGAGTCTGTACAACTGATTTCTGCCAGATTGCAGGAGGAGTAATACAGGTACACTCAAGAGAACCGCACAAAACGGTCATGTAATTTGTGAATAATAGCCTCTCCTTGTCTCTTCTGGGGCATCATCCGATCCTGAAAAAGTTATAATAAGTTCTGAATTTGAGCATAAGGTTTTAAAGTTATCTCATTTCCATTCTTATTCTTTCTAATTTATATACCTAAGACACTAACCTGCGTGGTATATTAAGATGAATATGACTGAAGAGTGAGTGTAATGAATTTGTATGCCTTTGTTAATGACAAAGGCTAGATAAACCATTCACCAGTATCTATCATTAAGTGATATCATAGCTTAGCAATCAAAATTAACTGGGTCCAGTATCGAAACATCACAAAATTGTGCCAAGATGAATCTCATGGAGTTTAAATAAAGATTCAAAAACTAATCCATCATCTCAGATCATTTCAAGCATATCCTACGACAGTGATATTCTAACTTTTGACTGGGATTATATATATATATATATATATATATGTATCCCAAACAATACGAAGTTTTATTCATAGAATATAACTAATATATATATATATATATATATATATATATATATATATATATGTATATATCGAAAAATCAATGTACCTAATATCTTGACGGTATAAGCAACCATTGGATACAAGCCCATTGGGTTAAAATATCTAAATTAATACAATCTGATTACTTGTTTGAAGGAAACGTACAAAAAATCTGGGCAACTAAAAAATCCACATCTGATTGTGTCTGTTGAACTCTTTGTAATCAATATTAGTAATTTTGTAAACCGCTCTTGACTACAAATCTCTAAAATGGCTAATTTCATGCCACGCCCCGTTAAAATTGTGATTTTAGCTCATGACAAACATTTCAGTTTTAACTAAAAAAGTGAACAGTTTTGGAATTTTTATAAAATTTCCAATGAAATAAAATATTATTTGAGATATTATCTATAGACATTTTTGAAATCTATTTACTATATCTCCAAAAATGTTTATTAGTTAATTAGTTAGTTTAGTTATTAGTTATCAGTTATCAGTTATCAGTTATCAGTTATCAGTTATCAGTTATCAGTTATCAGTTATCAGTTATCAGTTATCAGTTATCAGTTATCAGTTATCAGTTATCAGTTATCAGTTATCAGTTATCAGTTATTAGTTATTAGTTATTAGTTATTAGTTATTAGTTATTAGTTATCAGTTATCAGTTATTAGTTATTAGTTATTAGTTATTAGTTATTAGTTATTAGTTATTAGTTATTAGTTATTAGTTATTAGTTATTAGTTATTAGTTATTAGTTATTAGTTATTAGTTATTAGTTATTAGTTATTAGTTATTAGTTATTAGTTATTAGTTATTAGTTATTAGTTATTAGTTATTAGTTATTAGTTATTAGTTATTAGTTATTAGTTATTAGTTATTAGTTATTAGTTATTAGTTATTAGTTATTAGTTATTAGTTATTAGTTATTAGTTATTAGTTATTAGTTATTAGTTATTAGTTATTAGTTATTAGTTATTAGTTATTAGTTATTAGTTATTAGTTATTAGTTATTAGTTATTAGTTATTAGTTATTAGTTATTAGTTATTAGTTATTAGTTATTAGTTATTAGTTATTAGTTATTAGTTATTAGTTATTAGTTATTAGTTATTAGTTATTAGTTATTAGTTATTAGTTATTAGTTATTAGTTATTAGTTATTAGTTATTAGTTATTAGTTATTAGTTATTAGTTATTAGTTATTAGTTATTAGTTATTAGTTATTAGTTATTAGTTATTAGTTATTAGTTATTAGTTATTAGTTATTAGTTATTAGTTATTAGTTATTAGTTATTAGTTATTAGTTATTAGTTATTAGTTATTAGTTATTAGTTATTAGTTATTAGTTAGTAATTATTAGTTATTAGTTATTAGTTATTAGTTATTAGTTATTAGTTATCAGTTATCAGTTATCAGTTATCAGTTATTAGTTATTAGTTGTTATCCCTCTAACGAGCATCTGTAACATCATATGAAACATTGACTATTCTAATCAACATTTAGATTATGAAATAATAAGGAAGAAAATGCTCTCGAATGGGGAATTTTTAATTATTTCAGACATAATTGAATTGAATTAAGTCCATCCGTATTGTATTTCACCTTGACAACTCGTAGTCCAGTAGTGACTTGCCTTCTCCTCCACTGTTCAAGTCTCCAGCCACCGAGGGCAAGGGTACCGCGGCTGACGGCTCCCCCGCTATGTGGCGATGGTCCTTGAAGGTTCTCTGGAAGGCCGGCCCGTGATAATAATTAATCTACGGTGCTTTATATATATTACATGGCTTAAATAAGAGAAGTCATTAAATAAAAGGATACTAAAACAATTAAAAATTATATTAGAATATGCTTTAGGTGTGATTACTTAATTGGATTTTCATATATACATTAGTAAATATTTACAACCCACGCACAGGTATTATACCCATGTGTGTTTTATGAATTGATTGTAACTGCAATATGTGTATGTTTTTTCAATAAAAAATTGTTTGATTTGATTGGACATTAACAGAACATTATTATTTGCCTCTTTAGCTAAAAACAATTTTAGAGACGTACGTAAAAGTCTTTAACACATATTACATTCTTATCTTTAACACCCCCAAAAAACTAATATAAAATAAATATTTTATCTAATATCTTTACTTGTGGGTATTATGCCAAAATGTTTTTTTACATAGCAAACAAAATATTAAATAAAAATAGCAATATTTTAATAACTATGAACTTATTAACATGCATCAAAGATCCATAAAAATAATAAATAGTGTACTTATAGAGTACTAGCCAAAGTACCCGTTCTTCGCACGGGTAAAAAAAGGCTGAGAGGTGTAGGCTCTACTGATACATTTAAGTTATTGATAATTAATTCTTTATTGTTTACAAAATAACAAAACACACGCGTCTAAGTATATATCTGAACATGACAAAGTAACATATGTCAAATATTGGGAGAGGATAAGCATTAACGTAATAGAGGCAGGCATCGGGAGAAAATTAAAAATCTACCATTCCACTATTTCGAACTAATAATTCAATAATTTCGATCCAGCAATTTATGTGTAAAAATTAACTTTATTTCTTTTTCTTACCGAACTGTCAAAATGTAAAGTAAACGGATGTTGACATTAAAAACTGTAAACATTGAATCCCAGAGTATTTACAGAAACCATGTCTTCTGCTTCTCGAACTGTCAAATTTTAGTGTTCACAGCTGTTGACATTCAAGTAATTTTATGTTTTCATTTTCTAAAAATGTAAACATTGAAACTTAGGACGTTCACAGGGCGTAGCCCGAGAGGATTTTAAGGAAATGGGTATGCCTATGTTTTGCATGAGTTTAAGATCTGTCTTTGTGTAAAATTTCAAACTGTTTGGTTCAGTATTTTTTGCGTTCACTTGCCACAACAAACCCACAAACACACAAACACACAAACCCACAAACACACAAACCCACAAACAAACATACAGAAACCACCTCTTCTTTATAATATTATAGATAATACATTAGAATAGAATTTACCAAATATCAGGTGACATATTAGTTAAAGTAAACATTAACCTATTTTTAAGTATGATTGTGTGTAATTTTCACTTGTTAGACATAATTGTAAGAGCATAAACTTACATTATGTAGATAAAATAATTTTTGACGCTTTAAATGATTTGTTGAATATGCTTAAAACTCTTCAAACCTATTTAAAGTATTACCAGTAAAGTCATGTAGTGGGCTTTATCAGTTATTTTGTTGAATATGCTTAAAACTCTTCAAACCTATTTAAAGTATTACCAGTAAAGTCATGTAGTGGGCTTTATCAGTTATTTTGTTGAATATGCTTAAAACTCTTCAAACCTATTTAAAGTATTACCAGTAAAGTCATGTAGTGGGCTTTATCAGTTATTTTGTTGTAACCTATAAAAATTATGTAATAATTATCATACTAAATTAGAGACTGAAATGTTGTTTTTGAATCCAATGTTGTATTTAAAAAATAAGTGTTTTATGTAGCAATAATTAGAATATAATTGTAGATTGATTATCGTAGAAGTATTAAACAAGTGTTATATTTCAACGAGTGTGGTGGTCTTTTTTACCTTTGTCGACCACATATACCCTAGATCTGTGCATAGGACATATAAAGTAAAGATAGTTTTGAGCCAGAGCCAACACAGTACTACTAGTAGGCGGGCATATTTAGGTCAACTTAGTCACCGACACACCGAATATTGTATACCCCAATCGGAACTTTAATTGACCATGTGGATAACTATCTAAGTTTTTATCAGTTGGCACAAGTCATTTATCAAGTAGCGCCTACGACTTCCATCTTCCGATGCACATCTTTTGTGGTTTAATGCATCTTCAATTGAGCTGTTGTCGAATGTGGATGAAAGACTGGATGACAGACAAGAGTTGATGCTACGAATGTCATCCAGTATTACTCTTTTGCTAAAGACTTTGTGAAACTATTCAAGAGATTTGGTATTGGATGTAATATTTTGTTCAGACCAACTTAACCTTTTGAAGAGCTTTGTGATGTATTTAAAAACATATTATTGACCATTTAAGTATAGTACAGGTAAAATGTACTAGAACATACTAGAAATAAACAGTATCAGTGCGCTGACACATACTTTCGCCATTGAGAAAATTTTAAAATGACAATCAGTATTAAAACTATGATATTCTTTAAGTTTGTCTAAATGTCATTTAATAATTATTTTTTTCAAAAATAATCATCCAATTACTGATAACAAGTAGAGAAACGAAGTTAAATTATATCTTAGAATTTTATTGGAGGGAACCCCCCCATCGGTAATCCTTTACCTTTATCGATTTCACGAAAAAATTAATTTTTTACATTTAAAAGCCCATAGCTTTTGAACCGTTATTATTAGACACGAGGGTGGTACTCTATGCACTATAAACTATCAAATTTTAATAAAAGTCGTTAGAGCCATTTTTGAGAAATTTGGATTTTCAGAAACATCTGAATAATTATTTTCAGTATAAAGCTATTCTATTGGATCTAAATTCTACAAAAGAGTAATATTAATTGTCTAACAAAATGTTACTTAAGGTAAACAACTTATAATATCCTAGCGTAAAAATTAAGAAATATACAGGGTGTTCGTTAAAGTCGGGAACAAACTTCGAGGGGTGATAGTACTCATCAAAATAAACAAAAAATTTTCTATAAACATATGTCGAAAAATCCTTCGTTTAGCCGCTAGCCGCCATTTTGTATTTTATACAAAAAACTTTATATATAAAGAACTATTTAAGATATAGAAACCAAACTTTGCACACATATTTATTGGCCAAAGAGAAAAATATTCTCAAAGTATCATTGAGTTTGCTTTTATATTTTCAAAATGGTGAAGGTTCTTAACGTAAATGGTTTTTTGTTATTTTAATTAAAATATTTTTAACCACAGTAATTTTGAAAATATAAAAGCAAACTTAATGGAAATTTGAGAATATTTTTTTCTTTAGCCATTAAATATGTGTGCAAAGTTTGGTTTCTGTATCTTTAATAATTATTTATATATAACGTTTTTTGTATAAAATACAAAATGGCGGCTAGCGGCTAAACGAAGGATTTTTCGACATATGTTTATTTGAAATTTTTTGTTTATTTTGATGAGTACTATCACCCCTCGAAGTTTGTCCCCAACTTTAATGAACACCCTGTATATACAAAACGTTCTTAGTTTTTCATTAATTAGTCAAAAACTAACATATTCATTGTGACCTTGCAATTTCTTTTTCTAAAATCCTTGAAACTGCAAGACATGCACACGTCTCTTTTCTCTTTGTCGGTTAGTAGCTTTTTGAACCTTGCAACACTTCCTTGTGTAGAAACTACTGTAATTGGTACAAACTAGCCACGCGTTCACACGCACACACACGCACTAGGCCGTCTGGCTGGCGTTCCCGCTGGGTTTGGTAACGTTATGGTTGTTGGTTTCTTATTCACCGTCTGTCAGATGGTCGATAAGAAGCAACCAAAACGGTGGGAGGGTCTCTAAGATAACGGTGTCAATATCGGTTCGGTAACATTGTTTTTGCTGAGTGCGGATAGCATTTGTCTTGAACGCCCTTGCAATTATCACGTAATAGAGAACGAAAGCGACGAAGATGTTTTACACGTGATTGCTGATAATCCATAATCTGTAATTAATTATATATTTAGCTTTTCGTAGAGAGCTATGAATAACACGAGAGAATATATACAGCTATGATGAACACGTAAAACTTTGTTTTTAGACCCTGTGCAGTGCTGAACATAGTGTGTGACAAAATTACTTCCGTAAAATTTCTACCATACAGCTCAAATAGAGGTTTCGGTATTTAAAATACCATTATTAGCATCTTACTAACCATTGATGAAGTTGATTTGTCGTACATATCGTCATGAATTGATTTAAAAACACGAAAACATTGTTACACCAAAGGGACACTAAAGACATTAACAACAGTCCTGTTGGTACAAGGTACCAAAATGATACCAAACTTCATCAATTTTTAGTCTGAAGCTGAATATGGTCTGTTCATTCTTCTGTATGTTCATGTTCTGAATATGAACCTGCATTTAATCTGTATGACAGGAATTTTAAGTATGTAATTTTGTCTTACATAAATTACGAGTTATTAAGATTTGTAATAAATAATGTTATTGTGAATAGCATTTAAATTTTATAGACTACTAAATTTAAATTATACTCTAATATATACTTTAACTTAAATTATACTACTAAATACAAATTATATTTAAATACTAAATTTAAATTTTATAGAATTTTTAAGGCTACTAAAATGATAGAATTTTAAAGGAACATAGAACAATTACCGGTCACGTAATTTACATGAAAATTTGTATCAAAAACCCCTCGAATTTGATTAGCTTGAGGAAGCGTGCTTGCAGCCACATAGCGTTTATGGCGTTGTCCATGAACTCAACTAATTTTTAGTTTTATATCCAAATCTTGTTCCTCTTCTGACTTACGGGAACATATCTTAAGGCGGGGCGAGCGGCGTTAGGTCGGCATTAGTATGTGTCACTTATTCGTTACGCACATGTGATTGTTTCATGCAAGCTTCCTTTGTGACCTGTTAAAGATAACTATTGAGTTTTTGTACAGTTTAAAACATTTTTAGACCTCCAAAATGACATATTTTATAAGCTTAGGGGATCAAAAATGTGGCTTTAAAAATCATTTTCTATTTTGCAGTTTCACATCGTTACATGAAAAAGATCTGATATTCATCCACGTTCCCAAAATTTCAGCTGAAAAGCATTAGTAGTTTTACCACACTCCTTGCATGAAAAACGCCAAATTTCCGAATTAATCACTCTGTAACTCAAAAGGTTTCCACTAAAACATTGAAAAAATCAAACCAAAGCATATTTATGATACAATCAACAAATGAACGTTAAAATATGTTTTTTAAGATAGTCGGGGTTTTCCTCGAATCACAATAATCGTCTATTGTAGAAGGGTCTCTGGCTCAACTATTCCAGCTGCTGAGTTGAGCGCTGTTGTAACTGATCTGAGCAGTTTACCGATCGTGTCAGTATTGCTTGACTCTCGTTGCATATGTTGCAGAACTGGATTCTTATCGTACAAGATTACACAGATACAGATTACAAGCTTCTTCTAGCATGTGACTGGAATCACTATTTCAACGGATACAGTTTTCTGCGATCTCCTAGGGGATTTATGAGATGAACGGATTATCATGTACTACACGGGGTTCTACTAACCATAAGGATCTAATAGCAAGGAAAGAGGGTGCCAGGGCAGACTGACGGTAGGCCTACTTGGCCAGTCCATCATTGATGCTTTCCTCCTCCACCCACTCTTTCTGGTTATTCAGTCTTCGAATTTTTTTTACTTATTCATACAGGATAATAAACGAATTTTTTTCTTGCTACTTTCAAAATAATCCAAAATTATGAAGTATCCAGCGTTTAACTGAATTTAATTCTCATGAAACGAAACACTCTGGGAGAAGTAAGATGTCCTCTGATAAGAGACCATTGTCTGATAATAGTCGTGCTCTCTCCGGGTGGCCTTGACCCCGGGCGGGCCGGACTCCCACGCATCGCTGATAATCATCTGCTAAACAAATTGTTTATAGCATTGCGGTCCGTGATATAAGCGTCCCTAACCTTTTGCATTTTAATTTATTAGTTATTGTCGATTGTTATTGAGAAAATAATGAAACTATTATTCCTCATTATGATACCGAGTTTTACAGTTGTTGCACAGAATACACTGGAAAAGTAGAGATTTTGATCAATCGTCTAATCAGTCTGTTTATATCTTTACATACAAACCTGCGATCATTTTCAACCAACAAGGTTGCTCAAATCGTTCACCCATTAAGTCAAAATTGACCAAAATTTCAGAAAAATGATATTTTATTATAAAGTTCGAAGCCAGTGGCGAGCGACTTCTATCAAATTATGAGCGGTCACCTCTCGTTAGGCTTTTCGATAATGCCGTCCCGAGCCTCTTTAAGTCACGGTACAGGCAAGTAAGCACAAAAAGGCTCTACATCAATAAAAATAGTATTACGAATCATGTCAGGTTTAGGTCAATAGCATCAAAAACACTTAAACCACTACTAAACTACTATTAACGAGCGTTCACCATTCAGGGTTACTGTATTTTTAGAATAGCTCTTATCTGTTTCTCACGGAGTTTGATATCTTAAATTTAATACGAATTAAAAAATAACTTTTAAAGCTCATGAAAATATTAACATATTGTTACACAGCATTGGTAGAGTTTGAGAGAAGTTCGCCAGCGAAAATGGACACTTCTCGAGTAGGCATTTATAATTTTCATAACGCCTTTCCTTTACTCCCTTATCTTACTCCCTTTTTACCAGTATTTTACTAGTATCTTTCATACATAATAATCTCGTTTTGGGTAAGAATATTATTTTATATTTCAGTTCAAACTCCGACCTTTTGATGGCCATGACTACGAATAAAGCCTAGTTCTGAAACTACTGGTCAATTTGGATGATTCAATACATAGTCGAATCAACTAGGAAGGCCTATATCTAAATAAATGAAATTTGATTATTTTCACTGAGGAATATTTTCACTATGGTTTCCCTCCCCAGTGTAGATCATTACCTTAAAACCTTAAAAGATAGAACATGATGGCCACCGTGCCCGTCGCCAACGGGACCTGCGTCCTGCGTTTTTCCCAACCATCGAATGATTGACAATCCCGGTTGCTCCATCACAATTACGTTTAATGGGTGTCCACTGGAAGCGGGGCAAGGTTCGTGTTTACGGTCCGCTCTAGCCACTGCGCTGTCCACCTGACAGACCAAGGCTGTTCGCAGGGGGACATTATTTATTAGCACTTTCACGTGGTCGTCTACTCCATTGTTTAGCGCTCGAGTCCCAAAGAGAGGTGGCAGTGACATTTGCTAATGCAAGGGTTAACTGGGTAAACATTCTTGGAATGGTGGGAGAATTTTCAATTAAATTTTAAATAGTATCGTTTTTGCAAAATCTTATGATTAGGGAATTATTTATGTTCATTATTTGATAAGTATTTAATTTTCCCCCACAACAAAATGGTTGAGAACCGTTGTGTAAAGGGTAGGACAGCTTTCAGATGGTAATGAATTAATTATTAGATATATCTAATATATTTGAATAAAAAAAGAATGTCGCCATATATGAACACTAAAATTTGACAGTTCGGGAAATAGAGGACACAGTTGCTGTGAAAGTCCTAGGCTTCAAAGTTTACAGTTTCTTATGTCAACATCTGTTTACACCACGTTTTGACAGTTCGGAAGGAAGAAGAAAGAAGGTTCTTGGATAGTATTTTCAACTGCGTCATCGAAATTAGTGTTGCTGAAAATGGTAGATTTTAAGTTTTCTCCCGATGTCTGTCTCTATTACGTTGCTAATTATCCTTTCCCAATATTACTTAACTGGGTTTACTTTGTTATTTTGCAGACACTCGTGTTATGTCATTTTATAAAAAATTAAAAATAATTAACTCTCAGCCTTTTTTAACAGTACGAAGAACGGATATTTGAGCTAGATTAGGATAAAGATTATGTCTCTATGACTAGTTATTGTGGAATGTATGCTTGATTATTTAAAACCAATGTTTTAGCAACATTATATTAAAATTAAAGGATTAGAAGTTCTCTTACATGAATAATAGGAACTCCTAGTATGAACTCTGTAAGGGTATTCAGACTCTGTCCTACTTTACGGTTTCCAACAACACAACTTCAGAATACTTTTTCCCGGATGAGTTTTCAATCAGCAGCTATGGCGCATCGTACATACTCCACCACACTCGCTACTTCCCTCTGGCCCTCCCCTGTGGATTACTCAGTCAGTTTCTCATACACATGTGACACTGCCCCCCATTTATCCCGCCACATACATCGCCCATGTTGAAACCGCGGTCCTTTCACCCCTTTGTTTCCCGTCGTGATCTAGGGGGCCGCGTTTCCTGCTGCAGGTCCCTCCATGTTCGCCACGTAACTCCGTGTGTTCGCTCGTGATCCGTTCTCCGATACTGGGTAATCGCCTGCGGTCACTGTACACTAGAGCGCTCCACAGTCCACATGTGACATGTAAATAATGAGGTAGCATAAGTTCACAAGCTTATAAAACTAGTGCGATTGAGGATTACCAAATTAAAAAATCACCCATCGCAGCAGACCATTGTGGTCCATTAAACATTATTCATCGGGCAATTAATTAATTGCCCGATGAATTTCCGATTGTCAAGTTCCAGGTCCAGTTATTAGTTCAAGTTACCATGTCCAGTATCAAACCTTCCCGTCCTTCACAAAATTGTGTAAAGGTTTTGCTTAAGATTTCACTGGCTAAAACATAGAACAATAGTATATAGTAAAATAGAGCGTTGCAAACACATGCAACAGCAGAACATCTACAAGACAGGTGTAATTTAAATATTAGTAAGGCAATGGTATTAGTTTATATAAGTGCAGAATATTTTTAGGCTTTAAAGCACATTTTAATAAATTTTTAAAGCGTTTAACTGTTGCGGCTTTACAAAACCAGCTGGTCGATTTAGGATGGCAAAACCAGCTGTTAGTATCCTTCAAGCTGTTCTTGTTGTAAAAATAATTAGTTTTTCCTACAGATTTTGTTTGCTTAAATTTTAAATGCCATTTTTTATTATTTCGAATAAAATGAAACATAGGAGGTTTTCTTAACCTATTTATTTAGGTTTTATTATATCAGTTGAGTTTCTATGGTATATTAATCCAAAAATAATGACCTTCTTCTTGGGGCACCTGATATTCATAAATATATACGATGTTTTTCGATACTACGTAAGTTACTTATTTGCACCAGAGGTGAATTCTGTCCACTAAGAGACAAAGTAAAGTCAAATTAATGGACATGGAAATTATACTCAACCCGCTGTTGGGTAATAAATAAACATATTACTCAACTAACAACCAAGTAAGCGACACGCTCGTAAGAGGGTTTACTGTTCTAGTAATGACAGCCAGCATTCAGACACAACTAAAAATAAACTAGGAATAAGTTATCAATGGTTAACTACTTTCCAATCAGAATTTAGAATAATTTACTGAAAACTATATCCAACTATTATTGTGAGTTATTGTTGTATGAAAATACTTACATTTTAGTAAAAAATTTTGGGGCTGATTTTGAATTAAATTTTAATTTTAATTTCATGCAGAAATAACATTTATAGAAAGGTCAATACTTTTGTATACAAATTTCACATTTAAATAGTGCTTGAGCTGCTTCTTAATTAAAATAGTTGCCGTACTTAATGCTTAAACAAAAAACACAATACCAATACAGTAATATAAAACTAATAAATTTTTATAAACGGAACCAAATATTTCAATATAAAGGAAGGTTTGAGACAACAAAAAACAGAACTTAAAGAGTAAGACTAAAATACTATAATAGTAGGCTAATACTGTATTATCTGATTAAACAAAAAAATTAAAAATCTTCTGATAATAAGTTTCATAAAAACCAACACATCTAAAAATGAATTTCGAATCAATATTCTAGACTGTCAAGAACTAAATATAACGGGCTTTGATATAACGCCACCCTTCCAGGGCAGCGCAGTTTGGAGTGTATGAATATGTGAATTATAACAGGACAGGTCGCGGACCAGATCAGAGATTCTGACTTGATAACCGAGAATTACGCCTTCTCGCTTCCGTGATTTCAGTTTTGTCAGGAATGTTGGAGGTAATACGTAAATCGGTTACATGATCCAATAAGATCTTTATTGGCCATAACTGTCCCGGTCGACCGTTTTGGCGAGAGGCAGCTGTTCGACCGATCATTAATTACAGGAGCAGGTTCTCATCGGATGTTGATATCACATGTTACACGGCTGTAATCATCGACCCTATCACAACAACACGGTCTGGTCAACCTCCTTCGCGCCTCCACTCTCCCCATAGACATCACCATCGTTAGCTTCGTTAGCTTCGAGCAGGTTCTCATCGGATGTTGATATCACATGTTACACGGCTGTAATCGTCGACCCTATAACAACAACACAGTCTGGTCAACCTCCTTCGCGCCTCCACTCTCCTCATAGACATCACCATCGTTAGCTTCGTTAGCTTCGAGCAGGTTCTCATCGGATGTTGATATCACATGTTACACGGCTGTAATCGTCGACCCTATAACAACAACACAGTCTGGTCAACCTCCTTCGCGCCTCCACTCTCCTCATAGACATCACCATCGTTAGCTTCGTTAGCTTCGAGCAGGTTCTCATCGGATGTTGATATCACATGTTACACGGCTGTAATCATCGACCCTATCACAACAACACAGTCTGGTCAACCTCCTTCGCGCCTCCACTCTCCTCATAGACATCACCATCGTTAGCTTCGTGTTTACACAAAAATATCAGAATCGTCCAGTTCTAAAATATATAACACCCACTTTACGTGTTTTCACTTTTTTCATACCGTATTCAAAACATATCATTAAAGTGAAAGTTAAACTTCCGTTGAAACCTTTGGTGGATGATGCCATACAAAATTATCACTTTGCTTTGGTGAGTACCAGGAATTAATGAACTCCACTTTTCATCCGCCTTACAAGAAATATGTGACTTGATGTCCGTCAGTTGCATAACAAGTCAAAAGCTAGGAAACTGGTTTAAGGAGTGGTGTCGCATTTCACGATGAGCAAGATCGATCGAATCATGAATGGCATAAAATATTCCTAATTGCAAAACTTTCATGACAGAATACATAATCTGTATAAGTTTGTTGGTAGTTTTGTCTGATCATTGCTTGAAGCTATGTTATTTTTGGTTATTTTCACGTTTTTTACTCCAGAACAGCTGAAACAGGTCTTGCCTCACTTTCTGTGTGTCTGTGTCTCTTCCTGTAACGCTAAATAATTAATGGCTTTTTGCAGCACTTCTCCAAGAAAACTAAAGCACTCACAGTTATGAAATATTTTTTAATTATTCTATCTATACCTTTTAGAGAAGGTAAATCCACTTTTGAGCAATATTAATTCTATTTTTCTATATCTAAAATAAAAGACAAAACCCTGTGAGATCTATAAAGGTGATTTAATAGAAACATTTTCATCAGCTGTCAAATTAAAATTCAATATTAGTTTCATTTCATTAATTATTGATTTTACTAATTTATAATTTCAAAAGCACCCTATATTAAAATTTTATCTTAACCCATAACGAATTAAAAAACCATACACATTTTCTAATTCATCTAAGGTATTCGACAATTAATGAATTAGATAAGTGAATCAATCAGATCGATTTTTCCTATATATTATGTTGACATGGATATGTCTTAGCTCTAGGGGGGGTATTGGTCATTTCTACGCTGAAAAATATGTGACAGGTTTCCATAGAAACTACCAGAGATATTGTATTAAATTTTTAATATGAAAAAATAAGAACAGCTGTTTAGATGAACAGAAAACATTCCCTTTAGACATATCCATGATCTAAAATATTTCCCACAGGGAAGTATATGCAAACATTTTTTACTAGCTTACTGCTAGTATATTATAAAATATAAAGTTTATTGTTTGAAATTTTCTGAGGTTCTGAGTGGGAGGGTAGGTGAACAATAATTTGGAGCAACAATATACTATGGCTACAGATTAAACGAGTCTTACAGTAGATTGCACACGAGTGTTTCGTTGCAAATTTCCTAATCCTCTACAATGAAACAATGGATAGATATTTTCTCGTAAAAGCTGTAAAATCTGAGATGGCACGCTCATTCTCGTTCTCACCTCGTTACAGCAAGCTGCATCGTATATCATCTCTTCTTTATGTATAACTGCTCAGAGTATTCTATGCTATGCCAAGACGTCGTTGTCTGGAAGTATTGGTAACTTGGGCCTGAGTTTAGATAAGTTTTTTCTTAAGAAAGTGGTAAACCTCATTAAATTAACTTAAATTTCCATATTTCTAACTTTTTCGATTCTCATATTCCTTTTTATTGATGACTGTACCTTCCTCTGAGGAAGACGTTGCAACGCAACCACTGTATAAGCCTAATATCATTTTAGTACACAAACGTCTTTAGAGGGCTTAAAAAATATATTACCTTTGTCGTGGTAGTACACTTAATGTACAACAAATCAGAACAATATTAACTATACACTCGTCTGATGTTTTAATAATAATCTGTGCCATACAGTTATTAAATTATTCATAACTTTATTTTATATTTTGTAAAATGTACAAATTCAATATTTATTAAATAATGTGTTTAGGCCACATTTACAACAGTTCTAACCCATTACCGATGAAAATTAATTATATTTTCTTTAATTGAAGTTACACAAGACTACTAAAATAATCCAACTATGATGCAGAGTGTAAGGGGCTGCCGGTCTGGAGGTCTGGACAGTGGACATACCTGTACGACACACCTGGCTCGACAACTTCGCAACCATTCATCATCTTAATCTGTGATTACATCTCGGCTGATATTTAGACACAAGGCGTTAGCATTTTGACGGGCTCATATTAGAAATGGAATAAATGAGTTTAATAGTTAGGCTTAAATATATTCAATTTGTGTCGTAATGAAATTATACCGTACGATGTAAAAGCGAATATGGAGGAGATTGCATACACGCAACCGTTATACTATAATGTCCAAAGTAGTTAATATAATATTATTACTAATAATAATGTTTAAAGAATTCTCTTCAGAAAAAAGTGATTACCAGAGGATAGTTTTATGCTTTTTTTAAATGCATTAATTTATAGAATGTACATGCTGAACCTGCATATTATATTTTCTCTCAGGGCCGATGAAGGCCCAAGGGTATTCAGTGATTAGTAATAATTGTGGCTTTCTAGTAGGTAGTACAGTATATTGTTAAGTTCATAAAGAAATTCTAATACAAACAATTTGTAAACATGAAAGATAATTGGAAACTTCAAGAATCTCTTAGTCAACCAGTTACGGTGATTTTAATATTGGTAAACGCAGCATGATATGTCAGAGGGTAAAGGATTTATATGAAGTAAACATTTTTGTCTTGAACATTATATTAAAAATTATATACAGTAAAACTTGGTATCATTTTCTTCTTTACATAATTTTATAGTTAATTCATATAGTTCAGCTTAAGTTAAGTTTTAAAATTTAATGCTAAAGAAATACCAATTTTCTCATTTAGCATGGTAGCAAAAATGATTTTGTCCTCCTCCATTTTATTTTGTTGAAAATATCTGTCCTCCTTATTTACATTCATACATAAAATGAATAATACGAATTAAACTAGCTACCGCCAATGTTAGGCCTGCTGTCACGTTATATGCGAAGTAAATTTACAAAAATCATTCATAAAGAAATTAGAAGGTTATGGACATCAATGAAAAATTATACAGTTTTAAAAATGAAGTACTAAATGAAGTAAATGAAGTAGCATTGACGTAGTGAGGGTGGTCGCGCCCTCATACGCCCTCAAATGAATTATCATAGAATATATATTCGAAGGTCTAGAAGTATAGGCAGCTGACCTGTGTCCATGAACTACTCATTGAGACCTCGATCCGAAGGTTCATGGTCTGGATGGTGGCAAGGCGGGTTGTGAAGCTATTTTGAACAGAGTAAGCGCTTTCATCCCTCCATAAAAAGCCCACGGGCTTGGGCTCCCATCTGTAGTCTATTTGTGCCCAGTTAAACCTGGTTCTGTGTCACATTGGACGCCACGACTGTCAGTCATAGTGATGACTATTGCTTCTGGACTATTTAAAATCTCTTGTTATAATAAGTCTTCTTGGAATATTATAAAAATGTTTATTTTGGCGCGACAGAATCACCGTACTTTACGTACTTGTATAAATATATGAAGGACGAGGGGGCCTTTACGGCTACACTTAAACCTCGTGTCAATACTGTATTTGCCAAGCTCACTTATGGAAAATCGTTAAATAAAACCAAAATACTCTTTTATCATAATATTAATGGGGGACTCATAAAATTGTTCCATATATTCTGTAAACAAGTTATCTTTCAGTTCGTAGGTTTATGCTATGTGGACTATTAGTATCAGTGATTTATAATTACAGATTTAGTATTTATTTGATCGTTTTATAAAGTAGTAAGAAGGGTGTAAATTATAAGTTAATCACAAAATGTCTTGCATCGAATCTGGTAGAAATTAAATTTAAGACAAGAAGGCAAGAATACTAATAAATGTTCGGTACAGTTTTGTCACTGAACAAGGACAACACCAAGTGTAACTTTTACTAATGACTGGGCCACTTTGGAACAGAGTAACATTAAAGACTAATGAGACTCGCAAACATTAAGCCTGACCGCGTGGTGGTCGACAGGTGAACGGGTGAAAACCATCGCTTGTGACGAACCGCAGGCCTGCTTCAAATATGTGGCGAGGTCGCAGAAGGCCACACCATCTTCATCAGTATTTTATGTAATAAAATGCTTTGGTTTGGAAAATAAACAACAAAAGTTGATTTTAAAAATCTCATACATGGGTTTACTCGTTCAAAATGTAGGTTATTATTTACGAAATAGTCACCCAAGCAATTATATTTTTTCGTTGAGGCAGTAAACAATACAATAAACACTTAATATAATAAAACTTAATATAAACTATTTTATATATAATTATTATAGATTATATCTAGAGTAAATCACGAGAAGTATACATGATGAAACTAATTAAACTAAACGCCACAGATTTATTCTATTAATTTAGGTTCACGTGATACGTTACCAAAGCAAAATAATGTAAACGTTTGGCCGGAATAGAAAATATTCCAAATTACACAATTTTATAGAAACACCATTCATTTATGTAACTCATTCATTCATTTATGTATGTAATTCATTCATTTATGTAACTGTATATTTTCAAATTGTCTTGTTACGTATATTTGTTACAGTATATTTATATACTTTTATGTGGGGAGTTATATTCAGTGGAGTTATTATTACTATTTTGGTAATGAATAATAAGTCATCAACAAAAGTATCATGTATTGAGCTCTTCAAAAGGAGTTAAACTTATCCAAAAAAAGTAACAATTATTAAGTTCTTTAAAGAAATTTAAGTTGTAACCCTTACCCAAGTTTTGATTTCATCATATTCTACATAGAGTTTATTGTTATCGTCACGGTAGTGTAAGTGACCTCATATTGTTTTAGATGGTTCTCTAACTGGTGATCAAAGTTGGGTAGGGTCTACTCTAGCTGCCTAGTAGTCCACTCACTACAGGTAGGTTCTATGAGACGAGCTTTCATATTGTTTTAGACGGTTCTCTAACTGGTGATCAAAGTTGGGTAGGGTCTACTCTAGCTGCCTAGTAGTCTACTCACTACAGGTAGGTTCTATGAGACGAGCTTTCATATTGTTTTAGAAGGTTCTCTAACTGGTGATCAAAGTTGGGTAGGGTCTACTCTAGCTGCCTAGTAGTCTACTCACTACAGGTAGGTTCTATGAGACGAGCTTTCATATTGTTTTAGATGGTTCTCTAACTGGTGATCAAAGTTGGGTAGGGTCTACTCTAGCTGCCTAGTAGTCTACTCACTACAGGTAGGTTCTATGAGACGAGCTTTCATATTGTTTTAGATGGTTCTCTAACTGGTGATCAAAGTTGGGTAGGGTCTACTCTAGCTGCCTAGTAGTCTACTCACTACAGACTACAGGTAGGTTCTATGAGACGAGCTTTCATATTGTTTTAGACGGTTCTCTAACTGGTGATCAAAGTTGGGTAGGGTCTACTCTAGCTGCCTAGTAGTCTACTCACTACAGGTAGGTTCTATGAGACGAGCTTTCATATTGTTTTAGATGGTTCTCTAACTGGTGATCAAAGTTGGGTAGGGTCTACTCTAGCTGCCTAGTAGTCTACTCACTACAGACTACAGGTAGGTTCTATGAGACGAGCTTTCATATTGTTTTAGACGGTTCTCTAACTGGTGATCAAAGTTGGGTAGGGTCTACTCTAGCTGCCTAGTAGTCTACTCACTACAGGTAGGTTCTATGAGACGAGCTTTCATATTGTTTTAGATGGTTCTCTAACTGGTGATCAAAGTTGGGTAGGGTCTACTCTAGCTGCCTAGTAGTCTACTCACTACAGGTAGGTTCTATGAGACGAGCTTTCATATTGTTTTAGATGGTTCTCTAACTGGTGATCAAAGTTGGGTGGGTCTACTCTAGCTGCCTAGTAGTCTACTCACTACAGGGTAGGTTCTATGAGACGAGCTTTCTCATATTGTTTTAGATGGTTCTCTAACTGGTGATCAAAGTTGGGTAGGGTCTACTCTAGCTGCCTAGTAGTCCACTCACTACAGGTAGGTTCTATGAGACGAGCTTTCATATTGTTTTAGATGGTTCTCTAACTGGTGATCAAAGTTGGGTAGGGTCTACTCTAGCTGCCTAGTAGTCTACTCACTACAGGTAGGTTCTATGAGACGAGCTTTCATATTGTTTTAGATGGTTCTCTAACTGGTGATCAAAGTTGGGTAGGGTCTACTCTAGCTGCCTAGTAGTCCACTCACTACAGGTAGGTTCTATGAGACGAGCTTTCATATTGTTTTAGATGGTTCTCTAACTGGTGATCAAAGTTGGGTAGGGTCTACTCTAGCTGCCTAGTAGTCCACTCACTACAGGTAGGTTCTATGAGACGAGCTTTCATATTGTTTTAGATGGTTCTCTAACTGGTGATCAAAGTTGGGTAGGGTCTACTCTAGCTGCCTAGTAGTCCACTCACTACAGGTAGGTTCTATGAGACGAGCTTTCATATTGTTTTAGATGGTTCTCTAACTGGTGATCAAAGTTGGGTAGGGTCTACTCTAGCTGCCTAGTAGTCTACTCACTACAGACTACAGGTAGGTTCTATGAGACGAGCTTTCATATTGTTTTAGACGGTTCTCTAACTGGTGATCAAAGTTGGGTAGGGTCTACTCTAGCTGCCTAGTAGTCTACTCACTACAGGTAGGTTCTATGAGACGAGCTTTCATATTGTTTTAGATGGTTCTCTAACTGGTGATCAAAGTTGGGTAGGGTCTACTCTAGCTGCCTAGTAGTCTACTCACTACAGGTAGGTTCTATGAGACGAGCTTTCATATTGTTTTAGACGGTTCTCTAACTGGTGATCAAAGTTGGGTAGGGTCTACTCTAGCTGCCTAGTAGTCCACTCACTACAGGTAGGTTCTATGAGACGAGCTTTCATATTGTTTTAGATGGTTCTCTAACTGGTGATCAAAGTTGGGTAGGGTCTACTCTAGCTGCCTAGTAGTCTACTCACTACAGGTAGGTTCTATGAGACGAGCTTTCATATTGTTTTAGACGGTTCTCTAACTGGTGATCAAAGTTGGGTAGGGTCTACTCTAGCTGCCTAGTAGTCTACTCACTACAGGTAGGTTCTATGAGACGAGCTTTCATATTGTTTTAGACGGTTCTCTAACTGGTGATCAAAGTTGGGTAGGGTCTACTCTAGCTGCCTAGTAGTCCACTCACTACAGGTAGGTTCTATGAGACGAGCTTTCATATTGTTTTAGACGGTTCTCTAACTGGTGATCAAAGTTGGGTAGGGTCTACTCTAGCTGCCTAGTAGTCCACTCACTACAGGTAGGTTCTATGAGACGAGCTTTCATATTGATTTAGACGGTTCTCTAACTGGTGATCAAAGTTGGGTAGGGTCTACTCTAGCTGCCTAGTAGTCCACTCACTACAGGTAGGTTCTATGAGACGAGCTTTCATATTGTTTTAGACGGTTCTCTAACTGGTGATCAAAGTTGGGTAGGGTCTACTCTAGCTGCCTAGTAGTCCACTCACTACAGGTAGGTTCTATGAGACGAGCTTCTCTTCTACGTCAGTTGTCATATCATCCCTCCTGGGAGCTTGACCTGTGACTCCCGAACATATAATCTGAGCAATACTCTTGAAGAAGGGCGGATCTTATCTACCGGGGAAAGACGTTTGCTTCGTATGATTTCAAAGCGAGCTTGGCCGAGAGCAGTACAGCTCTAGGGCGTGTACTCTCAACAAAAGGTTAAAAGGTCCTTGGGGTAGAACCCAAATCTGTCTCACATCGGTTATCGCGTGAATTTTCTTGGTGTGTTCTGTATCCCTAGCCCTACTTTGGTTGGATTGTGGATTGTTGACTCCACCAATAATTAGGTAGAGTTTCCCTATCGTAACTGTCCTGAACAGCTGAGACCCTCAGTTTTAAGGGAGTCCCAAACATCCGCGTCACGTCGTCCACATCTGATGCAACCGTTCTCGTAAAATAAACCAGAACGGCAAGGATTATACAACAGCTACAGGTTATACAAGCCTGCCAATTAAATAGTATATGGGCCCACTTCCGCTGGACTCGAACGACACTTGCCTCGGGCCTCGAGCTGAGCGCCACTGGCCGAGGATGGTGAGGATGGGGATACGTACGTAGGTTGCGCCACCGGTCAACCCAGTTGCGAGGCATCTGCTCCAATAACAAAAACAAACTGGACTGGCACTGGCCTACAATCGTGGAATGCTTTTAGGTAAAAACTGGAATAATGTTAGTGACCGAACCTGTATTTTGCTTCTAGTCTTTTCCATAGTTATTTGGGATTATTATAAGTGCTGTATCTTACACAGATAATTCAAGCCTTATCCACCAAAACAATTCAATAAAGACAGAATATATATATATATATATATATATATATATATATATATATATATATATATATATATATATATATATATATAAAACAATGATCATATAAAATATATCAATATAATATATCGAAATATATCAACATAAAAAATATATCAATATTTTATACAAGTTAATTATTAAATTTAAAAAAACATTTATTACTCAATGAAAACATTTATGTGGTTTCAATAAAACCATTTCATACACCTTAATCAATATAGCATAAACACTGAACAATAATATTGTCCCCGGGCGGGGACCTCCAGTATATGAAACCTACGCCTAATCATGGAGCTCTATGACTTTGGCCAAGCTGATGTCGTTGTTTAGGGTCTTTTAGCCAACCTCAATTGTTTTAGCTGATTATTAATTAACCATGCCGATACTTTTAGCCTGTGATCAACTGATTTTGTTAGAAACGGAATGAGGATTGAACATTAAATAAGAAATTTAATGTACACCAATTTATTGGTTTGTTACGGTGGATTCAAGCAGTATAATAAATACGTTTTCTATCAAAACACGAAAGATTTTGAAAATACTTTTCTCTGCTTTTATTTCGAACAGTTATTATCCTTTATTTTTTGCAAATTATTTAGTAATTTGATAATTTTTCATTTATACATAAAATAAATATTCATGCGAAACCTCTCTTCACATATTGTTCGCCACCATCTTCAATTAACAGCTGTCAAAAGGTTAAAAACAGCTGTTTTGATTTGTATTGTTTATATTTGATCGTCCATAAGCGTAATATTAATTTTTTAGATTTTTAACTTAATATTACAAGAAAATAGGAACTTTTCCTGGACATTACACCTATCTAGAACTTATTTTCTAATCGAAAATTAGTTATTTCCAAAATAAAAAAAAAACGTTAGAGCCGTTTTCGAGATCCGTGTGCAAATATATATATATATATATATATATATATATATATATATATATATATATTTATTTATTTATATAGGCCTATAAATTAAACAATATATTAAATACTGAACAAATTATCATGGTTACAAACCTTACATACGATGTTATTTCCCAGACAAAGATCTAGGACATAGTATCATTATGAAAATACCATTGGATGTTAAGGAATATAACCACCATAAAATGAAATGAAATGAAAATGAAATGAAATGAAATAAATGAAATGAAATGAAATGAAAAATTCTTTATTTTAACAGGCAAAGTTAGGGCCACATGGCCCTTTCTTACACTTAACCTGCACCATGCTGTTTCAAAATCAATTTAGTTTTCAAAAGATTATACAAAATAAGTATTTTTGATGCGATATAAAGTTAGGAGAGGGATTTTTTTGAAAAAATGGTGTTCATTTAATGGTTAGTTTAAACAATTTAGTTTTCCATGGTTATTGAAAAAAACATATAATCTTATTTATTTATCTTTTAAGTATGCATAATTCTTTCCACAGATACCTAGTCTCTATAGTTGACCATGTTCTTTGTAGTAATGTTCATTTTCTTAAATACTCGTACTTTACTGATAGTCTTAGTAATAATAATAATTTAATTAAATATATGCACTCATAAATGTATTTATGGTAAACGAAAAAAACATTATTCAAAAGGTTATGTAAAGGATTATGAGTGAAAACTCACGATACGTTTAAAATATTACATGTTTAGTATAAATTGCCAATGACTTGTTTAAATAACCGCAGGCGTTTTATGCTGATAATTTTTAGAACCCAAATAAAAATGAGCTCTTTGGAGTAATTAAGTTGTAATTCACGGTTTATACAAGACAATTTGCTAACTACTTGAAACTGGTATAATCGGCTCAGTCATCGCACAGCCCGTCCAATATATTTCCCCACCTGATCTAACGTACAGGAATGAAATCCTACTGCCCAAGCTTCATGTTCTGAAATATATTTTCGTTAGAAGTTAAATTTCAGAGAGGGGATGAATAATGCCATTCTGTACAATTGGGTCATTTATGACACGAGTATTTTAAGACTACCAATTAAGAAATTTAACAATTTAATAAGTCAAAGCTGTTTTAATAATGAAAGCCTAATTTTTATACGTAACCTTGATCATCGATGTAATATACAACTGAAAACATGCTATTTTTCATCCTAATACTAGTAAAAAAATATGTGCAATGATTTGTTAGTTGAAAAAGTTTCTGAATGAGAAATTGTGAGAGTGAATCTAAAAACCGCTAAATAAAGCCTTTAACAATGGCATAATGCTCAATAAGTCGTTTGGTATAGATAAATTTAATTCATAAAATTATCAATGTTACAATGGACTATAATTTTGATGGCCAGCTATTATCCTAGTATATGCTTTAAAACACGTAGCTTTTACATTTTTATAAAATTAGAAGGCTAAATATTTATCACATCCCAAAAAAAGAAAAAAACCGCTTTGTGAAGTGTTAATCGTACAATTATGTACAACTGTACAGTTATAGTATATTAATCATAGTGAATTGATTTAGACTAATACTACCATTACACCAAAAAGTAAAATAAAAACTTGCAATGTAATCTTCAACAATCTGTATCAAACGGTTTAGTCGTGGTCACACTTTGGCTCTATAAATAAAGACAGCTTTTTGTAACACGTTCTTGGCACCTAATAGGTTACAATGAAGTATTTAGGTCGTCAAGTGCGCAGTGGCAGTAGGCTGATGGCTGATGGCTGATAGATGGAGTGTAGGAGCAAGTATCGTGGTTGACAACTAGTCCAGACCCCCAGCTGTCTGTAGTAACGATAATACTCGAAACAAACACAGCGCTAACTTTTTTTAAGAAGTGATATTTTTCTTTTTACTAAATATTAAATCAAGTTCAACACTTGTTTGTAAAAATATTGAGATATACATCGATGAAAACTAATATTATGCACATCCTATACATATTAACTGTGATCCTACGTTTTTGCAAACCTTTTTATCACCATTCATTTCAAATTAAAATTATTTATTTGTTCGGGTTCGATAATAAATATATTGTAAATATTGTTAGAAAGAATGTAAAGGTAAACCACTAGTTTTAAGTATTGTATATAAAAATAATGTTAGTCTAATAATAATTTTCTAAATATATATATTTTAAATAAAACTAAGTCAAAATGAAGATAGCTCCAAAGTTCTACAACCTTTCTGGACATACGTCGCGTGATTGCTCCATTTTAATTTCTCTTAAAACTTTTTAACGTGGATATTTCTAGGCTCTGAGGTAAGGAGTTTTAGTAGATTTTCATAACGAAAAACATGCAACGTACTCGTAAGTGTTTAGATTTTGTTTCCATGGTAACTATCAGAGCTATTGAATTGGATCTTTGCTTATAAGAACAGCAGTTTAGATGAACTGAAATCACCTCCTTTAGATTTATCCATGATATAACCTATTTTTCAAAGAGAAGTAAATACAAACAATTTCACACAGTTAGTGATATCCTTTTTTATCAATCATACCACATTTAACAAAAATAACAGTAGTAAGAATAACGTTCTCACCGTATCAAAATGACAGTGTCAAAGATCTGGTGTGGCATTTTTTTAACTTTATTTTTATTTTATGATAGTCATATAAGATACATAAGGTATTTTTAATAGTTTTATTAAAAGTGTTTAATCTTGTGAGTATTATAGGAGCTTATAGTGAGTGTCATAATGTGGTGGTGTATATCGGTTGTATATTTTTATTCAACCCGAAACAAGTTTCATTTCTTGATTGTCTTTATTAAACTTTTTCAAAAATCTGGTATAATTAAACCTGCTTATGAGTTAGATATCAAGTGCTGTTCTAGTACATTTTTATCTGATAACAGGTTTTCAAAATTTAAGGGTTAATGGTTTTAAAGGCCATTTTAAATTTGTAAACTAATTAAATCATTTCCCATTAATTATCCTCGCATTAATCATTCCTAGTAATTAGTTATCCTTGAAATTGTTATTAAGTTGGGTACCAAATAGAACGAATTGCCGTTTCATAATTTTACAAACCATACCTCAAGTTTTTAAGGTAAAGTTTCAAAACGTTTTTTATTCATTCAATTTATATGTCTTACTTTTTCATTAACAACATGTAAATTTTGGTTTGAGGAAACACTTTATACAGCTAAATTAAGTAAACACTTTGATATGCTAAAAAGAATGCAAACTATAGGTCAAGTGTTTTCAGAATTTCTTGCATTTATGGTGTTATTTTAACACTGTGTAGTTTTTTACCTAGTTTAATAAATTAGTTCTACTTTTTACTCAATCTGGACCAAATCATGCATTGTAAGCTAAATGATCTAATAAAAAAATCAAAATTTAATAACAAAAGGGAATTTACAGGCAATCTGATATATGTTAACGGGAAAATAAGCAACTTAAGAGTGCAAACAGATCACGAAGAAGAAATCTGCTGTGATTTTGGACCAAGAAGATCATCTCGACATAACTATTATTCAAGCAATGTTCATCCAATAAATCACCGAGTCTAAGGAACGTTTCAGCCTTATTAGTTAGTAAAGGAATTCAAGATCTCTCATTTATTTCACATTCATACTTGTCTTAAAATACTCACCCCGGTGTTTATTTTAAGACCTTTCAGATAAACGTATTGAAAAATCAAAAATCATGATTCAGAAATAGTTTGGAACAAAATACTAACTCATACGAATTTGCTTTGGCTTCAAGCTGGTTTAACCAGATTGTTCATGTTGGTTTAGGTTCTGTACAGTCATGTAACGGTGAGGTGGAAGTAACTGGAGCAGTTCCTGTCCATACCACCTTGGCATTCGTCCACAGTGCCATACCAAGTGACCTGATCCACGCAAGTTTATGTTAGATCTGGTCTGCTAAACCCATGTTAGACGCTGCGTTGAGTGTTAGTGTTACAATTAGTGAGTGCGGGTTGGCTGCTGTCCACATTTTATTGCCATGAGCATCTATCAGATGCGGTTAATATGCAGTTTCTATTTATTTATGGTTTGTATTTATTTCAATTCTTTTGTATTTTTATCTCGTTGATTCAAATCGCATAGCACAATATGGCACAGATGTGAAAGAGAGTTTGATGTTACGACGCCGACATTCCGCTTAAATACTTATACCTAAGATACTGGCCCTAAGTTTGCTCAGTAAAGGAATTCCCTCTGTTGTCGAAAGTGACCAAAGATAGGTAATAAAATGTAAAACTATTTTAATCAAGAATCATCTTTAATTTTTGTATTGCACAGCTGCGTTTCAGAAGCATAGTTTCCGTGGTCAACGCCCTCGCGCCAAGGTGGTTGGCCGCCTCGTCGCTCCACGTGGAGGGTGAATGTTCAGGCGGCGTTGCGACGCAGCGACCCATTGCCATAGCAATACTTTATCTCACAGCAATGTCTGTGTTTATCTCACATATATCCATCTTCAAGGCTAACCGTTGGTTTGAGACGTCTGGACCGATCAAGCCATTCATCCAAATCGGACACCTAGTCCTAGAGGCTGCGATGTTCGGATTTTCAAATTAGTTTCCTCATCAGGCGCTCGTTTGAAATGGATAAAATCTCTATTGTAATCATAAACTATAAATATATTTACTGATGAATTATTTAAGCAAAATATCGTTGAATGATTTTGTAAAAAAAAGAAAAATACAAGTGTAAGATTCTTTAGACGGTTGAAGTAAATTAATTGAAATCTAAAAACACATATTCATAATCGTTATGATAAGAATATTCTTGTAGGTAAATCATCACAATTAACTCGCAACAAGTAGTGAAGTAATCTATTAGTTTCAAACTCTAACCTACTCAATGTTAAAGCACACATTACTTCCTCAAGTATATTCATTTCTTAAACTTAATCTTTTTGTTTTTGAACAGTTCATTGGCTCAAGCCTTAATTTATATTACAGTAGGTAACATTAGTGATTTCCATTTTCGACCTAGTTAGTGTGCTAGGTCACGTATTCACTTGCGTTAAAATAATTCTAGTAATTTTCTTATTTTAAACCTTCACTTTATTGAAATAGGTCGACATAAACTACTAGAGGGGCCAGTTATCTCTTATTGAGAAAGCTCCTCACGCACCCTCGAAACCCGCGTTTCCAAACGTTCCTGATGATGATCGATTTAAACCTGTAATTTTCCAAATTTCGTCCCCACCTACAGTCACGTTGCCGCACTAGTGGCACTAGGAGTCTGCTTAACTCCGTACTCATGTATCCTTCCAACCTAGTCCCAAATTTGAAGTCGCTTTAAATTTGAAAACCTGAGAATAAGCTTATTTTCATGTTTTGGACTAAAATTATATAAAAAAATTCCATGTCTCGGAGAACTTGTCCTTGTAAAATATGTTTTTATTATTGTTTCACAAGGACATAATTGAGGTTTTTACTCTTTTATGTATGCATATACGTCATTATAACATTTTACATATTATAACATAATATAACATTTACTATATATATAGATCAAATATATATATATATATATATATATATATTAAAAATAGTAATAGTAGTAGTATATAATTAATTGAAAAAATCTACCGAGTATAACATTTTTTACTTTAACATGTTTCAGCCTTTAGGCCATTTTCAAGTTATTAGTAAAGGATAACCTAATATAAACAATATTTAAATCATATATGATTAAATTGGTTGATTCTAATTTAACACATAATGCTCACGTATTCTTGATCAATTTAATAGTGTCTTAAAAATAACAAAAGAACAATGATAAATAGACTCAGACACATCCCAATGAACTAAGAAGATTATAAAAAATAAAAAGACACCATTAAATTTCTAGCAATCAAGAATGGGTTGAACTCTAAAATAATAGACAAAATGATTAAAAACATAAAGAAAACCAAAGACAAACAAAATAAAGAACAAAACCCTGAAAAGAAATATATAAGTTTACCACATAATACAAGGCAACGATACCAACATTTGAAACATCTAACTATGAAATCAGTTAAAAACCCCAAAACATTGCCTTTATGATAAATAAAAAAACAAACAATAATATACATCAACAAAATAAATGGAACGTGTCATGGATTTATAAATTAAAATGTTCAGACTGCAGCAACTAACTTACTACATAGGGCAAACAGGGAAAACATTCAGAGACAGATTCCGAGAACACATTCAAGCACTCCGATGCAACAACACAACAACAATGAAATCTAATTTTGCAGAACACCTACTAACACAAAATCATAATCACAAGAACATAAAAGAAAATCTTGAATAATAGTAATTGAATTCACAACCAAAGGACATATCATGGATACAAAAGAAGAATATTATATTGATTCATGCCAAAAAACTGGCCCCAAAAACATTTTGAACAACCACAACAAAAAACAATCCTATTTTTGAAAAAATCAGCAAGCTAACATCTAACATTTATACAGATACAGAAAAAATTACACCAACTTCTTTAAGAACACATGTACATTTTAAAATTAGAATTATTTAATTTAATCATATGTGATTAAAATATTGTTTATATTAAGTTATCTTTGATGAATAAGTTGAAAATGTTGTTAAAAATGTTATCTAGGGATACTCGGTTAATTTTTTCAATTATACTTAAAATAACAATAGTAGTTATAATACAGAATCTAAGAAGCCGCGTTGTGCCAGCTAAACTCCGCTTCTTAGCCACGGCCGCTCCGCGGTGGCGCGTGGGCCCTGTATTCTAACATTAAAAGTGAATTTTCTCGGTTATCCGTGGACGGATTTCGTTCACCAAAGTACCGTTCGATTTGAAATAAAATATAATTGACGCAATTATAATATTAGGTGAAGCTGTTCCTTTCTGTAATATCCGGTATCAAATAATACAAGTTAGTTAGGTAACGCAGTCGGACTACAATAACTACACATTTGGGAGGGATTTCCCAAAAAATGGAGTTTTCGATCTATTTATTTATAATTAATGAACAAATATAATTTTTCTCTTTACCATTGAATTCAGCGCAAAAACACAATTTACTATTTTTAATCATGACTTCACTGATATATATATATATATATATATATATATATGTATATATATATATATAACATGGTAAACACAGTACATTGTTTAGGTAATGTTAATCTTATAGAAAATAGCTAAAAGTAAATAAATTGCTTATTTACTTACAGTATGTAGTGACCGAGCTTTGCTTGGATAGAATAAGACAAGTATCATACAAGCTATTTAGCAAAATAAAAACACATCTATTACTCAATGAAAACATTTATCTGGTTTAATAAAACCGATTTAATACACCTTAATTAATATAGCATAAACACTAAACAAAAATTTGAAGGCCTTTCAATCAACAACTGTCAAACGATTATAAACAGGTGTTCTGATTTGTTTTGTTTACATTTGATTCTCCATAAGCATAATGTAAATTTTTTAGATTTTAAAAGTTTTTATAGACACTAGACCTATCTAGAACTTATTGTCTACTCGGAAATTAGTTATTTCCAAAATTTAAAGAAATTCCTTAGAGCCGCTTTCGAGATTCGTGTGCAATTACTTGTATATATACACAAATCTTGCTCGGATTATAGTATTGGATACTATTCTAAAAATAAGTATACATAATTTGATCAAATGTATGTGTTTTTACTTAGTGAATAGCCTTAATATTAGGCTACCACGTACACATTACCATGTAAAAAGGTTTGTATTTACTACCCTGTGGGAAATAAGTTAGATCACGGATATGTCTAAGGGAATGTTTTCAGTTCATATAAACAGCTTTTCTTATAAACAAACTATGACGTTATTAACCATATGACGTCACTCACCAAATAATGTTACTGTTTCAAATTTTGGTCGCACAAATTTCCAGACCCCCCCTAGAGCTAAGACATATCCATGTCAAAAAACTCTTATTGCAGCTAACCTTTATACTCAAGTACTATTCGATAACTGATTGGAATCATGAAAAACTTCATGAAATTTAAGTTCATGAAATTCGCTCTACTCATGCCAGTGTGCTGCGTACAATCTCATTACTACCTAAGGCTGATATGCTCCTTAGACTTGAAAAATATGTTGGGCAATGATAGCCCAACAGCCAATGGTATCTAAGGGACTTACTTAACGTGGGGGGTCCGAACTAAAATTGATCCCCTGAATTATGGTCTAATTAAGAGGATGGTCTTTGCGAATAAATATTAGGGTAGAGTAGCTGAAATGACTTGTTAAAAAACATATTTTTCATATTTTAGTATTTATTCAATGAATAAAAACTATAAAATGAAAAAAATGTTTTCATGCAGCGCGCAATATTCTTGTATGTGTGTACACTAGACTATGCGTATAATGAGTTGAAAAATATCCCTCGTAATGGTCGGAAACATTCTTTCATTCCTACTATTTTTTGTTTCAAGTTCTTGTCTTAATTTCTAAATTTAAATCTCGATGATCTCACTAAGGGTCATTATCAGTTCTTGTCATTATTTAAACTATTATAGTAAAATAATATTAACATTATGCTGTTATTTTCCGTGGTTAAGTTTTTTTATAAATAGCAAACTCTGGTCGCTGACGTGATTTACAGATTAATGTAAAACCTCATCATGGTTCACTCATGGTGGTCACCAGGGTTAAGCCACTAAATGACATTTAGCTCTAACATTTATAATTGACGATTTGGATTCCTTAAAATAAATTCCAAAACATTCTCAACTTTCAATCGCAAACTCAGTGTGGATTATTATATATGAAAAATGGAGCAGTTTTTGTTATATATGAATATTTTTAGTAACTATTTGATTTTTTCGTTTTATTAATCTAAGATAAGAACGATAGGTCAATGTTAGTTTTTTTCTGAAAAAACAGGAACGGAGTATAATCAGTCCCTAATCCAGTTCCCCGTAGTATGGCCTTCGTTTTTCCAGCACCGTACAACTGACATTCCGGAGGTCGTCCGTTGCAGTTCAGAGTCCTCTGAAGTCTTCTGCACTTATGCCGCACTTTCTAACCAGGGCCCGAAGTGGCTGGCTCCTGGCAACACACTGAAGACACCCATCGGCAGTGCCAAGCACACATCAGCCCATCAAACAAAACAAAGCCCCTACCAGGGCTCCCTTGAGCACGCCGGTCAAAGAAAGAAAAGATCAGCAGAGAAAACAAGAGACAGGCAAGAAAACCCCAGAAAGAAAAAGAGACTGAGAAATAAAGCCCATGAAAAGAAGGAAGGCCTTTCTCCCGGAAGGTCTGTGAGTAGAGTCTTACAGTTTGGCTAGAGCACTTTGGGGTCGCCAGTTCTCTTCAAGAGCAAAGGAACCTCTCGTGTAGTAGAAAGCCGACCACACGGGATAGGTCAGGTTATTTTTGATTAGTGAAACTATTACAAAACACTTTGTAAGATAATGAAAAAAATATGAAAGTGAATACACTGTTAAACCGATTTTCGAAGGTTAGGCGCCAGAATTACTGCTCGCCATTGCTGGCAGATCCCCAACTACAACTTGGTCAATTTGCCAAACAACTTTAGTCTCACTCATGTTTCCGTGGTGTAGCGGTTATCACGTCTGCCTAACACGCAGAAGGTCCCCAGTTCGATCCTGGGCGGAAACATTTATAGTTTTTACTTATAAATCAACGTTTTAATAATTTGTAAAAACGTAGAATTGATAAATTGGTATAACTCGCTTAGTTATTGACATAATTTGATCAAATGTATGTGTTTTTACTTAGTGAATAGCCTTAATATTAGGCTACCACGTAACATTACCATGTAAAAAAGTTTGTATTTACTACCCTGTGGGAAATAAGCTAGATCATGGATATGTCTAAAGGGGATGTTTTCAGTTCATATAAACAGCTGTTCTTATAAACAAACTATGACGTCATTAACCATATGACGTCACTGTTTCAAATTTTGCTGCTCGCCATTGCTGGCAGAACCCCAACTACAACTTGGTCAATTTGCCAAACAACTTCAGTCTCACTCATGTTTCCGTGGTGTAGCGGTTATCACGTCTGCCTAACACGCAGAAGGTCCCCAGTTCGATCCTGGGCGGAAACATGCATAGATTTTACTTATCATCGTTTTAATAATTTGCTCGCGCTGAGTAGCAATACAGGTTTTATTTATTAGATCATAATTATATCAAAACTGACATTATGCTTACTATACAGTGGATACCAGAATTCGTATAATCTAAAATTTAATTAAGGCGGTCTCAGCTTTAAGAATTTCTGTAAAGAATTATTGACAAAACGTTTTGGCCTTTACCATGGTATTTGATATTAAATTTGAGTTAGTATTTTTAGTAGAAAAAATACAATACGCCCAATGATGTTAAAAATATAAACAACAAAATGGTGACGGGTTAAAGCACAAGCTCTAATAACTCCAAATACGGTAGATTTTTTGTTAGAATTTACCTTTTAGGCCCGGTTTGTGGTAATTTTTCTGCTAATCAAGACCTTTATCCAATTTTATCTACTCGTTTTACTTCGCCAACTTTATTTACACTGAAGATGTTTTATTTATGTCTAATGTGGCAGATCCCAGGTATAGCTATAATTTTTTTAAAGAAATATTGCTTTTCCACCCTTATAACTATTAAACATCATGTCTATATTTTTTATTAAATGGAAGATATAATAGAATCTCAGCAAAAAGAGTTTAAAAGACATATACAAACGCAACACAACACACGTTACCACTCGATATGTGCTGCTACCTGGGAGAGAAAGTTGTAAGCTTGATGTCATCATATACATGAAAAATAGGCTAAAACTTTGAGTTACAAGTGAAAAATAATTAACTGGTGTCACGTATTTCATTTATTTATGAAGGAATAAAAACTAGCACATGCATGACAACCAATGCTGTACATTTTTTACTTTCTCCCCTTATACGTAGTACCATGGAGAAAGTATTGTTTTCGTCAAAATTTTCGAATTTGAGTTGAGGGTGGATATATCCGTTTTAAGGCCCCCTGAATCCAAAAAGTGGGTTTTGACGTGATGTCTGTCCGTCCGTGTGTCTGTCTGTGTGTGTGTGTGTCTGGATGTGTACAGTGCCACAGCCTACCCCGTTGGTCCGATTTAGATTAAATTTGGCAAGTATATATATAGTCACCTTATCTCCAGGCGTTTTTTCATTTTTTTGAATTTTTGATTTTTAAGGGTAGTTCACCCCTAAAAACCCTTAAAAAACGTGAAAAATCCAAATTTCTCAAAAACGGCTCTAACGATTTTGATTAAAATTTAATAGTTTATAGTGCACAGAGTACTAAATAATTTGACACCACCCGCATGTCTGTAAAAATGACAGTTCAAAAGTTATGGGCTTTTAAATGTCAAAAAAATCAAATTTTTAAATTTTCAGCGAAAACAATAAAAGTTAAGTATAACTTGACTGATACCATTGAAACCAGCTTAAAAAAACTAAACAAATTATTAGTATTTTGAATTATTTGTCTACGACTAACAGTTCCAGAGAAAATTTAAATTACTTTCCACGATAAACGCAGTAAGTTGTCTGAAAACGCCCAATGTTATTCTTATGGAGAATATAAAAAAATCAATTTCTTCCTTACTTTCCAACTGTTTTCCATGAAACTTGGTATGAAGTGTAAGGTCAAATCACCGAACAAAACCAGCTCAAAAAAGCTTGGTATTACCGGGGGGGGGGGGGTTCCCCCATACAATTTGAACAATTAATTATTAAATGTTATTTAGAATAACTTTGTAGAACATGAGAGTTTTATTACAGATTGTCTTTTTTAAATTTAGTACTTAAGGGAGAAAGTGTGTGTCAGTCCACTGGTACCGTTTATTAGAAATAGGAATGATCACGCAATTCAGAATTACAATCTGAATCCTTTATTACTAAAAGATTACAAATTTACCAAGAGCCAAAAAATATCAGAATATTTAAGTTTGAATGCTTTTCAATATGGTGTAAATAACAGAACCTACCTATTTGGCATGTTTTATATTTGTATTTATTTTCTAGACCATATATTACTTTTATATAAGTTAGAACACAACATATTTGAATAAATTAATGTCATAAACGTCTAAAATAAACAATAACTATTTCCATAAATTTGAACAATTTAAAAATTGTTCCTTTAAATTCTTCTTAGTAAAGAAAACTATTGCCAAGAGGAATATTTTCATGAAACGACTGTACAAAGGCTATTGTCTTTTGAATAATAATCTAATTGATATCCTCATACACACTGCAGTCTCTGAAGATAAGAGTCTATCTAAAAATCATTGTATTGGTGTAGTTAGAAATTAGATTTATATAAATAACATTAAAACATAACATTAAAAAATTAAAAGCTCAAATTTAAACTTATTAAGTTCAAAATATACTCAAATTTCATATTAAGGCAATATTTTATTTTAAGAAAAAAATATCTTAAATACACGACTGGGCTACAAAAATTATAGGAAATAGCAGCTAGGACTTGCTCTAGTCAGCCAGGGGTGGTCACTCCTGCGGAGTTCTGAGATTGTGATGAAATACCAAGGCATCTTTGACGTTGTGAACTGAAATTATGACATTGAAGTAATTTTATACAATCGCTACTTATAAATACGTTCCTAAGTAAAAATCTGTATCTAGAACTACAGCATGTAGCTTTTTCAATTTTATAATGTTATAGTTTCTTGTTAAACTATTTCTTTTGTAATTTAGGAATTTTTGTTTTTATTTCTTTTTCTCTTTCCTTTCTTTTGTTTCCTTTTTTTGTAATTAGTTATATTTCACTGTCTTAACTTTAAGCTATAATTACTGGGAATCAGACGCATTTTTTGAATTAAACGTTAATCTTATTTAAAAATAAAATGTAAATTGTTAAGTATCATCACGACCCTTCATAAATTATATCATTTTTCCGTTTGAGGTGTTAGTAAATTTGTTTCGGTTTACAGTTTTACAGCAAGATTTATATGTTAAAAACTATTATTAAGCTGGTCATGAGACTCGCAAAAACTTATTTTTCCGTAAGCCTATACGTTGGAAACAGGTTTGTTTATTAGACTAGGTAAGCAAGAGTAAACACAGTAAATTAGGAAAAGTATATACTGTATACAAAAGCATATCAATTTGATGTATATATACATATATATTATATTCGTTTGAGTATTGTTATTTATGGAATTCTTATCATTTTCAAATGATGTTATTTTTTATGTTAATGCGATATTATATTTTGATTCAGTTAAATATTGATGAACAGTTTTCATTATTTAAAAAATAAGATTAACGTTTCCTTCAAATAGTTGGTCATTTTAATGAATTGGAAAGGAATTCTGAACCTTGCCGCGACATATATTCCTTTCACGGCACGAAAAGCCAGTTGGGTTTACTAGTTATTTAATAATTTAACATTAGAAGGTAATGTTAGAGTAACACTCAGAGGTAGGGGCTCGCGGCAGTGCTGTCCCACGGTTATTCAACAGCCCATCTTACAACACATGGAATGCTGGGTCCTTTCCTAAATTATCAATAACTGCAGCAGCTTATTTCATGTACCGTTCGAGTTATTGCCAGTTTTAAAAGTACATTATACGAGTATATCTAGTGCAAGAAGGGTCATATCAGGGAGACATATACAGGAATATATATACAAGATACAAAGAACCAGTATCGTTTGTCGAAATCTCAAAATAAAATTATATAAAGATTTTAAATATTTTACAGTATGTATCAACCATACACCCTCTAAACATGTTATATTCACCTAACATCAGAAGTTCAATAATTTGCCGGTGTCATTTTACAGCATGACAAGAACAGGTCCGGTGTTTCACTATCTTAACAATTAGAAAATAAACAAAACCATATTGTCGGTCATTTAATAAATAGAATAACTCTTTTTAGAAATTTGTAACATTTATTTACAAAATATAATATTACTATACAATAAAAACAGATAGTCTAGGGCGGGTGCACCCAATTTGGTGGAGTGAGATTGATTGTAGAGAGGAAGAATAAGGTGGTAGAAACGACTAGTTCTAGTGGTATGAACTGTAGCCATGGTCCGCACCGTAGCTGTTGCTCTCATAGCCACCACCGTAGCTGCCGCCGTAGCTGCTGCCGCCGTAGCTGCCACCGCCGTAGCTGCTGCCGCCGTAGCTGCTGCCGCCCTCGTAGCCGCTGTAGCCGTGGTCGTAGTCGTGGCTCTTGACGTACACGGGCACGGGCTTGTGCACGTACACGGGGTGAGGCACGGGGTACGGCACCTTCTTCTCAATGTGGACGGGGTAGGGCTTGGGCACTGGGTAGGGGACGGGGTGAGCCACGGGCACCTTGACGGGGACCTTGACTGGGTAGGGAACGGGCTTCTCCACGGGGTATGGCACGGGCTTCTCCACGGGCACGGGGTAGGGCTTGGGCACGTGGACGGGGTAGGGGCGGTCTACGGGAACCGGAACGGCGACCTACAATGAAACATTGAATTGAACATTTGAAAACAAGCTGGAAACTACTCAGAAAACTTGATAAGAATATTATAATGAAAGAACCAATTCTTTTAGTGTAAAATATGATTCTTGAGAAAACCAAAGATGGTTATGTATTTTTATAATTTTATAAATAAATATATTCAGACTTAATCAAAGCATTATATTATATGCTACAAACAACAGATCCCGTGATATTTACCTACTCTCTGCAAATGTAAATGTTCTTTACACTGGACTGTATGATAAATTTAAAAAAAGGTTTACATTAGATGATTTAATATGAAACTAGATAATTGTACCTTGACGGGGTAGGGGACCTTCTTCTCAACATGGACGGGGTACGGCTGGGGCACGGGCACGGCGACCTCCTTGTGGATGGTGACCGCCTTGATGACTCCCTCGTGGGCATAGCCGCCGTAGCCGAGGCCGCCGCCGAGACTGTAGCCGCCCAGACCGTAGCCGCCGCCGTAGCCGCCGTAGCTGCCTCCGTAGCCGCCGCCGTAGCCACCGTAGCTGCCTCCGTAGCCGCCGCTCAGCAGAGAGCCATGACCCAAGCTGTAGCCGTGGCCGAGACCGTAGCCTCCATAGCTGCCATATCTAGTTCACAGACCAGCAGGTTA
Organism: Nephotettix cincticeps; assembly: GCA_023375725.1. NCBI lineage: Eukaryota > Metazoa > Arthropoda > Insecta > Hemiptera > Cicadellidae > Nephotettix > Nephotettix cincticeps. Next base: position 85,643,301 of record CM041791.1, on the reverse strand, counting down.
TTTTAACACTCCGCGACATATACCTCTTTAACATGGAATTTTGATTATACGCATAAAATACCTCTATTCTATAGGAGACCCCCACAATTTAAACTTCTGTATTAATATTATATATTTTAAACTATTTTATTTATTAACTGCTACCTTAAATTTGTTTCCGTCATAAAGTTGTTATTTTAAAATTCAACTACATTACAGTAAATTTTTGCTAATACCAGTATTGTTCCAGACGGTTACTGTGCAAAATTCTTTCATAATGCTCAAAATAAATATGAAATGTAGCGTAATGTTTTAATATGCCCCTAAAGCACTGAACGCACCCGCCATAGCCGCCGTAGCCCAGACCGAATAGTCCTCTCTTCTCGGTCTTAGAGTCCTTGTTGTCCTCTGTCTTCTTGACTTCCTCAGCCTTCTTCTCCTCCGCGAGGACAAGGGCTGCCAGCACTACCACTCCAACCTGGAAAGTAGCCATAACATGATTCCTTTTGAGATTGTACCAAAGCTAATAAAATAATGATATGTAAAGTGATTTACGTTATTTTTAGCCTGAAGGTCTTAATGTTGAGGTTGGAGATGACCCTTCACGACCCTTGAAGAGGCCACACACGTTGAAAAATATGCATAGGGTAAAAATCTAAATCCTCGATCAAGATTTTCAACCTACAAATAACGTAAATAACTTCGATAAATTTACTAAGTACTTAGAACTGCAACAAATACACAAATAATAACATAACCGCTGTGGTGTTTATAATAATTCGTGTAATCTTTCGTAGTCCAAGATGTGATTTTCCTTTTAAGCGGAATAAACTAGATACAGGTAAATCTTTAGGTATACGGTAAAAAGAATCACAATAGACTGTCATGACGTGTTTAGTGCTCCGTAGTTTGTTTTTCACTTGCAGGTATACTATAAATAATAAGTGCATGGGGGTTCTGAGTATATGGAATACCTTTTTGTGGGAATCGCGTACCTCATGATTTTTCATCGCCTTCAAACGAAAGTTTATAAATTATTTTTATTTATAAATTTAACTATTGTTTTTTTCTTGAGCTCCACTCAATTAAGAAGGCTAATAAGAAAAGAAGTTCTGTAAATGGAGTGAAAGCTTTATTTCAAAATGTCGACTTAAATTATAAGCTCGTCGTCAAGCCAACCTTCTTAAAAACGACAACCAGTTGCTCTAGTTCAAACTGGGTATTTATTAAGGCAATTAGAGCAAAGCGGCGAGCAAGATAACTCACATCGGACCTTGTCGGAGGAGGCGGGCAAGGACGAACACTTTCCACCGCGATCTGGGTTGCATACTGAGTTGCCTACTGACTACCGAGTTGTTTAATTGATAAGAAATAAAATGTGAGTATACTCGTCAATGACAACGTTTCTATATACTTTAAATATAACAAATAACACAATGTTTCAACGAAGTCTGAAAATTTAACTAACTGAAACGAAGATACACTAATTACAGGAATTTGGGAACCAACTGCCTGATGAAAATGCAATTATTTCCATACTTTGTACAAATGATATAAAAATAAAAATATTTGAAATAGTTTCATTTGACATTAACTTGCTACGATAACTTAAATGAAAAAATAGAATATTGGTTTAAATTCATATATCCACGATGAAATATTGATGGATACTATTAATGAAAAACTAATATAAACCAATTTGTACTTAATAGATTAATATAAACTCAATTAGACAAAGGTTGAAATAGGCAATGTCAATAAAGATTTTTAATTATGAAAATAAAATATTTATTTGGGAGATATCGTCAGTGTTGATGATTACAAATTAATATGTTAATTAGATACAATCGGCAAATCTCCTGAAACTTAATACCTAAACGCGTGATAAAGGTGCCAAAAATTAAAGGCAATATTTGCACAGATGAATTCACACTGTTAAAAATTGCGTTTAAGGTCAATCATATTTTTTTGTATATTTAACTTACAGTACTGGGCCAACATTGTGTTATTAGATAAATTAATCAATTAAATTTGTTTTTGTCTGGGGTTCACTTGTTGAAAATATTTTTATATAAATATATACAGATTTAGCTTATATTGAACAATTCGACTGAGTAGTTTTTCATTGGAGGTCCCGCTGCGGGTGGAACATCTTTGCCTTCGCCTTCACTCGTGCTATCAGCCTTCAGTAGTGACCACTGACTAGGCCGCACCACACAAGAGACGTAATAAGGGGCAAAAACAGGGCCCCAGTGACACGGTTGGAACCGGTTACTGGAGCGGTTGTGCAACCGGACTAGTGACCAGTTGTTGCGACGGAAAACGCAACATTGTCATTGGTGCCATCGTTTGGGGTGCTAGGGGTTCGAGGTCACCCTCAAAAACCACAAAAATTACCGCGGTTGGTTTGCTGCAGAACTAGCTGCATGTTCAATATACTTCCATTAACGTACGTAATTAGTGGGTAAAGGGGGGATTTGTGATCCAACCCCTGAACGCTTAATAGGGACAACGATGCATTTGTTAAAACATTAACACATCAATAAATTATGATTATTTAAACTGATTGTGTTACTTATATTTGTGTCATCGCAAATACAGTAGTAAACTTGCACATTCATTGAAAATGTTTTACTTGAGATCTATGACCAATACTTTTCGATAACATGGTATTATATGTTTAAAACACGCTTTCTATTTAGTTTTGACAAGCAAACTCATTGCTGTAAGCCAGTTCTCTTTTATCCCTTTACTTATTTTACAATTGCCTTATAATATGTAAGTCTACTTTATAGCATCGGTTTGAAGATAATGTTAGGTAAAGAACAACTAAATTCCAATGGCACTATGATGGCATGTTTAACAATGTATTAAGTAGCCAAAATAAACAGTCCTATTTTCATTAAGTGTTTTTTTACAAATTTACTAAAGTTCAGTAACGTTAATAAACATAAATAAATGCTATAAATCTCAATAATATGTGTAAACAGACATTATTCCCACCAAAAGGGGTTAAATAATAATAAATAAACACAAATAATAAGAATAAATTTAATAATAAGAAATGAGAATAAATAACATTAATCTTTACCATTGACCTCAACCCCAGTGTTTTATAAAACAAACCTACATCGTGAACGGACGTTTCCTGCAATACCTTTCCATGCTGCCAGCTGATCCGTAAGATATTAAGCGATTGTTGCGCAAGACCATCATCATCCGGTCGGCGCGGCGTGTTCCGGTCATCCGAACAGCTGATCGCACGACCGTATCATGACGCAATCACCACTTACACACGAGTACTCGCAGGAAAGGTCATGTGAGTGTTTACATTGTTGTATTCCACGCCGATGGTACCACGATCAGGCTTCGAATCTTTACGTTTCTTGTATGAGAATAGATTATTTAGGGAAATATTTAAACAAAAAATGAACACTTCATGAAAAGATTACAATTTTATCAACATATTATAATTTTATGGAATTTTAATTTATAATAATCCTCGTTAAAGGAAACTATTGCGTAAACTGGGCTACTACAGCGCCTCTGACATTTGAACATGGCTGACAGTTCGACCCTCTATTTATTTCCTTACGCTCAATATGAATTAAACTTAATATCTTAGTGCTGAATATTAGTTATTAAAAAGACTCATAATACAAACTATAAGAACTACTATTTTGATCGAATTCATTGAAGTAATAAATTCTACTATTGAAACTAGTATTTAGCATTTAGTTTTATTTTTAATATTTAAGTAAAATTGTACAGGTCCTACTCATATTTTATCAAAAACATTAGCCTTATTTGGTTGATTCAAAACTATACATATAAACAAATTCTCTTAAAAATAAATTATATTATTTTCCCATACAAATAATTCCATCGTATGCATTACCTTTGATTATATGTATACTACATAGTATATAAATTCAATGGCATTACTGAGTTATCTACACCTGTAAAAAAACTCCGTGATTTATTAGTTCATAAATTATTTATTATTCATTAAGTTTAAAGTGTTTTAAGTAATACTTAAAACACTTTCCTTGTAAATTTAATTAATAAGAAAAAAAACTAAATTAAGAAGTTTTTACAGGTGTAAAACTATATACATTTACAAATCTATTTATACTATTATTTATAAAAGTTTCACTTCGTATTTATAATGTTAAATGTAGATATTTTATATTAAAATAAAAACTTATTTTAATATAAAACATCTGGGTATTTATTAGCCTACATATGAAAAAAGAAATATTATATCTGATATAACTATCACTCTACACTAATTGTATGATATAATGTTTTAAATTAAACCTCCCTTTTGCATATTATAATGTTTATTTTAAATTTATAAACATTATCTAATAAAATCATGCATTTAAATTTTGAAAATTAATTTTTTGTATCACCAAACATGATATGTAAAATTTTATATTTGTGTGTATTTAAGTAGGCCCTAGTAAATGTAGAGTGAAGTAAAACAGAATAGCAGTTTTTCCTCACCTATACAGTCAATGAATTTTACTTTACATGATACTTAAGTACGATTAAAAGTGGACAGTGCATTGAACATCGTACGTATATTTAAAGATATAAATAACATAAATAAGTACTTCACACGTAAATGCAATACTACCACAACAACAACAAAATGTGGTAAATGCTTTACTGGTTTGAGTTTAATTAATAAAGTATGATTTTATGGTCGTATTTGTATATGTTGGAACCCTCCAAAACATTTTCCTGATTAATTAGTTTAAGATTAATAAATAATTGAATATAATTAAAGCAGCTATTAATATTAGTAAGTTTGGTTAAGTAGCAGTTAGTATATTTACGTTGAGTACTAAACATATTTTTCAACGTTAAATACATTGTTATGAAGCCTTAAAAATACTATTAGTTGTTACAACAAACGTTTTCAAAGAATAAAAACTTTTACTGTGAAATAAACCTATTTTTTGGCAAATTTTAATTTTTAACGTATATTTTATTTACATATTTTTATAGGTTTGAGTTTTTTCCTTTTACTGTATAAATAAATAACTGAATTGAGTAATAACTGTGTTGAAGTCAGGAATTTCAGCCAAACTAATTATTGTAAAAGACTGTAAGCCATCGAAAATGCTAAGCTAATGTATAAAATAGTACTGGTTAATGTGTAAGTAGCGAGACCGGAACAGACTCAGCAACAGCTGATCAGAAATGGTACAAGACTCACCAATAACTTCATGTCTGCGGTGGCGGTGTGTGTGGTGGTGTAGTGGTGGCGGCGGCCTGCTAGTATATATACTTGACTCACTTTCGCTACCCCTCCCCAGACTCGCGTACCCCTGGCCCTCGCCACCTCCGCTTATGTAAGGGACACACACACACACGGAGACAACACAAACAACAACATACCACACTCCGTACAATTTTATCAAACAAACTAAATCACGGCTTTACAGATAAGCTCCACATTGATTGAACTGTACAGAAAAACTTTAGAATTTGTAGTTTGTAGGGCAAATTACAAATTTTAAATGAACAAACAAACAAGCAAACATACAAAAATTAATGATGATTTATGGAAATTTATTATTAAAAAATAAATGTTTAAATTTAATACCACTATACATTTTCCACAATTTCCGTATACATTTCTGTTCTAAACCACATATAATTTACAAACCTTTCGACAATGAAAAACCAGATAAACTTCTAAATGTTATAAACGTTAAAATAACTCCAAAAATTTCTTTTAATCTCCCCGAAGATGCCACTATTGAAAGAGAGAAACCTACAATCTCAACTATAAAGGCTCCAATACATTTATTGGTTGATTTGTAGTCCTTACATCAGGGGAATATATAAAATTGTTTATAAAAATGTTGTTTAGAATCTCAAATCAATAAACTAACTAATTTAAACAAAGCTATATCACCCACATTTTGACCTTTCCCTGTTCAGTGTTCAGGGTACAGATCGGTCTCCTATGTAAATTAAACGACACCTCTTAACATGCACTGTCGCGCTTATTCCCTGCATGCAAAATAAATACACAATATTTACATACAACATAATTTAATTATTAATAATTCATGTATAATTTTCCAACTAGTAAAATATAATAAATGAGTTAACTAATCTTAAGTAAATGTACACTGGGTACCTACAAGGACTTGTCATGGTAAAGAAACTAAAATAAAAAAGGGTAACATTATAGAGGGGTGAAATTTTATACTCAGAAATACAACCCTTATATAAACTCAACCCTTAAAATTAACCCTTATATAAGCCCTTATAGAAGCTTATATTATCTTCTAGGCGAAGTTTTATCCATCTAGTATCAAAACCTTTTTTGATTAACATTTTTTACTAAATTAATACTATCTCTTGCTAATTTTTAACATCTTATGGGTCCGTATAAAAAATATCGGTATAAAAAAATCTTTTTGAGATGAAAATGGAATGTTGTAGTTCCATAATACGTACTGTAAAGCTTTCATACCTTTATAAATTTATTTTGGGCTGAGTTGTATTGGCATTAATGTCAATCATCTGAATTAAAAAAAAAAACAGAAAAAAGTTCCTTTAAATACAATACATGTAAGCTTATGGTACATCACTATTTACTTTCGCACAGTAAATCTCATTGCAGCTACCATTGTAATGCTATGTATGGGCCAGGTGTTTAACAAAATATTATATAAAGACTTAAGAATAGTAAAATAACAAACGAAAATTTTCAGATATAAATTACTGTAATAATCTTTATAAGGAAACATAAAGACATAATCATTTTTGGACAGTAATGTCCAAAAATGATTTTGGACAGTAGTGTTGTATAATATATTTTAATAGCAGTTTAGTATAACACATCTACGAAATATTCCAGCCTTATTAATTCCAGACCTATAAAATTTCTAACTTATAAATTTGTCAATATACATCATATACAAGCAATCATTATACAGTAGGTATTAAGATTCTACCTGATCTATGCACAATTACTATTAAGATGTTACATCAGTTTAGATTAAATAATGTAGAACCAATAAAGTAATTTTTTTATTTACATAACACAAGAGGTAAAGACAATTTATGCAGTTTTAAATACTTTAGAAGACAAGCGTTGGCAATACTGACGATGGGACAAAACCATGGAATTTAAATTTAAAGAATTATTAAATAAATTATCATGAAATTTATATAAAATTTAAAGCTAAATTTAATTTTATTAACCACCTGTTTTAAGAAATCACATATTTCTGGAAATAATTGTGTAATGTAATAATTTGTAGGCCATTCAACCAGAGAGGTGATTCAAGTATATTTTCTTGCAGCAAATGTTATAGCTTTTGACGAACTGAAGGAGCCATGTCCAGTGTGGTTGTGTGACGTGTGACAGCTTCATTCAGATACTACGGCATTATCAGTATTGTCAGTGTCGGAATGCAGGTAGCTCAGCAGATCAGCTCTGCTCGTATTGAACCTGATCAGGAAGTTCCGTTGGCACCTCGGTCTCATACATAAAATAATGTATGTTAGTTCACTATAGCCAACAGCTTGTATCCCACTAAATCTACTTGCAGTTTCAGTGTCACGTTGTTTGAATTCAAGTTTGTTTTTGTTAATTAAATGAAAAATTAAATATTGCACTTTCTATATAAGCTAACGCCATGTTGATTCCACAAAGAATGATCACAAAATTCCAATGTGTGTGATGGTAAGTTCTCTTGTATTGTAATGTATTGTATACTACCTTTGCATTGGTGATCATCTTTAAATTAAGTATATTAATATTTTCCATTATTTTTCCAGTACTTTTCACTTTATTGTCTCCATATATACAAGTAAGTTGAAAGTATTTACAGTCTTCTTGCTGATTTCTTCATTTATCTTTAGATTTTCTTGGTGAAATAGGCTGTTTAGGTATAAATAAAATAAAAATTATTAATATATATTTTTTATATATAAGAATTTATATAAGTAAATAAAAACTTATGTATAATATCTGCTATAAGCAATATAAAAATTCTTTAAGTATAATTCTGTTAAAACCAATTGACAACTTATTACACATTGTACCTCTTACATAAACACACGACTGATAATACATACAACTTTTCTTAACACTTAAAAGAAATAAACTGTGTCAGTGGACTGACACATACTTTCTCCCTTATGTAAATTCATAAACGACAATTTGTAAAACTATCACATTCTTTAAGGTTAATCAAAATATAATTTAAAAATTATTTATTTTTTCAAATATAATCATACAGTTTTTGAAAATAAGAACAAGAGAAACGAAGTTAAATTAATTGCTAGAGTTTTATGGAGTGCCCCCGGTGATTCGGAGCTTTTATGAGTGATTATGTTGGGTGATGTGACCTTCAGTCTCATACCCAGTGTCAAGGATAGCGGTTGAAAGATAATAAATCAATTTATTTTTCTAATATTCTCCATAAGAATAACATTGGGTACACTCAGACATCGTACTGCGTTTATCATGGACAGTAATGTTTTCTTTACTCAGTAAACTTTTCTCTGAAGCCGTTAGTTTTAGTCAAATAGTACAAAATACTAATTTGTTTTGTTTTTAGCGAATTTCCCATAGGGAAGAAGCTATTACCGTAGGTCTCATGGTAAGACTTAAGCCCGGGACCATGTTATTTTTTCTTCTTTAGGTGCCCAGAGTCCAAAAACAATAGTCGTTAAAATTTATATATATATATATATATATATATATATATATATGTATATATATATATATATATGTGTGTCTGTTAGCACGATAACTCTCGTAAAAATGGTCCGATGGAGACCAAATTTGGCACAGACGTGTATTCCTACAAATGCTCGGACGAGTTCGTAAACCAGACATATCGGCTGGGGATAAGATGAATATACACATACATGCCAAATTTTATCTAAATCGGACCAACGGGGTAGGCTGTGGCTTTGTACACATTCACACACACAGACACAACTCACACACAAACACACAAACGGACGGGCAGACATCATGTCAAACCCACTTTTTTGGATTCAGGGGACCCCAAAACGGATAAATCCATTCTCGACTCAAATTCAAAAACTTTGTCGAAAACAATACTTTCTCTATATATGTATAAGGGGAAAAAGTGAAATTATTTGTAAAAATAATTGTCACAATTATTAAGAAGAAGAAAAAAAATGTTTATGTTCATTGACATATCATTCATGCACATAAAATATGAGACAATTCAGGAATAAGTCTGAACTCTGTAGTAAAAACGGACACCTATGATTAAGTTTTGTATATGGTCATCATAAATGGATTATAGAGAAAATTTGCTTACAGAGTTTGCAGGCCTGATGCAAAGGGTGTATTTTTGGAAAGAGTTTCGTTAAGTTAGTTAAATTTTAGTTAACTATTAATTTGGTTAAAGTTGTCTAAAGTAGATACCCTTCAAGAGTCATTAGACATGGGATTATCTAACAAATACAAATAGAACCTATAATACTTCTAAAAGATGGTTTATTTTCACGATTGAATTAAAATTAATGGTAGAATACTTTTGTGAAAAGAGTTCCCTTTCTCGTTCTATTGATATCAAATCAAACAATCATGCTGTTGACATCAAACCTGAAAAATTCTCTCCTCTTTTATGTTCTTTTGTTTAACTTTGTTTCTGTTTATAATCATTAAATTTTCAAAATATTTAACTGTATTTATTACGTTATAGATAGAATAAAGCAAAATCCTTACATCATAAAACGATAGCAATACTAGAGAATACATAACATACAAAGTTTACCGGTGGAACCCCCCTATTAGGTACCCAAAAATGTACTCGTCATGAAATATTATTAAAAATGAAATGAACTTTATATTGTAGTGATACTACTCCTAGTTAATTACAACCTATTTCAAATGTTTAAAACTAAATAGAGTTGATAATGTGTTTACTTCTTAATAAAATGTTCGGTGTTACGATATAGCGAGGTTACATTGGGGGGTTCGAACATTACGTATATTACTTCATTCAGATCAACGATTTAGGAACAAGAATTTGCGGTATGAGGAAAACGACTTGTGTCCCAGTGTTAAGTACAATGAGGCAAATGTTCGAGGAGAAACCTCATTTGGAAAACACACGTCCGGAAGTCAGCTGTTGCAGTTCCAGTTGTGATGCCCGGGGCCAATCACCGGACCAGCTTCGCATTTGCCGAACGCAACAGATTTATGCTGTTGTGGGGTTAGTACGATACTTGCTTCACATTCGAATACCTAGAAGTATAAATCATTCTGATTGCTTCCTGAATGCTCACTGATCCAGACATTTACGTAATAATGATACTGTATGGCAGTTAACTAGAATCATAATTAACTGTTCTAAATTCGAATAATTGACTATGGAAATTATTCATTTAAATTTATCTTCTCAAGTCAAGAACGATTGACAAATTGTTCTTGACTTGCGGTCCTAATATATTCCTCAATATTAAATTATTTTTTCCTTTGAATGAATATATTAAATGTTAACTGTAAATTAATAAATTACTGTTCTTTCAGTCAAAGTTCTTTCACTTCTTAGAGCTTCATTGCTGTTCTTTTAATAGGGTAGGAATAGCTATGCCAGAAAATAAATCATTCAACATTATAATTACACAAATAACAAAAATACTTTAGTGCATATCATGACTAAATACTGTGCTAGTCAGCAATCGAGAACATATGAATCAAAGTGTCATATACTACACATTATAAAAGAATCAGCTTCGTGTTTGGGGTTTCTAATCAGATGTTATTGACATTTTAAAAATATTGGAAACATTAGGCGAATTTATTTATTATTGGTCAGGTCAAAGCTTGAGTTTGCATCAATAATTTGGAACCCTTTTTATAATTTATTTTCTGCTCTAGTTTAAAATATTCAGAAACGTTTCTTATGCTATATGTTTTACAAAAAATCTATTTCTACAAGCTTGACATACATTATAAGGATCTCTGTATTTTATTTGATATTCAAAATTCGAGAGTTAGAAGAGAATTAGCTTCAATTTTATACATAGGAAAAATAGTTACCACAATAGTTAATGATAGTTTCACTCTTTAGATGATTGATTTTTACACCAACATGTTATAGAAGATCGAATAGCCAATTTTCCATGAGACATTGTCGTACAGATTATATTATGAACTCCTCCTTAAACCATATGCTTAGAAACTAAAATAGTACATTAGTATCGTTGCCCTGAATCCTAATATTGATATTTTTTATCTGAGTGAGAACAAATTTAAGTAAAGGGTTGTGCACTTTGCTATCTAACCACCAGTAAATAGATAAGCAATGTTATTATTGTGAAGAAATGTATTTCATTCTCCTGACATATTATATTTTCTACATGTTACATTTACTACTCATTATTGTTTTATTTTTTTAGTTATTTTAATTTTAGCAAGTTAACAGGAAGTTGGACACTATATGGGAGTACTGTTTGAGTTGTTCATTTGTTATAATATTGTTTACTAATATTGGAGATTTTATTTCTCTGTTGTAAACAATCAAATTGTAAATAAATAAATAAATACATGTTATAAGTTGTTCGTTCGCGCCACACAAATATAAAAAAATAATATAATTATTATTACCTTTCTGAATTTTCGGGCTATCCAGGTATTTTAAGCCAACATATTTGTAAAATAAGTTGAGTGTATTCATGTAGACTTGAAATATTAAAACATATATGAAAAATAGACAGACTATATCATCTTACACCAGGGCGGGCACCTTTCATCATTTTACAGCTTTGTAAATACACACTCTCACGCAACTCTCAAACGGAAACATAAACACGCACACACACACAAAATCAAATGTTCGATAATAATACACAATATCAATATAAAATCATCTCTATATATGTAAATGAATGTATGTATGTCCTTTATGCGTTGCTAAACTACTCATCCGATTGCCTTTAACTTTTAGGAAGTTGCTCTAAATGTGTCCGGGAAGGTTTTAGTAAAAACGTTTTTTCGAAAACTCCATAAGTTTCCATTTTATGTTGTTTTAAATTTATAATGTTAACTCTTATTTTATATTAATGTGATTGATATGGTGTAATGTATGTTAGTTATGTCAATCACTTAGATTCATTTGCTTTATGAGAATGTTATTAATATGTCTTATCGTTTAAGTATTGTTATTCACTATGCCGCGACCCAGAATATCTAACCTTTCACAATGAAGCCGTCCGTAATGCTATTCGACTTCAGTACATGGTCTATCTTAAAGTAAACATGTGTTTACTGTTAGGCGTTACGAAGTTCGCCGGGTCAGCTAGTATAATATAAATCATCAAATATAAAAATATAGGCCTACAACAGCTGACTATTATAATAAACTTAATATGTATAAACATTTGATTTTTAATCATAATAAATCACTCCCAAAAATATGTTAAATATTAAATTTGGTATATATATATATATATATTTGTTCCATAGTTTTACATTAATAAATGATTAAGATGGCATTGGATAGTAAAGCTAATCACTAATTATTTAAATTATTGAAATAAATTACAGTTTAAGATTCTTTCAAACTATTTAATCACAGTTGTTAATTTTTGTAACATTTTTTTCACATTGTAATTGTTATTTTTAATTTGGCCAAACTATAAACTTATTGACAACATTATGTTGGAATCCAGAACAAAATTATTTCCCCATAAGATTAACATGGGAAATTTGAAAACGTATAGGGTAGAGATTTATGGGAAAAAGACAACATATTATTACTTTCCTATTTTAGGCCTAAAGAACCAGTATACCAAATTTCAGCCTCCTAAGAATTTGAGAAGTAGGAGAATTAGTGATGGGTGAGTCAGTGAGTGAGGGCTTTGAAATTTATATATACAGAATAAGTTATAAAATAAAAAATAGGTATAAACTCAGATTTTAAATAAGGTTATCAACGTATTGTATAAGATATTTAAATCCATTAATATCTTTAATAATCATAGGCCTTAATTACCTAAAACAATATAAAAAAACTCACACAGTTTTATAGGTAAAATACATTCTCTATTGAGCCTTTCTGCGATGAAGATAAAGGCATGCACACTATCAATGAACTGTCAGCGTGTTTTAATTGAGCCGATCTTTGTGCCGTTAAGACAAATTACATAACTTAAATACCCCCGTCGCAGCAGACCTGCATACTCAGCGAATTTCCAAATCAATAATATAATAATAATAATAATTGACAAGTTTTATAAAAATCTGTCAATAAACATGAGAATTATTTGCCTATTCTCCATAAGATTAACATGGCAAAGAGTGTGCAGGTTAGCTGCTGTGAGGAACACTGAAAGTAGGCATTTCTACCATAAATAGTTTTTATCTTAACATTTATACCAACTTTCATCAACATCTGTCCATAAATAAAGGAGTTCGCCTATTCCCTATATGATTGTTATGGGAAAAGAGTATGCAGGTTTGCTGCCATGATTAACACATAAACTATGGTTTTTAAGCATAAAAGGATAGATCTCAACCACATGAAGCTAAATATCAAGTTCTATCCAAAAATATTGATTAACATGGGAAATATTAATTTTTCCCTATCCTCCATAAGATTAACATTGGAGCCCCAAAATACAACGTACTGTGTTTAGATTTTTTAATATCTCGGTAACCGTTGGAGATAGAGAAAAACTTTAAGGAACTTAATTGTGTAGTTTTTTAAGCTGATTCCAATGGTGAAATATAAAATTAGAAATATTTAAAAATTACATGTGAAAAACGCAAAAAACCCCATTTTGAGGTACAAACCCCCCCCCAAACTACCCGTTCCCATTCACTGATATGTCTGGTTTACGAACTCGTCCGAGCATTTGTAGGAATACACTTCTCTACCAAATTTGGTCTCGATCGGACCATTTTTACGAGAGTTATCGTGTTCACAGACACACACACACACACACACACATATATATATATATATATATATATATATACATATATATTTATACATATATATATATAAATTTTAGCCACTATTTTTTTTGGTCTCTGGGCACCTAAAGAAGAAAAAATAGCATGGTCCCGGGCTTAACCCTTGCCATGAGACCTACGGTAATAGCTACTTCCCTATGGGAAATTCGCTAAAACAATATAAAATACAAAGGCGTGGCGTCAAGTTACGAAAGCGCTGAGTTTTCAACTATCAACGTATTGCACGCATGTTAAGTTACACTATTCTCCATACTTTATAAGCCTATTCTTAGAAACTGGTTTACAAGTTGAGTTGTATAATTTTCCATACTCTGAACAAGACAGAAACAATGGTGCCGTTTAATGGGATCACCGCCTTGGGAATACAGATACAATGTCCCGCGCCTTTCCCACCTATACCTCCGGCCTGGCCTTGCACCGACCACAGTTCATAAACCCTACATAACGGATATTGCTTCAAATGTATTTTAGATGTTGCAATTCTTAAATAGTTTTACACGGAAGCCTTGAGTTGTGATAAAAATAACCCTCTACTCAAACAATTATGAATATCTATATCATTTCCGATAGTAATATTTAATAAAACCAATTCAAAGGGGTTTCAGGTACTGTTAATGAGCGGGCCCCACTCTGACTGACCGACCCGCCATTATATATACCATTAACACCCACCACTCATTTTTTAGTGCGTAGATTTTACAATTTTTGTTCCTATCATTTTATATTGGCATAAACACCTCTATTATAATGTATACCATGAATATTGCATGGACAGTCGTATGCAAACTTAATGCATGATATATCAGACAATTTCCATTATTCACCTTATATACAGTAAATTATTCAATTTTAATCCCACCGTCACCATCAGACAATACACTTCAACACTTGCAGCCGCAGGAGGCATTCAGACCGAGTCCAGGAAGCTCCAAGAATGTCGAGTCATTACAATAAACATCGCTACATGTTATCTAAACACTAATTGTCAGAGAATACTTTGCGCTGTCCAGGGAAAGCGGTATCGTTGGAACTGTGACATTTGAAACTGTCAATCGTTTTTTTAAATAATTAAATAAGAAGTGTATCTGATTGTCTCGTAACAAAAGGGGCTAAGGTCAGAGCTCAGGAAGGTCAGGATATATATGGTTACATATCGATTGATATTACGTGACAGTTCTTCGTTTCAATACCTTCCAATCCTTCCATCCTCCCAGGAATTTTCCCAGGTAGTAACATTCTCTAGTGAAAAGTCACAATACCATGGGTTCATATAATATTTATGTAACATTTATTTTATTCATTTATTTACCATCTTTTTTATTTACTTGGGGATACATTTAATCCAGCATATTTATATCTCGCTCTACGATATATATATTTTAATTGTCAGAACGAAAATGTTAACTATTGACTTTGGATGATTTGAAATTCCAGTAAAATATGTCAATCTTAAGTTGAACGTAGAATTTTAATCATCGGTGCTCAAAGATAAAAATTAAGATCCAACAAAAAAAAGTAAAAACCGTAAAACTTAAATGAATTTTATAAAATACTATGAGTTCGATACTAATACTACGCCAGTGCATTTCACCCTCTTGACATTCGCTTCATCGTAGCTAGGAGTATCCTCAGCTGCGCCAGCGTCTTAGGCCAGAGACACCTGTTTTTTGGGCCGGAAGTTAAGAACAAATTATCAGAGCGAACTGGTTATGACAGCTCCCGCTAGATCAGATATTGTGTAACTCACGCTTGTGTTTGTGTCATGGTCCATTGGTTAACATATCGCCACCCCCTGTTGCCTGGTTACCCGGGGGCTGAGTTATCATCACCCTCCCACCCTCCGGTAGTCCCGTCGTTGCCGCTGCCATACACATATATTACAGAGTGAGTTTGGCCTGATTGATCACGGTTAAACCCCGGGCACATTACAGAGAAACTGTCACAGACAGCCAACTCTAGGTCTGGTTTCCTATCACCTTGGTGTATGTGTGTGCACGCGTATGTGCACGCGCGTGTGTGTGTGTAAAAATCGTTTCGGTTATCACAAAGTTCTGAAGTCGGGGCTTTAAAGAATGACTAATACTTGTACAAAAAAAAGTAAAAACCGTAAAACTTAAATGAATTTTATAAAATACTATGAGTTCGATACTAATACTACGCCAGTGCATTTCACCCTCTTGACATTCGCTTCATCGTAGCTAGGAGTATCCTCAGCTGCGCCAGCGTCTTAGGCCAGAGACACCTGTTTTTTGGGCCGGAAGTTAAGAACAAATTATCAGAGCGAACTGGTTATGACAGCTCCCGCTAGATCAGATATTGTGTAACTCACGCTTGTGTTTGTGTCATGGTCCATTGGTTAACATATCGCCACCCCCTGTTGCCTGGTTACCCGGGGGCTGAGTTATCATCACCCTCCCACCCTCCGGTAGTCCCGTCGTTGCCGCTGCCATACACATATATTACAGAGTGAGTTTGGCCTGATTGATCACGGTTAAACCCCGGGCACATTACAGAGAAACTGTCACAGACAGCCAACTCTAGGTCTGGTTTCCTATCACCTTGGTGTATGTGTGTGCACGCGTATGTGCGCGCGTGTGTGTGTGTGTGTAAAAATCTTTTCGGTTATCACAAAGTTCTGAAGTCGGGGCTTTAAAGAATGACTAATACTTGTTCAGAGCAAAAATACGTCTCCCTTTTCAAATCATGTTCCTGTATGATTTTAGCGAATTTCCCATAGGGAAGAAGCTATTACTGTAGGTCTCATGGCGAGACTTAAGCCCGGGACCATGTTATTTTTTCTTTAGGTGCCCAGAGACCAAAAACAATAGTCGTTAAAATTTATATATATGTATATATGTATATATATATATATGTATATATATATATATATATATATATATGTGTGTGTGTGTGTGTGTGTGTGTGTGTGTGTGTCTGTGAACACGATAACTCTCGTAAAAGTGGTCCGGTCGAGACCAAATTTGGTAGAAACCAAATAAAGTTACGTCAGTAACTTTTATATTGCTATATAAGAGTTACTGGATAAATTCATAAATTGAGTTAATCATATAAATTCTACAAAAGCTCTTCCATATCACCGCACTTGTAACACATAATTAATTTTATATTAGCTATTAGCTATAGTAGCTCTAGAAATTTTGAAAAATTGCATCTTATAGATTATCTAAATAAAAATGTATCCATGAATCTAGCCAAATATAATAAGTTATAAAAAATTCAGGTTCAGGCACACAATAAATTTCCACAAATAATATTATTTATATATTCTCTATTCGACTATAAAGTAGCAAAAATTGCAAAAATACCCACGGAGAGTTAAACAGACTATTCGAGACTATGAGGATCAGGTTTGACAAATTTCAAACTCGATCCGTTTTGTAGTTAGGTGATATTATTTAAAAACAAAAAACTTATTAACTAATTATATTAATTAATGAGGTAGTCCACCTCAGAGTGACTGAATAACATTGACAAGACAGGCAAAACGAGCTTTGCAGAGGTCTCGGTCTGCTTTTGATTGCAATTTGTGTTAGCACTGTGCATTGTGAATGGCGCATTAAAAATGATATTAGATTTCTAAAATGATATTAAAACTAAGTTAATCATAATAATTTACCTCGTGTGGTTATATTCTAAGTCAACTAGAGGTACTAGACATGTGTCTCTCGTACTGGAATTGTAATTGGACGATCTGATGTTGCCTGGCGTCTAGAGACCAAATTGGATTTCACAAGGAAAATAATAAATGTATCACTTTACTACTCCTAAGGAAGGCATATTAGGGCTGTAAATCAGTCAATAATCCAGTAGTAAAACAGGTGATGATGCAATCTGGGAGTCTTCTCCAACGACATTGTGGCCACTATCCTTATTATCTCACACATCTCAGCAGGTTAGAGGGCTGTGCGTATGCAACATATATACAATGCAATTACGAGTATATACGAACAGCTTTTTTATGGTTAGCGTTTTTTTATAATTATTATGAAAATAAAGATAATAAAATCATTATTTATCACGCAATATTATGGTGTAGTTCAAACAATTTTCTAACTATCATCAATTTTCAATCATAGGGGTTTTCACCAAGGCAAGTCCGACGACATTTTGACCATGTTGGTGTAACTTAACCAATTCATGCATGTTATTGATTTTTTCAAACGATTGAACCCTTCAGTGACTCAAGGTAATGTGTTGATATTTTTGGAACAATGAAGGTCTTCTCACTAGGCCCTTGCACATATGAGATAAATGTCTGAGCTGATATAAACTAAATCGTTTGATTATACAATACTAGATATCGTATACATACATTCGTATATATACATCGTATATATACGATGAGATACAAGATTAAAAATATATTGTAATAACCATTCAATTAAAATATCTGTTAACTATTTATTTAGTATTTAACTGAAGTAAGGACTGATCCTTTGTTGAATAAACAGAGTGTATTCTCGCCTTCAGGGAGTGCGGTCCGCCCTCAATCAAGCAATGCACGAACTGTTACACAATTCCTCCGCGCTGTCTCTCGGTAAAGATTATAATCTCTCTGCTAAGTGACATTAGCCAGTGACCAATTAGCCCACTGACCGTTCAGTGTGACGTTGCTTCTGTTCGATGTAGGGAACTTGGGAGTAAGACGTTATCGCCAAGGAGACTGCTTCAATTGGCTGTAATTTATTTTTATTAGATTAAAGTTTTGAATTATTTTGTGTTTTTTAGTATTAAACCTGTTAGAACGTTTGTTAACGTACTACCTCATACAAACCACAATACACTATTTTGTGTAAATATTTCATTAAACTTATAAAAACTAGCATCATTGGCCACCGCATCAAACATTTTCAATATCGTTATTGTAATATAGCTTATTACCAGGAGGGAGGCCAAAAAGTCTTAAAGGCCAAGAAGTCCAATTTGGATCGTTCATTAAAGTTTATCTGTAGAAGTAGTTCCAAACGGACCAGATACTACGGAATCAGCCCTTATAATGTGAAAAACAGTTTCAGGCTATTTCCTTCAAGAAGAGGGAGAGTTTTAGTGGGTGTGAGTCCCACACTTCCGGTAGCTGCAGGCGTGTGTTAAGCATTTAAACCCCTCAAAAAAATTAACAGGAGGAAGTATTTTTTAGTGCATCAGAGTGCATTCAACTGTGGAATGAACTTTTTTCTATTAGTAAAAATATTAGCAGAAAATTATTTTTTCAGTACCAAATTATAGCTTACACAAAAAATGTTCTTTTGCTAAGATATTATTCTAAACTATAAAATTTTCATCGTAACCATTAGCTCGTTATTAGTCATTATTTTGACATTGATATCTCTTAGTTCTGAGGAGTTGGTGATGATTTCAAAATTTAAGAGAGTGACGTAAGATGGTAACTGACGTCATTTGGGCACAAGAACAGCTGTTTAAATGAACTGAAAACATCCCATTTAGACATATCCATGATCTACCCTATTTCCCACAGGGAAGTACTGTAAATATATATATTTTCAGCTTTATCCTTCCTACCAATTTGGATCGGCTTCATTAAAGTTTAGCAGTAGAAGTAGTCCCAAACGGGCTAGATACTACGGGATCAGCCTTGATAACGTGAAAAACAGTTTCAGGCTATTTCCTTGAAGAAGGAGAGTTTTAGTGGGTGTGAGTCCCACACTTCCGATAGCTGCGGGCGTGCGTTAAGCATTTAAACCCCTCAAAAAAATTAACAGGAGGAAGTATTTTTTGTGCATCAGAGTGCATTCAACTGTGGAATGAACTTTTTCTATTAATTATTATATTAGCAGAATATTATTTTTTCAGTACCAAGTTATAGCTTACACAAAAAAATTTTCTTCTGTTGCTAAGATATTATTCTAAACTCTAAAAATTTCATCGTAATTGTATTTAGCTCGTTATTAGTTAGTTATTATTTTGACATTGATAGCTTTTAGTTCTGAGGAGGTGTTGATAGTTCCAAAATTTAAAACAGTGACGTCATTTGGTTATAAGAACAGCTATTTAGATTAACTAAAAACATCCCATTTAGACATATGATCTGACCCATATGATTATTTCCCACAGGGAAGTACTGTAAATGTATTTTTTCATTAATTTTAATTTTAATTTTTTGAATTTATTTTTTCAGCTGTATCCTTCCTTTTCTCTTTAATAGCTTAAGAAATCATTGAATTGTAAAAACAGTGCGATGACTAATTCAAATACTCGAGAAGGATGTTCTTCATACTCCACACCAATAGTTGAAATACAGATTCTAAAAGATCAGAACTTGCCATTTAAAACGAGACCTTGGTTTTTGCAAAAAAAGCCAGGTAAAACTGGAATTTGAGAGTAGAACTGCCAGATCCGGGCTGCAGAATGTCAATAGACGGGTCGGGTCTCCTGGTGATCCGAGTCAAGGCGAACACTCACACCGCTGGGTTACCGCGTTACCGGTAAGCCTACACTGTGTGAGGCGACCTTTGCATTTCATATAACCCCCTTAACTTAGGTAGCATGTTTCATTGATTTAAAAAAATAACTGTTGAACAAAGTGGTTTAGCTTTGCATGCTTGTTCTACAGTGATTATTCTAAAAACCAACTCATCACTTTTAATAAAATTTATATTGAATATTTATATTTAGTATTGATTATTAATTTATTCAGAAAATGTTATTGAATAAGTGTATATGACTAATTATTTCCACTCCGCATTTTTGACTTTTTGGTTTTTCCCCACCCCTGGGTTTAAATCCTTTTTCATTATACTATTGTGCTTGATTTAGAACTACTTTAGTCTAGGATTCTAAATAAGAGGATACGTGTAAATCTTAAGAAACTGCTGACCAATTTACAAATACCATTTTTAAAAGCTAAAAATTCACATTATTTTTCATTTACTTCTTTCTTTATAATCATATTCAATGTTTATGACAAAGTTCTCCTTCATTTTTGCAAACTGGTCCGTAATGACCTCAATCCCAAATTTTACTAGCATTTATTTCAAAACTCTAAACCTGAAAACTAGAATATTTCTATTGAAAACTTTACAATATTTACAAAACAAATACGGTAGTAAAATGTATCACTTCAAATCCTATCTTTTGTTGAGGAAATCCGATGTATTTACTACAGGTTTAGTCTAAAAGGGTACAACGCTTAGACTATCATAAGCTACAGTATTGGCAATTTTACGACGTACGTTACCTAGAATAAAATAGAATAATAATTGTTTGTTTTCCACAAACTTGATAGTACTCATCAAAATAAACAAAAAATCACCTATAACCATTTGTCGAAAAATCCTTTGTTTAGACGCTAGCCGCCTTTTTGTATTTAAAAAAAACTATTATATCAAGAAATATTTAAGATACAGAAACCAAACTTTGCACACATATTTATTGGGTAAAGAGAAAAATATTTGCCAAGTATCATGTAATTTTCTTTTATATTTTCAAAATGGCGGCGGTTAAAAATATTTAAATTAAAATAACAAAAAACCATTAACTTTAAAAAATTTTTACATGATACAAAAAAGATTGGAATTGTTATTTCAAATCGAACAGTACTTTAGTGAACGAAATCCGTCAACGGATAACCGAGAAAATGCACTTTTAATGTTAGAATACAGGGCCCGTGCGTCACCGCGGAGCGGCCGTGGCTAAGAAGCGGAGTTTAGCTGGCACAACGCGGGATTTCATTCACCAAGTACCCCTGGTACTTTATGTTTATATATATATATATATATATATATATATATATATATATATACAGTCAGTATATAGTATACAGTATATATGCAGTCATGAAATTTAATAAAGCATCTTCTGAATTCATACCAGTTCTAAATCCTAATAGTTAGCTACTAAAAAAGGATTTTTTTTAAAGTAATCAATTTATTTTCATAAACTTCTTAAATATTTCAGAGACGCTAGATAACAAAGAAATAGGCCTTACACTGAGTTTTTATACCATTTTTGAAAATGGGAACGACTACTGCCACTTTTAAAGTTGTTGGAATTATTCCCCTTCAAAAACTAAAATTTATAATAAATAAAAGAACATTCAAAATTTTGAAAGCAATTCCCCTTATCATACGAAAATTTATACCATAAATTCTAGGAGAAGTGTCATTGCAAGGAAACGGCAACAGGATAGAGGTCACTAGGAAGTACTGTTTGAATAAACATTGATTTATCTTGATATTTAATAGGAAAAATATTTTTAAATGGCAAGGATTGAAGAGGATCATCTGCATCTAACTTTTTCAACCATAAATTATTAACTATATTTAAAAAGAGAATTCAACAGATTGTATTACAAGCGTCAACATACAAAAGCAGTGCAAACCTATTACAATATCCTAATAATTATGAAATTTATACATGTATAAAAAACCTATATAAAAGACAAACTACAAAAATTATATATTTGTTAAGCTCATTTGCAACGTCTACTGAATTATACACCTTAGTAATATTTATATCCAAAACGATTCCTTTATCGTTTAGTTTGACTTTAGTTTGACCAGTCAATTCATTCAATGTTTTCCTGGTTTCCCTAGAATTTCCTTTACACTCATTAAACTTGTGTTTATAAAAATTCTCTTTCTGTTGTTAAGTTTCAAAAATCACTCAAATACGTATCGTATTTTGGTCCAAAAAACGTTAGAAAACGTTGAAAAACTGTGTTCCGTGGTGTTTTTATTCTTAATTATGTTATTAGATAGTGAAATAAGTGTATTTGAGTGATTTTTTCCCCGCCCAGAACCCCGATTCCCGCCGACCCCCTAGCTAGACGGTATGGTTTGAGAGTGTCATAATGCAGCCTAAAATCGTACGAAACGTCAAAATTGGGTTCTTCCGCGGACAGAAACACTGTTAAAAGGTTATTAGAAAGTGTAAAAAGTAAGTCTAAGATCGATTTTATATAGATTGGTAGGATACTGTGTTCGACATATTCACCCGTAATTTAGTTTTGTTACTGCTGCTGAGTTGACTATTGAAATCTGAGAACCTTAGCTAAGTGAGACGATATAGACGTAAATGGTAATGTTTTTTCAATCTTAGTACAGGTAAAGGGGTGGAAGCAGTAGGTATAGGTATAGGCTATGTACGAGATAAGCGATTACGTGATCGGACGAATTCCATTCTCTGAAATGAAAATTTGTAAGTCTTCTTTTAAACAACTGTTTATAGATAACAGCAGCGATGGAATCTGCCCCACATCCGAGATGGAAAATGCGGTTGCAGAGTGTTTAAACCATTAGCTTATTAACTGCCGTAATGCCTCAAGTGCGCCATCAGCTGACACTCCTAGCATATGAGCCTCAACTATGCGACAGGGAGTCCGATCATGTGGTCTCCTAATGGTGATAAAGCACATAAAAACATTTAAACAGAATTATATGCATTGGTCATGTGATGTTTGTGAAATGACAATTAGGCCGATATTCTTGTAATTGAAGTTACAATAGTACAAACTAAAATATTAATAGTATTGAAATATAATATTATTTCAAATGTATATTTTATTTTACATTGTCCAACTGTCATTTTATGAATGGGAGGGATAAAAACATAGAGGGTATATATTGCAGTGTGACTTATGATGTACCAAATGTTGGTTAATATATGACTGACATGATATTTCAACTTGAAAAGAAAGGCTTTTACTATAGTACAATAAAGGTCATACAATACAATAGGTTGCATTTCCTACCTTATTCAATATTTTATTAAGTTACTAACCAACTTGTTTTGGGAATATTGTACTCCAATTATCAAGCTATTATAATTATTGCTGTACGATTTTTCAGCTCATGTTACATTCATTCATTACATTCATATTACATTCAATATTTCAAAGACATCCACACAATTAAAAAATACAATTTAACGTTAAAGGACAAAAACTGCTCCAGCCAAAATATTTTGCCAGTAATCCTGATGCAGAAGACCATGGATTAGTTCAATACAAAACATATCAATATTAAATTACTGTTCAAAATGTTGAATATAAAAACGAAATCATTATAATATTTCAAATTAATAATACTTACGTGGTTTTAAATTCATAAAAGCAGTTAATCGTTAACAAATTTATAAAAATAAATGTAATGCTACAAGCATAACTGAAGGTCAAACATAGATGAAAAATAGCATAACAAACAACTCAGAAAACGATTTGGGGTCCAAGACACACGTATAAAAGTATGAATGGAAGATTGCCTGAATGGATAAGCCACATGAATGGGATGAGCCAGTGAAAGGTGATGAAATGACGTAGGCGTAACCGGTTACGAGCGGCGGCCGACCTCAAGGTCACGGACAAGGTCAAGGTCAGATAACACCGTCACGTTATCAACCGATTGGGTCGCCTGAGCTTCCCTACTAGGAGGTCAAGTGTTTACTGTTGAGCCTGGGCTAATGGGATCAAATTACAAACTATCATACTACGATCTCTATAAACAAAGTATTTTATGGCTCAATTTTAAACAGTTTATTTCCTATGAATTAATTTAGGGATATGAATTACTAGTTAAATTATAAAAGTGGTGGTAAGTAGGGGACACAATCGACTGAAATGTCGTTTCTACCTCGTAGTATAGATAGTTTACATCAAATTGTATGATGTACCATACCGAAGAGTTTTGTCAATCTTGTTGTTGGTAATATTCTTACAAGTACTGTAATAACTGTAGTAACTGTAATTCACGATAATGTTTGTGTACTTTCATACAACAGCGCCAATCAATATTGATTTAGTACATTTATTATTATATTGAAAAAAATTATAAAAAGTTTGATAAGGAAAGTCAATTTTTGGGATTTTCCAGTACTCTATTACTGTGGCTACTGTAGTGCTGTAGAAACTGTTTTCCGAGTTTAGTTATTCTTAATGCGTCAGAATTATGGCGATGATGAATGATTATGGGTGATGATGGCGATACCTGATGGGCGATGAGTGATGGGTGATGGGTGATGGGTGATGGGCGATGAGTGATAGTTGATGGGTGATGAGTGATGGGTGATGGGTGATGGGTGTTGGGTGATGGGTTATGGGTTATAGGTGATGGGTTATGGGTGATGAATGATGGGCGATGAGTGATGGGTTATGGGTGATGTGTGATATGATGTGCGATGTGTGATGGGCGATGGGTGATGAGTGATGGATTATGGGTGATGAGTGATGGGTTATGCGTGATGGGTGATGAGTGATGAGTGATGGGTTATGGGTGATGGGTGATGGGTGATGGGTGATGGGTGATGGGTGATGTGTGATATGATGTGCGATGTGTGATGGGCGATGGGTGATGAGTGATGGATTATGGGTGATGAGTGATGGGTTATGCGTGATGGGTGATGAGTGATGAGTGATGGGTTATGGGTGATGGGTGATGGGTGATGGGTGATGGGTGATGGATTATGGATTATGGGTGATGGGTGATGGGCGATGAGTGATAGTTGATGGGTGATGAGTGATGGGTGATGGGTGATACGTGATGGGTGATGGGTGATGGGTGTTGGGTGTTGGGTGTTGGGTGTTGGTTGTTGGGTGTTGGGTGTTGGGTGTTGGGTGATGGGTTATGGGTTATAGGTGATGGGTGATGGGTGATGGGCGATGGGTGATGGATTATGGATTATGGGTGATGGGTGATGGGTGATGTGTGATATGATGTGCGATGTGTGATGGGTGATGGGTGATGAGTGATGGGTTATGGGTCATGGGTGATGGGTGATGGTAAACGACACGCTGGAGACATTGGTGCCTTGGTGCGGTGCCAGTGACCCACTCACTCTCCCTGCTCCAGTTGTAGCTCTGGGTCAAGGCCGCCTGTTACGACATATACACCTGTCTGTTGTATCGGGTTCCGTCCGTGGGAATCGTAAATTGGATTAGCTCTAAAACATTACTTAATTACATGCACTTAAAATGAATTATATCAGTAAATCTTTTAAAAGTATCTAATCAATGATTCATTCATACCGTATTCTATTTATTTACCTTTTAAATATCTTATATCGAAAGTACTAGCAAATTTTTACGTTCACACTCCACACGTCAAAACACTTTAAAAATGTTTTTAAACAGTAGGTAAATAAGTGAATATTTCAATTTATTTATTTGATTTATTTCAAATGATTTATTTTCTCGCAAGCACAAAGTAGTACACTGCATTGTTCTTTTATTACCTATCTAGCTCTCGTGACTATTTTAGAGACATCTCAGATTTTATATCTTTTTTAAAATATTAATATTGACATTAATTTACGTATAAAATTTATCATTAATTTGCAATGGGAACAAATATTATTGAAGAAAACCGTATTAAGATAACATAACAATAACAAACATAACAATACCGAAACAACAGGACAAACATAACAACTACAATACCATGCAATAGAGGAAGTATATTAATTAAAACTAATTCCATCAAAATTAATTCAATAATCAATTAATAAAAATAAAATTATTTTTATATTTAATATAGCTTATAGCCCAATTTTACATATGTGAAAAGAAAAACATTGTTTAAAATCTTCAACATTCCCCTGTGTAGGATTAGAACAAGCTTATCAATAAGTAATAATAATAAAATAGCTTTTTCAAAAACGGATGCAATAGTTTTTAGCTATTGTATTAATTGTTATAAAATATGATTACACTTTTTAAACCAGACTGACCTTGTTCGTGGGTTGAGGCATTATCAGTTTTGAGCCATTCTCAAAATTACGCATCTTTAACTGTCTGGTAAAAAAAAAATTATAGTTTTCAAAGTTTTAAAATTGTGTGTTGTTCAATTATGACAAAGAATACTGTCAATAAAAATAGTTTAAATCCGGCAAAAAAACGAAAAGCTTTTTGATTGCGTTTCAATACTGAGAAAAAAAGATAAATGTGTAAAATGTCAACTTCGTGGACGTCCCTTTATCCAATATTAGACACAATATTTGCTATTAATACCTAATTAAAGAATAATTTACAATTAATTATATTTTTATCTAACTGTAATAGTTTAAACAATTTAAGTACAAAATATTCAATAATTTTACCTACATTAAGTGTTTGAATAACAAATTAATCAATGTCCTTCAAATTAATTTTAACTCCGTGGATAGTCTAAAAATACAATCATACATGTTTTGAGTTGGCTAAAATACTTTCTACTTGGAGATAAGCTGTGTCCTACTATATTTTTTTAGAATAGCTGGTGGTTGAGTCGGTATTATGAAGTGTATTTTTAGCGAATTTCCCATAGGGAAGAAGCTATTACCGTAGGTCTCATGGCCCGTACAATAGTCGTAAAAAAAAATATATATATATTTGTGTGTGTGTGTGTGTGTGTGTGTGTGTGTGTGTGTGCGTGTGCGTGTGTGTGTGTTTGTGAATATGATAACTCTCGTAAAAATGGTCCGATCGGGATCAAATTTGGTAGAGACGTGTATTCCTACATTTGTTCGGACGAGTTTGTAAACCAGACATATTGGTCAACGGGTAGTTTGGGGGGGTGGGTTTGTACTCAAAAATTGGGTTTTTTAGTGTTTCATAAGTATTTAAAAAAATACCATTAGAATCAGCTTAAAAACCTACACAATTTAGTTCTTCTAAGTTTTTCTCTATCTCCAACGGTTACAGAGATATTAAAAAACCTAAACACAGTACGTTGTATTTTGAGGCTCCAATGTTAATCTTATGACAGACAAGGAAAAATTAATATTTCATTTATTAACCAACATTTTTGGATAAACCTTTATAATTAGCTTCATGCGGTTGAGGTTCATCCATTTATGCTTAAAATCATAGTTTATGTGTTTATCATAGCAGCAAACCTGCATACTCTTTTCCCATGTTAATCATATGGAGACTAGGCAAACTCCTTTATTTATGGACAGATGTTGATGAAAGTTGGTATAAATGTTAAAAATAAAAATTTTTGATGGTATAAATGCCTAATCTCAGTGTTCCTCACAGCAGCAAACCTGCAAGTCAAATTTTCTTACTTTATTTTTCACACGATGACTGCCGCATTATGATTAAATTATTTAATTCAACTAATTAAAATTTATTAACCTCTCATTTGGTTTGCCATTAAAAGAATGTTTAAAGACAAAATATTAAAAAAATAAATAAGAAAAAATAATTAAATGCAAAGTCAAAAAAGAACAAAAAAACGTAGTAGCGTTAGGTAAGTAAGTGAATTATTGATTTCTGTTTTTTTAGCATAATATTAACATTAGACAGCATAAGACGTACAGTGTTCACCAGTTATGGCTAAACCAAGTCATAATTCAAAGTACTAGATTGTGTGTTTTTTGAGCTAACCCGATGGTAAAAAGGAAAAAATATGTTATTTATAAAGTATACACAAAAAGATCGAAAATCCGTGTTTGGGGTACAAGCCCCCCCAAATATATAGTTATATAAAAATATAGTTAATATAGTAAATATATAGTCTGATTGCGTTGTCAAACGAACTTGTCCAAGATATTACAGAAGGAACAACTCCACTAAATTTTATAATAATCAACCTATGATTGCGGCTGTTAAACACAAATATATGCTTATATGTATTCAATTTTGAATCACCACCCAAAATGTGTTCAGCGGGTTAAGTTATGAAGCTCTCTCATGGTCCCGAAATTAACTGTGACCACGTGGGTTATGTGAATTAGCTAATAAGTACAAGTCATGTATATTACTAAACGATAAAATAAAAAGGTTTCATTTCGTGAAAATGTTAAATAAACATATCAAGTTTCCATACCTGTAACTATAATTAATCTCAGGCGAACTCGAGATGGCACTGCTAGCAATTTATAAGCTGGGCTCATTAACAGGGAGTTCCTTATTTATATTTACAACAAAATGTAAATCAAATAGTTACTTACAACTCTAGTACTACAAAAATAAACAAGTCCATGACCAATCTATGATAGGCCAATTGTGCGTCCCCTCACACTCTGTTCTCGGCCAGCCCTTGGTCTTGTCCACTGAGCACTGACCACTCTATAATACCGACTCAACCAACAGCTATTCTAATTACAGAGAAAGGTAATTCTAGGTACTCTAGAAAACACCTCCATCGTAAGGGAAGGTACGGTCACCTCAGAAACTGACAAAAGTTTCAATGATCGTCATACTTCCTTCGACCGGAGACGGAGAGACCTTTTGCTGAGGATAGAAGAGGGCTTAGTTCTGTAGTTGGTGCTCTGTCCCCAGACCCCACATTGTGGGTATGATGATTCAAATCGTGACGGTTCGATTGAAATTGCACTCTTTGTATGGACAGTTGTTGGGTGAAAGCGAGAAGGGATGCTTAGTGTATACTACCAAGACACCATTGTCCCGCCAAATGTATTACTCACTCTAGTGGCTCGTTGTCTTTAAGCTACAGACTTGTCTATTTGGAGCAGGATCCATCAAAGTGTATTGTGTAAAAGGCTTGTATATATCCTATAGAAAAACATACAGGTAGATCCATATGTGTTTATTTTTACTATCTCAAAATACCTAATGTTGAATTGCTGCAGTTTCAACTCGATTATATACGATTATAGTCTATATGCGAACCATTAAAATATATGAGTATTTATTATTAAGTAATGTAAACCCTATTATAGTAAGATAATTTATCTACATTGTATTGAACTATGTTCTTCGAATTAGATAAAAATATAGCACTGAATATAAATATTCTAAAAAGGGTTCTACAAATGTGTGAGTGTTTTTTTTTTAATTTTGTATTGTTTTGACATCATAAGTTTACTATTTGAGTGGTACAGAAGTACTATTGTTGCTTTAATGTCTTCCCAAATGTTTCATACTACAGAATACTCGTATATTGAAATAATGATTTGGATCTGTAAATTAACTTAAATATAAACAGCATAACATAATTTAATATGGCTGCGTTTCATTACTATAAACTTTCACGCGTTTGTAAAACTATAAAAGCTCCCTTAAACTCTGATATCTGTAAATCAACTTTTTTATCTGGACACTGCGTAAAGCTTCTCGACTGCCAGTGATTCACCCTAGTGATTAAAAAATACAATATCATGTGTCAAATAATTTAAATACAAAATAGTTCAAACATTTTTTGGTTGTGTACCTTTAAAGTACTAACACTCAGCCTAGTGCACTGAAAGTAGGTAACAAATAACAAAAAAAAACAAAAAAATACGTTTATTTGGCACATTAGTTTCAGATTTACATAATGTATATTTACTACTAGACATTCAGATATTTACACGATTATGACTCCAATAGAGTAGATTCCCAAGTGTCATCTGAAAAACAGCATAAATAACCATATTATATAATCAATTTAAATGAATCGCATGGGGATATTGGCATGGTTTAGTATTCTATAAATATTACTCATAAATTTATACAAAACTAAATTAAATATTATACAAAAAAATTAAAAAATTTT
The DNA here is from genome assembly GCA_023375725.1 of Nephotettix cincticeps. Classification (NCBI taxonomy): domain Eukaryota; kingdom Metazoa; phylum Arthropoda; class Insecta; order Hemiptera; family Cicadellidae; genus Nephotettix; species Nephotettix cincticeps. Next base: position 85,612,869 of record CM041791.1, on the reverse strand, counting down.
CAACAAAATTATAACGTAATATTGATACCTCTCAAACAATAAGTATAAGAAAAAAGGGAAATTGTCAGAATAGAACCTTTAAAAATGTTCACTTTCTTCCAAAACAAAATTTTCTTTACCAATATTGCTGTGATATCTTGAATACATTATGCAGTAATAATAGATAAATATTTTTATGGTCAAGATATATGATGCATTATTGGCCACCCTCATAGTTACCAAGTTATGAAAGAAGACTGGTAGAATTTTGAATACCCAATAATATGGAATGGCAAAATCGTATTACAGAAATCGCCTGATAAAATCGAGTGGGCGTATTTACTTTCGCGCTGCGCTTTCGATAATCGCAAATCCCGGTAAATGACTGGTAATGCACTCACGAAGTTGCGAGATAGCGATCGAATATTCGGTTGTTGCGCTGTTTTGGTCCTCACAACGCCATTTGTATAGGTCGTGTCGAGCCAAGTAGGAAGTGATATGTCCCGAGGTAACCCCTTAATCGGACTCAATGCAATGTGCGGTGCCTGATAAGGGCAATTCGTGAGACCAGAGACTAAGAGTGAAAATGTCGGCTAGCCATATGACTCCACAAAATATTGGAAAAATCATCAAATGCCTGGGCGTAGGTAGTCAGACATGTTATATAAAAATTATTACTTTTTTAAAGTAATTATTATAAAAATACTTTTTTAAATTAAATTACTGCAACTCTTTTTACATTTTTATGAAAATAAAAAAAACTGAAAACTCTATAAATATCTCCTAAACGACCTGTTTTACATAAGTAATAATTAGGTTACTTACATTAACACTCGGTAACTTGTCTCTGTTCGTAAACGAGAACAGGTCTGGGCACAGCGACGGGCACATTCCTGACCACGGGAACGGCTACGGGCCTAACCACGGGTACGGCCACAGGCCTGTAGACAGCGTAGGGTACCGGTTGAGGCACAGGGTAGGGGACATGTCTCTCAACAGGATAGGCGACGTGTCTGACGACGGGCACGGGATACGGGCGGGACACGGGAACAGCGACGGGTCGATCTACGGGCACAGCAACTGGTTGAGCCACAGGTACTGCCACTTGCCGATGGACAGCAACCGGGTAGGGCTGGGGTACTGGAACAGCCACGCGGTTGGTGACGGTTATGTGGCGTCCTAGGGAGACGGGAGTGCCGACACCAATGGTAGAGAGGGAGGAGAGTTCATTAGATGGTAGCGTGAGAGAAGAAGTTGGTAAAAAGCTGTTTGAAGGGAGGGAAGAAGGAAGCCCAAGAGAAGAGGGCGCAGAAGAAAATGTATTTGAAGGAATTGTTGATGAGAGTCCAAGAGATGAAGGTCCTGAGGAGAAAGTAATTGATGGCAGCGACGACGAAACTCCAATGGACGAGGATCCAGAAGAAAAAGTATTTGAAGGAAATGATGAAGAAATTCCAAGTGATGAGATAGCAGTGGCAAGATCACTTGATGAAAGAGACCCACTGGCACCTCCAGTGGAGATTCCAGATGAAACACCTCCTAAATAAGACAGCCCGCTTACGTCAGGTGATGAAAGTGTTCCACTTGAAGCTCCAGAGGGCAAAGTTCCGTACGACAATGGCGTTCCTAGACTCCCAGAACCAGAGGTTAGAACACCGTTTCCAGGGAGAAGTCCTCCACTTCCAGAGAAGCTCGAATCACTGGATCCCAACGTTTCAATATTCCCTGTCGCTAGTCCTCCAGAACCTTCGCCGTATACGGATCGTTTGTTCTGATTCTGAGTTTTCGTTGTGGCTTCCACCAAAACAAAGACGAAGACAAGAGAGATGAATACCTATAAAAATAATGAACACTTTATTATAATAATAATATACTAAAATACATTTTATGAGATGTTAAAGCATAAAGGAAAATTTGTCTTTATATTTTAATTTAAGACTCTACTAAAGCTTGGTGCTATCAAATAGTAGCTCCTAACAATTTTTTTTTATCTGGACGATTAGTTTGGTTACGAAGTGTCGACATATGCTGTAGATTGAGATATTCAGTTTAGGAGTTCAAAACTAAGAGTGGTGAGATTTAATGATTCATATCTCATACAAATTTCCCTCGTGCTCATAGTTTGACTGAAACAATTCTAAAAAGACAGTAGTTAAATTAGGCCGGTTGTCCTGAGTCCACGCAGAGACTTAATCAGTTGGTGATGGCCTCTGAACTGTGACGTAACGTTATTGATGACTGCGCGTGCGCACGTGCCAAGATGGCGGTAAATCGCGAGACAAGACGTTTCGAAATTAATTACTCAGCCCTTGCTCACGTTCACGAGTTTCCGCCCGATTTATGTAATGACGGATAAACCTACTAAACCAGCCAATTAATTGACGCCCATTTCAACACTGAATGCCGTATTTTGGATTAATTTGTTGCAGATAATCAAGGAGATCTGGACTTGTATTCGATGTGTAGTGTAATTATTCAATAGTAGTGTTTATAATGAAATACTAATTAGGTGTCTACTAATTAATAAATACTGTATTGTAGAATACTAAAAAATGCCATACTTCAAATACCCGAAATATTTTGTATATAAAAATTTGGGAATTTTCAAAGTTAATATTTCTTATTTTTGTGATAATAAGAAATTACCTAAACTTTGGTCTTAATAGTACCACCTAAAACTGGCTATTGGTTAAATACGATAAATAGCAAAAAAAAGATTACAGAGGTTTCAGATAAATATTTACTTACAGACTTTTTAAACAGATTAAATCACACTTCTTGCCGGCAAAATAATTAGTTTAGAGTTTTAAGTTAGAGTTAGAGTTTAGAGCTTAGAGTTTTAATAGTTAAATCTTGCTTATTTAATTGAAAATATTTAGTACAGCTATGAAAGAATAATATTTCTACACAGCTATTATTTTTAGACTTGCTTTAATAATTACGTCACTTACGAAATACTTATCTCAGACGAAATAGACGAAGCTCAATAAAGATAAAATACTCATTTGCAAGATTCTTTATTTGGTCATGGAAAAATACATACTGTAATAGACCACGTCAATTAAGTCTATAAAGAAGTCTATAATAAATAATCTACATAAAAGATTCATATTCAGTTGCATGAATTTTGAAAAGATCTAAAATAGGCTGATTGTATTACAAACACTCAGCAAAAATGTAACAAAATAAATACTGTAAGAACACTGATTTAAGTTCAGATAAAGGAACTTCGAAAAATTCATTTACATTATAAAATGCCCTATAAACCCGAAACCTGTAAAGAAGCCTTCTAAATTTGCTAATGCATATGGCCGTCACTGTGTTTAACATCATTTAGATTGTTCCTAACTCTACTTAGACAAACATAAATGTATAAAAAGTTTCTTCGGCAACAAAGAGGTCTTCAGTGTGCATAATGGTACTCTATTCGTAACTGTGATTGCATTTTTTGAAGTTTCAGTACACAATTTACATGATTACTGCTACCCCAAAACGAATATCATACATCAAGATTCTGTAAAAAAATGTAGTATGCGCATTACATTTTAGGTAACACATTTCTTACATTTAAAACAAAAACAATAATTCTACTTAGCGTTATGTAGACAGATTGTATATGTGAGCTCCAGTTTAACGTTAAGTCAAGAACAATGTCTTGAAGATTATACTTGAGCTATGTCACAATGTTTAAATCTGGGGGACCCCTTACGCAAAGGAAAAATATGCTCTGAGGTATAACATTGTTAAGTGACAAATTGATAGAAATAAACCAGTCAGTGCTTTATACTAAAACATATGACATTGTTAAACCTCTAACAAGCAATTTGCCTACTATTGTTTAGATTGGTGTCATCATCAAAGATAACAGAATTATAACTGTTAAAATTAGACTAATCGTTGATTAAAATTATAAACAAAGTAGGGCCAAGCACGATACTTGCGGCACACCACTCTCAACCTCTGTAATTTCAGAAAACTAATTTTTAATTGAACCTTTTTGAGATCGGCTTAATTAGATATTACATATTCAATTTAATAGTAAACTTAAGAATTCCAACGCACAACGCACAAACGCACATTACACACAGACGCATTTACTAACACATTCGTAGCCCCCACCACTAGTATGGTTTAGTCTAGAGTAACATACTTATGGGTAAATAATTATACAGGGTGTTTCAGAGCTCTCTACTAACCTTCCGAGGTAATGCTCCTGGGTCATTATAAGATTTCACTTAATTCGCCAAGAATTCCTTAATTACTCATAGAGCCGCAAATATGTTTTGGGGTTTCAAAAAAAAACTGTCTCAATAACTGATAAATGTAAAACTTTTAAATTTAGCATTCACTAGCTGACCCGGCGAACTTCGTAACGCCTCACAGTAAACACATGTTAACTTTAAGATTGGCCATGTTCTGAAGTCGAATAGCAATACGGCTTCATTGTGAAAGGTTATATATTCTGGGCCGCTGCATAGTGAATAACAATACTGAAACGATAAAACATATAATATCATTCCCATAAAACAAATAAATCTGAGTGAATTAATTCACAATTTTCAAATCCAATCCAAACCCAAACGAAACCTAACTGTAATACGGCTTTTATAGGAAAGATGTACAACAGCTGATTATTATAATAAACGTAATAATACAAACATTGTAATTATCATATAAACACGTGACTTTAATCAGACAGAAAATATAAATATAAATACATAATCCCCCAAAACCGTTAACTATTAACGTGGTGAATAAAGCTGTTCATTTTTTACAGTACACATTTACTTCATAGTTTAACATTAATGAGTGATTCAGATGGCATTGGATAGTAAAGCATACGGTATTGCTAATGGAAAGTAAACCAATCAGCTGTAGCTAAGAAATCAAATGTTTTCATTGTAGACAATTTGTAAACAAACTTACTCTCCATAAGGTTAACATTAGAAATTTAAAACGCCATAAAATGGAAACTTCTGGGGTTTTCGAAAATATTTTTTCACTAAAACCTTCCCGGACACATATAGAGCAACTTCCTAAAATTTCATGGCGATCGGATGAGTAGTTTGGCAACGCATAAAGGACATACATACATACATACAGACAGACATACATTCAATTTTATATATAGAGATTATAATATAACTCATGAACAAGTTTAAAAAAATGTGTTAAGTAAAAATTCAGTTCAATGTTTGTGATTTTTTTCCTTTGTTGTAGAGAATATTGTCAGAAAAATCACCTACATTGGACTTAATCAAAACGCCCTCACGCAAAAAGGGTTGTCTATTGTTTATTTTTATTCTATTTTCAAACATGACTGATATCGATAAATTTGTCGTAAATTATCTAAAAAAGGTAATGACTGTGAAGGTTTTATAAGGCTTCCAAGCTATCAATTTACTATTATTCGACATTTTTAATCGGCCGTCATTTTGACTTTTTCTGTATGAATTATATATAATGTAAAGATTAAAAACTTTTATGTTTAACAGTTTTCCGATTTTTTACGGTATCCCAAACAGCGGCTCTGTGAGTAACTGAGGGATTGCAGAAGATTTAAATGTGACATTTATATTTTGTAGTGAAGGATGAATAATTCATGAAAATGTTGTTAGAGATTTCTGAAACGCCTTGTATATCAAGATATTTTTAAAAATAGTTCAGTGCATAATAGAAGCAATTTGAACAATCTGAGCTGAATCCAAAAATTAAAAAATTTACGAAATGAATTCCAACATTGGAATTACATGAACTCGAATTTGCTTATAGTAAAAGATTCAAAAAGAATTCGGTAAAAATTGACTAGAGAAAAAAGGGATTAAGATTTCTGCAACGCTACGTCAGTAGGCCCTAATATCCTAATGCACGGAAAGGTTGAGAAGTCCTTCCTTACCTTCCCAGCCATGTTGTGGTGCGATCTGCTGAGCGGTTGGGGTGTTTTGATATTCTTATACCCTGATGTCTCCTCAGAGAAACTTACGGAAAGGTCAGTGGATCCGGGCATTAAGAAGCATCTTGTTGTCTTTGCATCTAGAAAGTAGTCAGAATAGTGACCCCGGACACAGATGAGATCCACAGGAACACGATGAGATTTTAGACATTTTTATGAAGCTACTGTTCAGTTATAATATTACGTAGCTATCTGTAATAGTTTAGCCATTAAACTAAGAGTCAAATTTACAATGAAAAATAATTGAATTATCACACAACTAAGAGATTTTAAAAATATCCCAATAAATAACTTTTTTCAACTTGTCTGTGGAACAAGGAAGAATACTTTCAATTTTACCAGAGTTGTATTTTATCATTTATTACAATTAATTGAATACAAGTGAAGTACAGTAATATCAGTAACTAACTAACTAACTGAAGTTCTAATTTGTATTAAAAATTGTAAAAAAAAATAATTGTTTTTAAACTTTCTAGCTAACCAATTAATCGTAGTGAAATTAAATTAGCTAAGAGTAGATCAAGTTTTTATATGAACAAATCAAATTTGAAATTACCTTTATTTTTGCAGAACTCGGTACCATTTGTGACTCACAATTATTAATACACATTTCTACGAAGCATTTTATCCTAAACGTCATCCTACATTTCTTGGCTTCTTTTGTATCAGTTCAGAAGAATCATATATAGAGTTACATTAGAGGTTGCATAGTTACTCATGTTACATAGAGTAACATTTTCCATACTCACTTACTTGAACTTTAAGCTTTAAAGTTTGAGTTTGTAATATAGAGTAATTGTAATATTATTTTAAGAACCACCGTATATTTTTATGACATTGAATAATTAAATGTGCTCTTTGCAACATGTAAAATAAAAGAGTAATATTTTAGTACTTGATTCTTTTAGCGAATTTCCCGTAGGGAAAAAGCTATTACCGTATGTCTCATGGACCACTTTTTAAACCAGGCTGACCTTGTTCGTGGGTTGAGGCATTATCAGTTTTGAGCCATTCTCAAAATTACGCATCTTTAACTGTCTGGTACAAAAAAAAATTACAGTTTTCAAAGTTTTAAAATTGTGTGTTGTTCAATAATGACAAAGAATACTATCAATAATAATAGTTTAAATCCTGCAAAAAAATAAAAGCTTTTTGATTGCGTTTCAATACTGAGAAAAAAAGATAAATGTGTAAAATGTTAACTTCGTGGACGTCCCTTTATCCAATATTAGACACAATATTTGCTATTAATACCTAATTAAAGAATAATTTACAATTAATTATATTTTTATCTAACTGTAATAGTTTAAACAATTTAAGTACAAAATTATCCAATAATTTTACCTACATTAAGTGTTTGAATAACAAATTAATCAATGTCCTTCAAATTAATTTTAACTCCGTTGATAGTCTAAAAATACAATCATACATGTTTTGAGTTGGCTAAAATGCTTTCTACTTGGAGATAAGCTGTGTCCTACTATATTTTTTTAGAATAGCTGGTGGTTGAGTCGGTATTATGAAGTGTATTTTTAGCGAATTTCCCATAGGGAAGAAGCTATTACCGTAGGTCTCATGGCCCGGGACCATGTTATTCTTCTTCTTTAAGTGCCCAGAGACCAAAAACAATAGTCGTAAAATATATATATATATATATATATATATGTGTGTGTGTGTGTGCGTGTGTGTGTGTGTGTGTGTGTGTGTGTGTGTGTGTGTGTGTGTGTGTGTGTGTGTGTGTGTGTGTGTGTGTGTGTGTGTGTGTGTGTGTCTGTGAACACGATAACTCTTGCAAAACTGTTATATCGAGACCAAATTTGGTAGAGACGTGTATTCCTACATTTGTTCGGACGAGTTCGTAATCCAGACATATTGGTCAATAGGAACGGGTAGTTTAGGAGATTTTGTACCCAAAAATTGGGTTTTTGCGTTTTTCAAATGTAGTTTAAAAGTTTTATTTTAATTTGATTTTTTAATCAGCTGAAAAACTACACGAATAAGTTCCCTAAAGTTTTGATCTATCTAACGGCTACAGAGATATTAAAAATCCAAACACACAGATGCTGATGAAACTTGGTATAAATTGTCAAAATAAAAATTGTTTATGGTGGAAATGCCTACTTTAAATGTTCCTCACAGCAGCAAATCTACACACTCTTTCCCATGTTAACGGTTTTCATTAAAATATCATATTTTATATGAATTTATATCCCGAAAAGAGTCATTTCATAAAAGATAATTTTACTTTCACAATTAAAACTAGCTCGAAAACTGGTTTATTAGCGAGAAGGCCTAATCGAAGTACAATATTATTTGAATTGTTAGTCTACTATGATTATTCTTCTTATTTCTCAATATGTTTAATGAAACTTGGTATACAGGTTAAGGTCACACCATCCAGTAAAATCAATGCCAGTAGTTTTATTATTTATTATCTGTTGTTCATGAAGTTAAGTACAAGGGTGCAATTTGGCAATATTAAATAAAACATTTGTTTGTGATCAACGTAGTATTTACGTTGTCTGATGATGAACAATATTATTTTATGGGGTATACAAACAAATTACATTATTTAATTATCTTTTTTAACGAAACTTGGTTAGTACCTTTGGGGTTTGTTTCTTGATCAAAATATGTTGTTATAACTTCAGGCCGAGGGAATATTGTCCAAATCCCACTGGAAAAAAAGAAAACGACTGTGTTGGTTCACTAATATTGGGTTACTTTTTTATTTATCCAAAAATATGTGTTTGTGCGTGTTTATTAGTCTGTGTTGGGACAACTGGTTGTCTCTGAGTGGGCGTGTTTTGTTTCTTGTGTGCGTATTTTTGGTGCATGGTATTGTTTGTAAGTTTTTTACTGCTTTAAACATTTGTATTTTCAGTTTCATACTGGCTTAGTCCGGATTACGTACTAAGAGTATTTTCTTTTAGGTTCTTGCTCGCCTGAGGACGGGATCAGTTTCCAGATCTCGAAACGTCATGACACTTTGTTTTACTTTCATCGCGATGGGAAATATCCGTAATATAAATCTAATAACATTAATACCACCATCACCAATAATGAATTGAAAACAAATAACTCTATACTAGTTGTGCAGCAGGTGAGGGCCAGCGTTTCCCACTACGCAGCCGAGCAGTTGGTGTAATTATTGTTGGGCTTAATGAATATGATTGATCGGATGTCGTAACTGCTGTGCTAGCGTTAACTGTGTGCTCGGTGCAAGGCGAACGAGTGGTCGACACAACTATCACTAATAATAATAATAATGCTACTATTTACCAATCGATCGATTCGTTAATTTATTAGGATTCAACAATGCTATTTTAGGATTATTTTCAGTGTTTATCTCTTTCTTTACCTTTTTAGTTTTTATAGTTTTATTTTATTTAGTCTCAACTGGTTCGTGAAAATACTCCACATCAACGACCACAGAATAATATTCCGAGATCGTTGCTTCAAAGACTTGTATTTTTATGTCAAACAATCACAACGGTACGACCCAACCAATGTTTTCAAACATCTTTCATTTTTCTCTCCAAGAAGGAAATTTCCACTCACTTTGAGTCAATCATAGCTTAAACTACCAAAATCCATTTCCCACCTCTCTATTGCCAGCTGCAAGACACGGCTTGATCACCCAGTTCTCTTGTGAACGGCCTCTGATACCAGTAATCAATAGGCGTCATTTCACTGACCGCCGCTCCACCTAGCGGTCGATGATGTAACTCTAGGATGCCCGATGGACCACTTCCCGAACAGACAGGAAGCTTCTGTCGGCCAACATTGTATGGAAATGCCAACCGGTCTGCAGTCGGCAGTCGGCAGTCCAGGCCCCAGATCTCGCCGGGGATCCTCCAGACGTTGTGTTGCATCATAAGATTTATACTAACCCCACAATTCCAATGTCGAAAAGGTTTGCTTACATCTCACATCGTTATCTTCACAATATGTTTTATGTTAACGGTTTAAAAAAGATTAGCATGTGGAAAATCCAAGTAAGTCATCAGAGTCTGCAATGTAATTCCTTTCAACATATGTGATTCCATTCAACACTTAAAAGTTTGGCCAAATCATAGCAATTCTTTTGGGGTTCAAATATTTATTTTTTAACTTTTTTAACCCTTTGAAAGAATGAAAGTTATAAAACATGCATTATAAAATCTACACAAATAAAAAATGAAATCAGATCATCAGATTATAACACTTATCTATTTGAGTGACTTACAAAATACCGTACTCTACTGTAATTTGATTTGAATAATAAACGTACTGTATTTGTGCTAAAATTTTGTGCAAGTTCGATATAAAATAGAATGTTGATCTTGCCTCATAACTGTTTCAAATACGGAAATATTGTGTAAAAGTAAATTATCTATTTATTTTTTACGGGTATTTAAAGAATATTCTAAATTGCTTATTTAAAGAATTAATTATCTCTGGGAAGTTTGTAAAATCTTTCTATTCTCCAGACTTGTAATTTAAATCATGATAAAAATTGAAATTCTTGCTACTCAGCACGAGCAAATTATTAAAACGATGATTTATAAGTAAAATCTATGCATGTTTCCGCCCAGGATCGAACTGGGGACCTTCTGCGTGTTAGGCAGACGTGATAACCGCTACACCACGGAAACATGAATCTTGATGAATCAAATTAAACATTTGATTACATTCAAGAGCTTATGTCTAGGCCCAGAATGGGAACGATAGATTATATTTGTAAGTTTTACCACCATAATCAGTTCAAGTGCATAGCTACCACAACCTTTATTTACCTTTTGAGCTTTTCACTTGTTACTTTTTATGAGAACGATACTTTTATATGTAATAATCATTAGGGTGAAAATAATAAGACATAAATACAAAAAATGCTTTTTATATAAAATACAGTATTACATTAGTATAGATACAAACTATGAGATGGTGTAGACATGGACTAGACTTATTCTCTCCCTGAAACAGAACATTTTTTAAAGAATTTGTTGTAAGAACAGTTTTTATAGGGTAAAACTTACGCACTTTATATTTATTTGTTCACAATAAATAAATATTACTTTACGTTTCAAGTTTTTAACGAGAGGATTTTTGATTACTTTTATTAAATATATGTCATATTTGTAATTAAATAAAAAAATATTTTTATACTGGTTAAATTTCAAAGAGCTAAATTTCAAAGATAGCTCCTCATAAATTGTTGTCAATCTTCTGGTTTCATGATGAGTAATTTTGATAAACATGCTACATTTTATTAAGCAACCAAAATAAAAATGTAATTAATATCTCATTACGAAGTAGTATTTAATAAAAAACGCCGCATTGATAAAATGCTTAATGTTGGTAAAAAATATTGATCAAAGATTTTATTCCATTAACTGCTAAAACTGTTGGCCCATCTGGATTTTAAGATGACAAATTACATAAACCTACTTAAAATTTTAACAAGCGGTCCACATTTAAACATATTTCTCACAGGAAATTAAATCTATATCATATTCTTTATGACAAATTTGTGTAAAAATTATCAAAACCTTACATAGGACTCATATTTCTTATACAAGGTTATTAGAATTAGAATATACAAGCCCTAACCTTGCAATACAATATCCAATCAGAGATGGACCATTTAATGTCATCAACAAAAAATAATGTTTCAAATAAATTAGTGACTGAAATACTATAGTGAAATTTCAGAAAGATGTAAGTTAAGATTGTCAATTCTTAACCATGTTGAATAAAATACAAAGCGCTATTATTATGTTCAGCAATGAGTATTCATAAATATATATTTTTATTGATTAATATTTATTATGTTGACCATTTAATCAATAAATTAGTATTCAAACGAATCGACTTAAATATAAAAGTGCCGAGTGATAAATTCTAACCTGAAGCGGGCTGGAGACTACCAGGCATGGTCGTCGAGGCTGAGGGCACCATGCAGGGAGTTGCCGTACACTCCCAGGTCTAGCGTGGTGGCGGGCAGCGTTGCAAGTCCAGCGTGGGCGACGTGACCCACGGGAACTGGATGGGGCACGGGCACTGCAACGTTCCTGATCACGGGAACAGCCACAGGTCTGGGGACTGGAACGGCCACGGGCCTAGGGACAGGAACGGCTACGGGATGAGGAACAGCGTAGGGAACAGGTTTGTCAACGGGAACGGCTACTGGTTTCTCCACAGGAACGGCAACAGGGTGAGGAACAGGTACAGGATAGGGACGTGACACTGGGACATGCACAGGGTGCGGAACTGGAACGGCAACTGTTCTCTCAACAGTGACAGGGTAGGGCTGCGCCACAGGAACGGCGATCCTGTTGGTGACAGTGATGTGTCGGGAGATGACGGAGGGAGCACCGACGGACACTCCGGACGAGATAGGGAGTGCGGCACCTGACGAGCCTAGGGCGAGGCTAGAGGAGTCAAGAGCGACATCGGAGGGTCCAAGGGAAAGGCTAGAGGCACCCACGCTGTTGAGACTCCCTAAACCGTATCCACCGAGACCGTAGCCGAAGCTCTCTCCGTAGATTCCTCTCTTTCCTTTCTTCTGATCTTTGGCCTCCTTGGCGGTGGCGAAGGCGGTCAGGAAGAAAACTAAGTAAAGAGCCTGCAAACAGTGATGTATCAATTGTCTGACATGCCGATAAACCTTGTTTAATAGTATTAAAATGACAACCTAACATCCCCCACGTGAGGATAGTAATGTACTCGTATTAAGGAGAAATATTCGCAATGGTAAGAAGGTCAAAAAACGAAGAAGTAACAAAGAGAAATGAGTGATGAAGATCCGCAATCAGGTGAAATCGATGAAAAATAGTAAAATATAATGAGGTAGTATTGTTCGAGTTTTGATAGTCTTACAATCAGCCTTAATCAATCAAGTAAACGTGACCTCCGTGTATTTCTTGGTTTACTCTAATCTAATAATCAAAGTAAAAAATACTGTAACATATTTAGATTATTACCAACATGGCTTAAAATACCTACCTTGTAGTATGGTTGCCATTTAAATAATCTAATCTAATCAATCTATCTGTAAAATATGAATGAAGTAAAAAATTAAATCGATCATCAATTTTAAAATACTTAAAAACGTCCGGTAATATACAGTAATAATTCAAGTTTAAAGGAGGAAAGAGGTAAAGCCCGATATTTTGAAATACTATTGTGCATGTGTACATTATGAAATGCATTTTGCTATTGTGCTTAATCTTTATTCTCAAGAGGTTCGATATTTAAAGGATTCAAAAATTATCAAATCAGTTATTATTGTTTCTGAAAATATTCGTCCACGTACCGAAAACGTTTGTTAGGATTTGTTTTAATACATTACAATGGCTTTTACACAAGTGATGAAGTAGAAGTGTGAGGAAAGTCTTACCCGAGAGTCCATGTCGGTATGTCTGATGCTCTCAGCAACCCAGTTCTATATATAAGGCCAGCACTCCAGCAGGGCAGAGCCATCCCGTGACATTTGACAACCATTTAAGATGGCGTGCGGTCAAGGATCCAACGCCAATAAACCTTCCTCTGCCAAACTGGTTGCTCCTTTATAGTATCAAATATTATATACTAAGAATATAATGAAGTAATTCGTAATAGGCCTTGTGAAATTTGTGTTTCGCGAATTCAAAGCTCTGTAAATACAATGTTGTCTGATACTTCTCCACAATAGGTAAAATCACTTTGGGTTTCGTACTTGCGTAAGTTGTTAGACAGTTGTGATGTGGTAAAGAGACAATGCAACTAGCTGATAGGCCTACTGTGCGTCCATCCGAATGACGCGTGGCTCAGGCGTGAAAACTGTTTCGTCCGTTTCTTTTTAGGACTTAACACATTATATTTTAGATAAAACTGACTTTTATCATACAACTTCCGCATTAGGCTACACCTCATTTGGATAAGAGATGATGTCGGTTCACCACCTCTTTGTATATGAAGCATATAACACAGTACTACTGTTCTATTCATTAATATCGTGCACGCATAGGACTGGTTGCAAGGTATTTCTTCGTGTTTAAGAAAACTCTATTTTATAGTTTCTGTACTCTTTTTATTTCTTGCTTAAATATGGAAAATAGTAGGGTCTATCATTTATAGTAATTTGCCTAATAAGCCACTATTATGGTATGCATGCATAAGACTGGTTGGAGGGGATTGTTCTTCGTATTGAAACAACCCGTTTTCAAAGTTACTGTACTCTTTTTACTATTTCTTGTTGGAACATGGATGTAGTATAATTTAGAGTTTCTTCGTTAATAAACAGGTTTTTGTTAATCCTTTAAAAATAGCAATTTCTATTCTACGCCAGTCACGTTAATTGCCACACATACACAATGAAGACTGCGAACATTAACTGCCCACCGAACAATCCATTTCCCGAAGACAGTTGATCTACTTTTCAAGTTATCGAACGCTATACAGTATTATAAATCCATCAATTACACGCTAAAGAAACTCGGAATCGGGTTAATTTGTTTACATTCTAAAAGTTATTTTGGTAATTTAAGTGAACTGTAGAAATATAAAAATATTTATCTTACATTCAAAACAAACTATGTGCAAAACGGTCCGGCGTGTGCATCAAGTTAACGTCCCGAAGAATTGCAATTTTGAACGTTTACCTCATGTATATCGCCATAAGGAATATCAGGAAATACTAAACATTACCAAATAACATTAAGCACAGATTCACAGTCTAACGGCTGAACGAGTATTTCCCATTTTGACATGGATGTGTCTAAGCTCTGGGGAGGGGGGTTGTTGGAAATTTGTAAGATGAAAATATGAAACGGGTTTCCATAGAAACTACTAGAACTCCTACGTCCATAGAGCTATTATATTGAATTCTTAATATATAAGAATAAGAACAGTTGTTTAGAGGAACTGAAAATGTTCCCTTTGACATATCCATGATCTCTATTTCTCACAGGAAAGTAAATATAAACATTTTTTGCTCAATATATTTGGTGTCTAAGAACGTAGTCTTTAAATTTCAAGTCGTCTTGTAGGCTTTCCTCCAATTCTCCACCATATACACAAACAAACACGCGCACACACACACACACACACACACACACACACGCGCGCGCACACACACACACACACACCGATGCACTTGACTCCGTTAGCAAACAACCAACACGTTACTAACTTCGTTGTGCCCAATTCGTTCGGCCATCAAAAAACCAAAGCAATTTAAATCATTATTCTAGTTAAACTGATCACCTCTCACTCTTAATAATTGGAATTAGTTTGAAACTTCAATTACTAACAGATGAATGCAAGGCGAGTCACTGTGACGTTTTGAGACGCACCCCAGACCCATGACCAAAGCTCATATGACAAATTTAATTGTTTTACTTCCCTTTTACTTTCTCCCCTTATACATAGTATATGGACAAAGTATTGTTTTCGTCAAAATTTTCGAATTTGAGTGAGGGTGGATATATCCGTTTTGGGGTCCCCTGAATCCAAAAAAGTGGGTTTTGACGTGATGTCTGTCCGTCCGTGTGTCGGTCTGTGTGTGTGTGTGTGTCTGGATGTGTACAGTGCCACAGCCTACCCCGTTGGTCCGATTTAGATTAAATTTGGCAAGTATATATATAGTCACCCTATCTCCAGCCGTTTTTTCATTTTTTTGAATTTTTGATTTTTAAGGGTAGTTCACCCCTAAAAACCCTTAAAAAACGTGAAAAATCCAAATTTCTCAAAAACGGCTCTAACGATTTTGATTAAAATTTAATAGTTTATAGTGCACAGAGTACTAAATAATTTGACACCACCCGCATGTTTGTAAAATTGACGGTTCAAAAGTTATGGGCTTTTAAATGTCAAATAAATCAAATTTTTAAATTTTCAGCGAAAACAATAAAAGTAAAGTACAATTTGACTATCACCATTAAAACCGACTTAAAAAACTAAACAAATTAGTATTTTGAATTATCTGTCTACGACTAACGGTTCCAGAGAAAAGTTAAATTTACTGTCCATGATAAACACAGTACGTTGTCTGAAAGCGTCCAATTCTTATGGAGAATATTAAAATATCAATTTCTTTCATATTTTTTAACCGTTTTCCATGAAACTTGGTATGAAGTGTAAGGTCAAATCACCCAACAGAACCAACTCAAAAAAGCTTGGTATTACCGGGGGGGTGGTTCCATCCCATACAATTCGAACAATGAATTTAACTTTGTCTCTCTTGTTTTTATTTTCAGATGATTATTTTTGAAACAATAAGTTATTAAATGATATTTATTTAGATGAACTTTGGAGAACATGATGGTTTTATTATAGATTGTCTTTCTTGAACTTACTTACTTCTTGGGAGAAAGTATGTGTCAGTTCACTGGTACCGTTTATTTGAAATAGCTTAGATCATGGATATGTCTGATGGGATTTTTTCAGTTACTCTAAGTACTTATAATCATATGACGTTACTTCCGTTACAAATTTCGCGTGATTTAAATTGCTTATATCCTCCCATCTCGAGCTTAGGCTTAAAGCTTTGTCATATCCATGTCAAAATCGGCACCATAATTATTGTTATAACAATTATTGTTGGCTGATATCTGCGATCTAATTAACAAAACTTTAATTGAAAATGCGCGTACCATTCAAATACCTCACAAAACTAGGAGTTTCTCAAATGTTTTGTCAAAATAACGCACAACAATGTTTGTTTAACGTTAACTGATGAAACTTGCTGACATTTGGGTGTGCTCGACATGGACCGGTCGCCGGCCGTAGCAACGGTTATGTTTCACGGGACGTCTGTCCGTCCGTCCAGACGTCACTTTCACATTTTGATTTATCTGAATCTTCCCGTGTTGTATAACGTCGCCGCGGAGTTAATAGGTTAATGGGCTAGTGTTGACCGCACACCCTATACAGTACACACTACACGCTGCGGGCGGGATGGAAGCGGCGGTTGTCACTCACACGTCTGCCATGTTCCAATTGGTCAGTAGGTCAAGCTAGTTAGTGATCATTTTAATTCAAGATATGAAATAGTTTCGAACAAATCTGTTGAATTCAATTCCAAATCCTTTTTCTAATTCATTAAAATCACCCTTTTTAATTCAATGACGATAAAATTTACCATGACCATGGGAAGGGTTTAATTATATTTTATTTGCTCGTAAAGTAAATTTATTAAAAACAATTAAATTAAACTACCAAAACTAAGGTTTAGAAATATTTTATTTTTTTTGAAATTAGAAAATTCAAATCCCATATGGATTTGACAAAACTAATTCTGTTGTATTATTTTTTTAGCAGTGGAGCAATCAAATTTTAGCAATCAAATTTCAGACTTTGGACCTAAATAAACTTTGCATATCATAAATAAAATGTATTGAATAACTTTTTGTATTTGATTTGCTCTTAGCCATAATAATTTTTTTAACTGCGTGAACAGTTCACGCACCTAACTACCATATTGTTGTGAATCCACTTTCCACTTTCTGATAATTTTTTAACTTAATAATAATTAAAAATTATTTAATTATTTAGGATAATTTTAAGTCAACACAAGTAACGTGATGCAATTACTAAACATTGCAAATTGTCGTCCATTGACATACATAATTATTTATCATGATATTTCGATTGAAATAGCTATCATGAAAATATATTTTTATCTGAATGCTTGGTCATAGTAATCTACATAGTAGGAGGGTTTGTAACGCGTTTGGCCGGACCCCGTTGCGCAAGTACTCCTTCTCTACCGACAGATCGCACTGATGTGCTGACCCGCCCCGAGTGGGACGATCTGGTTTGTTGTGTCCATCGTGAAAGCTGCCGAAAGGTCGCCGGTCGAGCCAGAGGGCACGGCTTCCTTCGGTCGAGCCAAGGAACGGTCGCTTTCCATAATAAATGTCACAAACCTGCTGGCCATGTAGGTTGAAACTCGGCGAAGTCTCCAAAGGAAATTTACGAGGTAATATTGCCTAAAGTGAATTGATTTAGCTGTACTAATTTAGATTGAGGAAAAACAAATTATAGTTCCTTAAGGAGAAGCGTTCTGTTTTTAAGAAAGTATTACAATAAGTTCATAAAATGTAATACTAATTAGGTCTGATTGATATTTTTGATACTGATAAATTGTAATTATATTGGTGAAGAAACCCTTAAGGATTTGAAAGATTTATTTATAAAATGTTTGTAGTGTTTAGGAATTAACCTGTTACGCGTGAAAGATTCAAAATTATAAACATTATAGTTAGACCATTACTAATAAATAAATAAACAATACCCAAACTGCTAATTTTTAAACTAGCCTTTTCTTATTTCGACGAGTTTAGTTTGAAATCACCTCTAAGTTACTTAAAGTTGCCCATAATAAGAGTTTGAGATCGAAAATTAAAATTTAGTTTTACAATTGATATATTTTCATTAAAAACTCACACAACGAGGTTTATCAGAATGAGAGTGGTCACTGGTCAGGAAGCACGAGAGGTGCGCCCGCTGCCCGCGTCAGTTACATGCATTCATTAACCGCTTGGTATATGGAGGCAATCAATAGTACGCGAGTAGCTGGTGTCATGAGCCAGTATTACTACCTCTTAAACCTGTTTAGGCTAGGCCCCTTGACCTTTCATGCCTCCTCCGAGTTGTCCTCGTCAGCAGCGGAGATGCGCCTTATCGACCTTTTGCGTTATTGGGTTTTGACTAAACACTCCAGTAGCCTACATGTAGTGTCAATGCAGGTGCTCGTATGATATTCACTATAACCAGATCGTGCACGTATTGTAGGTGATATACGTTCTATGGTAGCATAGCGTCACACTGTAGGTACTAGATCTAGGGCGGATCCAGGGAGACAATTAATTTGAGTAGGGCACCGCGGGGAGGGGGCTGGCGGTCAGGGAATATCCCTAGGAAAATGGGAGTTTGAGGGAAATTTGTTTGAATCTGCAGGCCTTTAGAAGTAGTTTTAGAGCATCTGACAAACTAAATGGAAAAACTGAGTATTATTTAATTATTACACAATTATTCAAGTATTGAACAATTTTTATAGTTAAGTAAGCCATTAATTATTTGTATAGAGTTCTTAGGTTTGACATATAACTAAATCAGGCTATTTTCTTGTAGGCCTAACAATCTAAATTACAACTTTATTTGTACTTACTTTAAATTAATTTACAGCAACCTCGCCAAAAAACCGATTTTCAAATGGTATAAAATAAATTAGGGGTGTGCAAGCCTGGGATTTTAAGTTCAAAGCGGGAAAGTTGTTGAGCTCGAGCTTTTTCAATCCGAGCTTTCTTTTTAACCATCAGAAAATCCTCCTCCTCAAAAGCATCACTAACGATTTTTGAGTGTGGGGTATCGGTTGACCCCCTGGGTCAGCCGACTCTTTCGAATTTTCTTTTTGACTGACATTTTTTTAAATTTCTTTAGAATTAATTTACAACAATCCCAAAATCGGTTGAGTGGAAATCATTTAACGATTTTTTGTCTAAAGTAACGAAAAAGTTCAGGGTTCAGAGTTTCTGATGCGCGGGTATTGCTCCATGACTGACTTTAAATGGGGATTCTCGTACGTTGGTTTTTGGCACTTCGGTACAACCGATTACTATATCTATTACTATTAGAACTATTAGAGATATCTTAATATTTTTTGTTTTGTCATGTAGCAAATGTAAAAATGAAAAAAATGACCCGGTATATTTTGAAAAGTCATTTCACAATTACAAAAAACACGGATTAAAAAAAAATATTTTTATAAATACAAAAAAATTAATAAAGTTGAATTTACAAAAACCCGGGTTGAAAGTTTGTCCGAATATCAATAGATATAATAATACAAGAATTATATTGATAGTTACTAAGAAAATGGTACCGAAAATTTGATAATTTAACATGGCTAAGATAGGGGTCAACCGACTCTCCTTATAATGCACTGATTAGCTGATCAATCTGTAGAAAGCTTATTATAATCTGTCGTATATTCAGCCAACGGATTTCAGTAGTCACAAAACCCTTAGATTAATCAATATATCTAGGTTAGGGTTTTAACGTAAAAATTAAATTTAAACATTTGAAAAATCTATAGATACAATATTAATGAAAGTATTCTATATGATGAAAAAAATAAAATTCATATGAATTATACTGAATTTTAAAAGACAAAGTTATTATATACAAATGGGTAAATTTATAGATCGCTTATCAATTGAACTTAATTGAATTGAATTGCCACATTAAATTATTTTTCCTACGTCTGTCTGAGAAAGCGGTTGCTTGCAAACTTGATATCAGATGCAAAACAGGTGATTTCCGGTTTAACTTTACTTTGCGCACTCCAGTGTTCAACTTCAGAGCACAAAATATTAAATAAACCATATGCATTTACCATCAGAGTCGGGTTATTAAGCACGACTTAAGTTGGCAACACTAAATATAAATAACTGACCTATAGTTGTTGTAACCTGCTAGCAGCTAAAACTAGGCTTTTACCGAGTGAAGAGCAGCTTTTGAAGGAAGAGTGGAGGAAGCGAGTGAGGAGCAGAAGCTACTTACGACTTTCGACTATCTACAACTCAACAACTCAACTGCTAGTGCATTTTAAACCAATATTGAGGTTGAATCCAAATTGAGTAGTTTATGTGTCTATACGCAAAGTTAATACTTACTCATACAAACGATTTTAACATAAAATGTGCAGTTTGAAATGAAAATTTGATAGAATAATAGTGAGGTTTGGTATAATGAACTGTATTACTTAATGAATATTTGGGAGACGTAGGAAAATTTAATATGCAACTCCTGTGCAAAGTGTTCTACTAGAGAGAAACTATTCCCCACTCGCTTGCGGCTCGTGTGAAACATTTCTATTGAGTGCAGCAAGGTGGCACTTTGCATACTGTTGCATAAATAACTATTTATTTATGTTTCAATTAAACTAGCTAAAGACAAAGAACTGGTAGTTCTTAATGAGTAACATGACTACAATATCACGCCACAATCATACTGTACTCGTTTCTCACTCATCCTTGGCTTACCTTGTGGTACAGTCGCCATTTCAATAATCTAATCGAATCCAAAAATTAGCATGTTGGCAAATCTTTCAACGGAACGACGAAAACGGCTAAATGTTGTGTATTTGGGTCCCTACTGAGATTTGGTGTCACTTAAATCCCGTGTGTTTGTGAAACAGATTCGGAAAAATAGTCCGATATGTCGGTATGATTAAATAATATCAGTAGATAAACAACACAATTATTTAATTATTTTCTAACCACGAATTACGTTACACAAATCAATTATCCTGGAAAATAAATATGCTTCCTGTTGAATTGGAGATTTATGTTTTTGTTATCGTTGCTAAAAACGGGTTTTTGCGAAATATGAACTTACATTATATAGTTTTGACAATGATATGCTTTGTATTTAGAAATTCAATATTATATTGAAGTTTTTCGGGAACTGAAATAAAAATTATGTTGAAAGCTCGGACCAGGAAATGACGTTCTTTCATTATATTAAAAATGATACGAATTACGTCACTCTTCACCCTCTGCAACACCACTTTTGTTTGCAATCAAAGATGTTGCACATTGTCGAAATAATCTAAAACGAAAAGTTTTACTTTAGTTTACTTTACTATCCATCCGTAATTTAGGATGTTTGTCTCATTTTACAGGGTACCTACTTGTTTTACTTTCGTTGGAGTCGGATATCCGATTGCAAACGGCTTTGATAAGAAATACTAGGTTTTATTCACTCGTTTGCGACAGTGAACTGAAAGTGCAAGATAATTTTGCGTCGGCAGTCAAAACAATGACGACTGTTTCTTATTACTGCATAGCGACAAAAAACCAAACATAATTCTTTCTGAGCTCATCACATCGGCTGATTGAAAAACAACTGCATTAGTAAAACTAAATAACTAAACATATTTGGAGAAGGGTTGATTCAACTTTTCATTAAAAGCTCGGGCTTTTTCAAGCTTTTTCAAAACGCCTTGAGCCAAGCCGAGCTTTAAAAAGCTCGGTGGCTCGAACCTTTGCACGCCCCTAAAATCATTGTAAACTTTTTTCAGTAATATATCTGACGTTAATGACTTCATATTTTGAATATTTTGAATAGTTTAAAACTCCTACATGAGTAAATATCAGCAGGCCTTCAAACTTAAATAGATTGTTTGAGTACAAAAACATTTTGCGTCGGTTTTATCCTCATTTTTAAGATTTGGGGGGTTTCCTACTCCCCCGCGTGGATCTGCCACTGCACTAGGGTAGTGTTTTCTCACTTTGGTTTGCCAGAGGAATACAAGAAAGAGAAAGGGGTGTTTATCGGCACGGTAGCTCAAGGGGAACACTCTGGCCCAGTAAGGCAAAGGTTTCTGGATCGAAACTAGTGGCTGGCGACTCCTGTCAGTTCATGAGAGAGATCACCTTTGGCTTGACTATGTGACTAATACCACACTAAGGGACCTACTAATACCGTTACGGTACCTCGCTGTATTTCATTCCCCGCTCAGGTCTTCGTTCTATGATGATGGACAGTTGAGCTGAATTAATAGGAACTGGATTATGCAAAAATGTTTTTAGGAAAGTGGTCAAACCCCAGACTGCAATATACAGTAGCGATGATTATGTGCCAAAGGGTAGTGAAGCTAGTGAGGGTAGTGAGTGCCCTTTTCTCCATGGTATAGCGATGATCATGTTGTTGTGCGTGCTTTCATCGTCGTAACATTGGTGCAAGCAGCCAATCTAACCTGGCACGAGCCATAACCGACGCAGGTAACAATTTACTCTAATGTTTCCTCCGTTGGACATAATGAGACACTCGGGTCCACCTCCGTTATCAAACATCTGTTCTATAAGCAGTTAGCTTTTATTACTAAATCAGCTTCCTCCTCCTTCCAGTAGCAGCGGTCGCGAGTCCATTTAACGATTAATATTGCTACTGGACTTATAATGTAGTATAATGTATCCCTTTCCAATCTTTGGATGATAAATAATAGTAAAAACATATCCAGGCGTTATGATGAACTCATCATTATATTAAATGGCGACCGCTGAGGAGGAACTTCCTTAGCTGAGCTAAGTTGATGTTTTATACATCAACTCATACCAATTTTATCCGTCCCGTATCAAGAAAACGTCATAGTTATTTTTAAAACAATTCCAAAAGCAACCCCATCCTTCTTCCCTCTCTGTTTCATAATTGGCAGAAAAGTTTAATTAATTGTTTGGGCACGATTTTGGTCCCATACTCCTCAATTTCTCCTTTTCACGGGTCACTTATGACCCTTGAAACTACTTTAAATATGAGCAATTACAGTTGACCATTGTGTCGTTTTTTAACTGTTTTTGTTTTAGTCAGTATATAATACAAATGAAATGGTTTAAATACCTCTCTGTAACAATCTTAAAAGTTGAAGTGGCGCAACTATATAGTATAAAGTAAACATACACACACACACACACACGCGCGCGCGCGCGCGCACACGCACGCGCACACACACACACCGAACCGAAAAACCGATTCACACAAAACCGATTTAATACACCTAAATTATAAACACATAGCCATAAGCATAAACACTGAACAAAATTGTATAGTCCCCGGCTTGGAATCGATCTCATAACCTTCGGCACGTGAATCCTACGCGCTAGCACTGAGCTACAGCGTCGACCTACAATGCGACGTCTTTTAGCCAACCTCTAATTATTTTAGCTGATCATATACTGTTTATTTATTTATCCATACAGTTATTATTAGCCTGCGATAAACTGATTTTGTTATCAACGGAATGAGGATTCAAAAGCAAAAGAGAAATTTAATTTACATCAATTAATTGATTTGTTACAGTGCCTTCAAGCAATACAATGAATACGTTTTCTATCAAAACACGGAAGATTTTGAAGATACTTTTTCTGCTTTTATTTCGCACAGTTATGCTACCCTTAAGTTTTTACAAATATGTTGGTAATTTGTTAATTTACTCAATGGACGAGTTCATGATGCATTTTCGGGGGAAACACCGTTTTGAGATCTTAATTTTATTAGTTTTTTTATGAATTTTTTATGAATAATTATTCATATATATACATATACATACATATATATATTTGATTTTATTGTTTCGTCAAGTGTGTATTGTAATTAAATGTATGAAAATGTAGCTATTACATTATGACGATTGTTATGCAAATGTTGTTTTGTCAACAGCAATAAAGATTATTATTATTAATAATTTTTCATTCATACATTAAACAAATATATATGCAAAACCTCTGTTCACATATTGTCCACGATCATCTTCAATCATCAACTGTCAAACGGTTATAAACAGATGTTTTGATTTGTTTTGTTTACATTTGATTTTCAATAAGCGTAATTTAAATTGTTTGGATTTAAACTTAATATTACAAGAACACCGGAATTTTCCTGGATATTAGACCTATCTAGAACTTTTTCTACTCGGAAATTAGTTATTTCCAAAATTTAAAGAAATTCGTTAGAACCGATTTCGAGATCCGAGTGCAAACATGTATATATATATTTATTTATTTATTTTTATTTATAACATTATAAATATTCTATTAAATTTTGATAGGTACTTGTATTAACATTTACTTTATTTTAAATATGACATATATATAGTTATACTGTGTGGCATATACTTAACTCAATATACCTTTAAGCAATATAGTATATCAGCCGTCTTCTGTTTTAGATTGTTTTGGGGTTACGTTATTTCGCCATACCAAATGAGGAATATGATTATAAAATTAATCTTTTTTCACAAGGAGATAATAAAATTAAAACATAATTGTTCGCATTTGAAAGGTAATTGATATTGTCAGTTTTATCACAAATTAGAGGACAGGTCTTTGTCCTCTTGGTTGGTCAGTCTTGGTTGGATTGCTTCAACCCATTCAATTCTAGAATGTATGGAAAGGGAGCGGTTAGTGATAGGGTAAGATATTTTCCTTCTTGCCTTGGAGCTACTAAAACTAGGCATATGTGGTTTTAGATGGTTGATTGACATGTTTGACATGGTGGATACGCTTCTAGGCGTAGCTAGTGGGAGGATATTGGTTAATTCTATGATACGCTTATGGGTGGTTGTTGTAGTTTTATAAAAAGCTGGGTAATTGTAGGATACTCTGCAGGGTCTGGGTAGTTGATGATACACTGATGGTTTGTGATTGGAGACGATGCTAGGTGGTTGTTGGATAAGCTGCTGGGTGGTGGTTGGTGTTGATAAAAACAGCTGGGTTGTTTTTAAACATGCTGCCTCGTGGTTGTTTGCTGGGGTTTTCCATGCTGGTTGATAATGTTACATACTGTTAGTTGCTGGTGAAAATGCTTCTGGGTGGTTGTTATGGCACATTACCCTTTTGTTGCTACACGGTGCTGGATAAATTTAGATTTTTGACTTTCTAATAAAATATAACTAAAAATCTCCAAAAAGACCACATGATGATTAATTAGTTTGGAAAACCCGTAGGAGTTTTTCAACCTTGATTGGGGTGCACAATCGGCTTATTTGTCACGCATGCAAATTAAAACAATAATAATTAAAACTGAATCGTTTTTATAGGATTAAGACTTTTTTTTGAATATAGGCTATAACAAAGACACTCTTTTAATTAATATAAACTGTATTATTTAAAATAAAGTAAATGTTAATACAAGTACCTATCAAACTTTAATAAAATATTTATTATATTATAAATAAAATTGATACAATTAATTCAGTTTCAGCAAATCCTTTGAAAAATGTACAGTTACAGTACCGCGTTAGCTAAATTTCGAATATTTATTCAGTTTGTCGTGTGAAGAATTTTTTAACTATATCTGGGATGATTGTAATGGATCGGCGGCAACGTACACGAGGCGAGAATTGTTACATGTCCAGCGGCCATCACTGATTGGCTGCCAACATTATCTCTCCCACGGTTGTGCCACAATGGACGCCGGGCTCCTCCGATGTGATTCTTCTCATTACACCACCTATCCATCTGTTACTGACCAGATTGTTACGTGTTGATGCCTTCTTTCACCTATACCACTCAGCAATTTGAATCGATTTAAATAAAAAAAGTAGTGCTGTTTATCAGTTCACGAACGTGATATCACGCACAGTGATGCGGCTACGTGCTGCTCGTTACCACGGGACTTGGTGATATCACACTAACGTGCAAACGTACTGCGTGACATAAACCCATCATCGTTACATGTACTGTGCTGTTTATCAGTTCACGAACGTGATATCACGCACAGTGATGCGGCTACGTGCTGCTCGTTACCACGGGACTGGTGACGATATCAGACTAACGTGCAAACGTACTGCGTGACATACACCCCTCATCGTTACATGTACTGTGCTGTTTATCAGTTCACGAACGTGATATCACGCACAGTGATGCGGCTACGTGCTGCTCGTTACCACGGGACTGGTGACGATATCAGACTAACGTGCAAACGTACTGCGTGACATACACCCCTCATCGTTACATGTACTGTGCTGTTTATCAGTTCACGAACGTGATATCACGCACAGTGATGCGGCTACGTGCTGCTCGTTACCACGGGACTGGTGACGATATCAGACTAACGTGCAAACGTACTGCGTGACATACACCCCTCATCGTTACATGTACTGTGCTGTTTATCAGTTCACGAACGTGATATCACGCACAGTGATGCGGCTACGTGCTGCTCGTTACCACGGGACTGGTGACGATATCAGACTAACGTGCAAACGTACTGCGTGACATACACCCCTCATCGTTACATGTACTGTGCTGTTTATCAGTTCACGAACGTGATATCACGCACAGTGATGCGGCTACGTGCTGCTCGTTACCACGGGACTGGTGACGATATCAGACTAACGTGCAAACGTACTGCGTGACATACACCCCTCATCGTTACATGTACTGTGCTGTTTATCAGTTCACGAACGTGATATCACGCACAGTGATGCGGCTACGTGCTGCTCGTTACCACGGGACTGGTGACGATATCAGACTAACGTGCAAACGTACTGCGTGACATACACCCCTCATCGTTACATGTGCTGTGCTGTTTATCAGTTCACGAACGTGATATCGCGTGCAGTAATGTGGCTACGTGCTGCTCGTTACCACGGGACTGGTGACGATATCAGACTAACGTGCAAACGTACTGCGTGACATACACCCCTCATCGTTACATGTGCTGTGCTGTTTATCAGTTCACGAACGTGATATCACGCACAGTGATGCGGCTACGTGCTGCTCGTTACCACGGGACTGGTGACGATATCAGACTAACGTGCAAACGTACTGCGTGACATACACCCCTCATCGTTACATGTGCTGTGCTGTTTATCAGTTCACGAACGTAATATCACGCACAGTGATGCGGCTACGTGCTGCTCGTTACCACGGGACTGGTGACGATATCAGACTAACGTGCAAACGTACTGCGTGACATACACCCCTCATCGTTACATGTGCTGTGCTGTTTATCAGTTCACGAACGTGATATCACGCACAGTGATGCGGCTACGTGCTGCTCGTTACCACGGGACTGGTGACGATATCAGACTAACGTGCAAACGTACTGCGTGACATACACCCCTCATCGTTACATGTGCTGTGCTGTTTATCAGTTCACGAACGTGATATCGCGCAAAGTGATGCGGCTACGTGCTGCTCGTTACCACGGGACTGGTGACGATATCACACTAACGTGCTAACGTACTGCGTGACATACACCCCTCATCGTTACATGTACTGTGCTGTTTATCAGTTCACGAACGTGATATCACGCACAGTGATGCGGCTACGTGCTGCTCGTTACCACGGGTCTGGTGACGATATTAGACTAAAGTGCTAACGTACTGCGTGACATACACCCCTCATCGTTACATGTACTGTGCTGTTTATCAGTTCACGAACGTGATATCGCGTGCAGTAATGCGGCTACGTGCTGCTCGTTACCACGGGACTGGTGACGATATCAGACTAACGTGCAAACGTACTGCGTGACATACACCTCTCATCGTTACATGTACTGTGCGGTTTATCAGTTCACGAACGTGATATCGCGTGCAGTAATGCAGCTACGTGCTGCTCGTTACCACGGGACTGGTGACGATATCAGACTAACGTGCTAATGTACTGCGTGACATACACCCTTCATCGTTACATGTACTGTGCTGTTTATCAGTTCACGAACGTGATATCACGCACAGTGATGCGGCTACGTGCTGCTCGTTACCACGGGTCTGGTGACGATATTAGACTAACGTGCTAACGTACTGCGTGACATACACCCCTCATCGTTACATGTGCTGTGCTGTTTATCAGTTCACGAACGTGATATCACGTGCAGTAATGCGGCTACGTGCTGCTCGTTACCACGGGACTGGTGACGATATTAGACTTACGTGCTAACGTACTGGGTGACATACACCCCTCATCGTTACATGTAATGTGCTGTTTCTCAATTCACGAACGTGATATCACGTGCAGTAAGGCGGCTACGTGCTGCTCGTTCCCACGGGACTGGTGACGATATTAGACTAACGTGCAAACCGTACTGCGTGGGGGGGGGGGGGGGGGGGGGGGGGGGGGGGGGGGGGGGGGGGGGGGGGGGGGGGGGGGGGGGGGGGGGGGGGGGGGGGGGGGGGGGGTGGGGGGGGGGGGGGGGGGGGGGGGGGTGACATACACCCCTCATCGTTACATGTAATGTGCTGTTTCTCAATTCACGAACGTGATATCACGTGCAGTAAGGCGGCTACGTGCTGCTCGTTCCCACGAGACTGGTGACGATATTAGACTATCGGCCTAATGTACTGCGTGACATACACCCCTCATCGTTACTTACTGCACGTGATATCACGTGCAGTAATGCGGCTACGTGCTGCTCATTCCCACGAGACTGGTGACGATATCAGACTAACGTGCTGACGTACTTCGTGACATTTATTACTCTTTGTTACATGTACTGTGCTGTTTATCAGTTCACGAACGTGATATCGCGTGCAGTAATGCGGCTACGTGCTGCTCGTTACCAAGGGACTGGTGAGGATTTTCGACCAACGTGCCAACGTAGAAACGTACTGCGTGACATACACCCCTCATCGTTACATGTACTGTGCTGTTTCTCAGTTCACGAACGTGATATCACGTGCAGTAATGCGGCTACGTGCTGCTCGTTACCACAGGACTGATGACGATATTAGACTAACGTGCTGACGTACTGGGTGACATACACCCCTCATCGTTACATGTACTGTGCTGTTTATCAGTTCACGAACGTGATATCACGTGCAGTAATGCGGCTACGTGCTGCTCGATACCACGGGACTGGTGACGATATTAGACTAACGTGCTAACGTACTGCGTGACATACACCCCTCATCGTTACATGTACTGTGCTGTTTATCAGTTCACGAACGTGATATCACGTGCAGTAATGCGGCTACGTGCTGCTCGATACCACGGGACTGGTGACGATATTAGACTAACGTGCTAACGTACTGCGTGACATACACCCCTCATCGTTACATGTACTGTGCTGTTTATCAGTTCACGAACGTGATATCGCGTGCAGTAATGCGGCTACGTGCTGCTCGTTACCACGGGACTGGTGACAATATCAGACTAACGTGCAAACGTACTGCGTGACATACACCCCTCATCGTTACATGTACTGTGCTGTTTATCAGTTCACGAACGTGATATCGCGTGCAGTAATGCGGCTACGTGCTGCTCGTTACCACGGGACTGGTGACGATATTAGACTAACGTGCTAACGTACAGCTTGACATTCACCGCTTTTCGTTTCATGTCCACTACAGTACGCAGTAACGCTGACCGTGCTGACAACATTACTCATTTCCGCCAATGATTCATTTCCTCAGTGGAGCACATAACGGTTGTGTTCACTACAGTACGCAGTAACGCTGACCGTGCTGACACCATTACTCATCGCCGCCAATGATTCATATCCTCTGTGGGGCACATAACGGTTTTGTCCACTAGAGTACGCAGAAACGCTAACCGTGCTGACACCATTACTCATTTCCGCCAATGATTCATTTCCTCGGTGGAGCACATAACAGTTGTGTCCACTACAGTACGCAGTAACGCTGACCGTGCTGACACCATTACTCATCGCCGCCAATGATTCATATCCTCGGCGGGGCACATGACGGTTGTGTTCACTACAGTACGCAGTAACGCTGACCGTGCTGACACCATTACTCATTTCCGCTAATGATTCATTTCCTCAGTGGAGCACATAACGGTTTTGTCCACTACAGTACGCAGAAACGCTGACCGTGCTGACACCATTACTCATCGCCGCCAATGATTTATTTCCTCGGTGAAGCACATAACGGTTGTTTTCACTACAGTACGCAGTAACGCTGACCGTGCTGACACCATTACTCATCGCCGCCAATGATTCATTTCCTCGGTGGAGCACATAACGGTTGTGTTCACTACAGTACGCAGTGGCACTGACCGTGCTGATACCAGTACTCATCTCCGCTCTGAATCATTTCCTCGGTGAAGCACATAACGGTTGTGTTTACTACTGTACGCAGTAACGCTGACCGTGCTGACACCATTACTCATCGCCGTCAATGATTCATTTTCTCGGTGGGGCACATAACGGTTATGTCCACTACAGTAGCAGTAACGCTGACCGTGCTGACACCGCAGTATACGGCCGCCCTGATTCATTACCTCGGCACGGCACATAACGGTTGTGTCCGCTACAGTACGCAGTAACGCTGACCGTGCTGACACCATTACTCATCGTCGCCCTGAATCCTTTCCTCGGTGCGGCACATAACGGTTGTGTCCATTACAGTACGCAGTGGCGCTGACCGTGCTGACACCATTACTCATCGCCGCCCTGAATCCTTTCCTCGGTGCGGCACATAACGGTTGTGTCCATTACAGTACGCAGTGGCGCTGACCGTGCTGACACCGCAGTTTACCGCCGCCCTGATTCATTACCTCGGTGCGGCACATAACGGTTGTGTCCACTACAGTACGCAGTAACGCTGACCGTGCTGACGCCGCAGTTCACCGCCGCCCTGATTCATTTCCTCGGCGCGGTGAGCAGAGGACACAGTGAAAGTGGCGGACCGCGCCCTGTTGCGTCACCGTGTCTCATGTCCCGTTGTAGCTCAGTAGCAGACCCGACCTCGTGTAATGTGCTGTAATCTGAGGAACTGGAAACTGGAATATTCATACAGACAACACGAGCACTCTCATGCTTACTAACACTGGTGGCTTTAGGTTTATATTTTAAGTTTGTTTATTATCTACTTTTTTACTTTGGTTATGAACTAGGGTTTTAGCGTGTTTACTGTACCAATTTAATTAACTTTTTTTCTTTGTGTATTATGATAATTTATTTTCTTTTTGTAATATCATAATTTATTATTTTTCTTTTTTAAGTAAGTAGTTTTTATTCATGTGCGTGAATTTGTGTGTGTGTGTGTGTGTGTGTGTGTGTGTGTGTTTGTGTTTGTGTTTGTGCGTGTGTGTGTGTGTGTGTGTGTGTGTGTGTCTGTGTGTATGTGTTAGTGATCGCAATAATTCTCGTAAAAATGGTTCGACCGAGACCAAATTTGGTAGAGACGTGTGTTCCTACATTTGCTCTGTCGAGTTCGTAAACCATACGTTTGGTGGGGGGGTTGTTATTAAAAAATTGGGGTTTTTGCGTTTTTCATAACATTTTTTTAAACGTTATGCTTTACCATTAGAATCAGCTGAAACAAATACCTCATTTAGTTCATTAAACTTTTTCTCTATCTCCAACGGTTACCGAGATATAAAAAAATCTAAACACAGTACGTTGTATTTTGGGGCTCCAATATTAATCTTACGGAGGATAAAGAAAAATTAATATTTCACTGACCATTAAATATTTTTGCATTAAACTTGGTATTTATCTTTACGTGGTTGAGATCTATTTATTTATGCTTTAAAATCACAGTTTATGTGTTTATCATGGCAGATAACAAGCATACTCTTTTTCCATGTTAA
Source organism: Nephotettix cincticeps (assembly GCA_023375725.1). Lineage (NCBI taxonomy): Eukaryota > Metazoa > Arthropoda > Insecta > Hemiptera > Cicadellidae > Nephotettix > Nephotettix cincticeps. The sequence goes on along the minus strand of CM041791.1, from coordinate 85,580,910 downwards.
TCATATAGAATAGGCAAACCCTTTATTTGAGTACAGTTGTTCATGTAAATTAGTATAAATGTTAAAAATAAAACTAGTAGTTAAAAATAAGTAGTTTGAGGGTGTTTTGTACCCCAAAAATTGTTTTTTTTTGCATTTTCCCATGAAATTTTTTTAATTTTCAAATTTTATCTTTACCATTAAAGTCAGCTCAAAAAACTACACAGTTTAGTTCCTTAAAGTTTTTCTCTATATCCAACGGATACCGAGATATTAAAAAAATCAAAACACAGTACATTGCACTTTAGGGCTCCAATGCTAATCCTATGGAGGATAAGGAAAAATTATTATTTCCCTTACCAATCAATAGTTTTGGATGAAACTTTGTATTTAGCTTCTTATGTTTGGAATCCATACGTTTATGCTAAAAAATCATAGTTTATGTGTTCCTCACAGCAGCTAACCTACATACTCTTTCCCATATAAATCTTATGGAGAATAGGCAAACCCCTTTATTTATGTTGAGATAATGATATATGATCAGACTAAAAATAGTTTATGGTAAAAGTAATGTTTCTTCACTGTTCCTCAAAGCAGCAAACCTGCATACTCCTTCCCATGTTAATGTTACAGAGAATAGGCAAATACTCTTCTTTATCAACATGTATTGATTGATCAATCTTGTTATATACTTGTATTATTATTACCATATTATTGAGGTGGATATTCGCTGAGTACGCAGTTTTGCTGCGACGGGGGTATTTGCTTATCATTTAACTTTGTACATCTGGCCTTATAGTTTGAAATGATGTTTAGTTAATCGATCATACTTATGTCGACGTCATGAAAAAAACAGTTTGAAGAGAAATAAAAGCTTAAGGTATTAATTATTATTATAACTAATTACTTTGAAGTACTATGTGTACGAGGACTAGTACCTAAGTAGTACTTAAGACTAGTAATAAGTACAAGTAATGAGTAAATATGTGTAACAAATGTATTCATTATCTGACTAATGCAGGATTAACTAGGCCTTTTTATTGAGAATCCTCTAAATTAAGTCATTATTGGAAGAATTACGACGTATCGGAAATCTGTTCAGATCTGCATTTAAAGTGAACAGCTCCGCCTTCTGTTGGATCGAACCAATAAATTCCTCGGCTATAACGACAAGACGCAGTTGATTCACAACCGGTCGGAACAATCAAGACGGTTAATTTACAATCTTCGCCCCATCTGACTGCAGGAGTATGTATGTCTGAAAGTTTATGATTGGTTAATTTTCAATTAGTGATTGCGCAACCTTTCACCCCGCTGACTATGGCGGCTACAAATGTAAAAACGCATATTCTCCATATATCAAAAGTCATACTACATTTTACTAGCGAGTCTCCTATAAGCCAATTGCTGAAATTGAAAATAACGTCTTGATATAATCCTTACAATGCTATATTATTCACTTTACAGTAAGTGCTACGATTAGTAGACTACAAAACATCTCACTAGAAATGAAATGTATGAAAATATATTTATATATAACCCTAGCCTACCACATAAACTGATTAATTACCTATAAGCCTACTTATTCCAAATCTACCAAATTCAATAAGTAGTACGTTAGATACAACACAGATTCTTGTAGTGTAAATGTTTTTTTAGGTTTGAATAGACGACCTTTAAATACTATACATTCAATCGAATGTCCTTAAATTTTTATCCTGAATAATTTTATACTTTTATGGGATTATTAAGTACCGGTACTTACTTTTCACGAAATTAGAGATTTTATTCAAGAAACCATGTGGTTTTTAAGAGATTTTACAATGATCAATAACTATCGTGATTCTGAACTATATCACGAGTAAATTTTAAAATATTATTGTTAGTAAAAACAATTAGCGAGATGTGATGTACTGGCTCTATATTGAAGTATATAATTATTTAAAATTTTATTCATAAACAATTTTTTGTATAGTCAGAAACTGATAGCACATTTATCGATAGTGATTAGATTAGATTAATATTTTTCAACGTCATCTAATCTTTTTGCTTTGTCAATAGATATATCATCCATTTATTACAAAGCAAAAACATACACTGAGTTATGATTAACGCACATTATGTTATTATGAACACAAACTGATGATGAGTGACAGAGACGCTGAACGCCTTCATCTGGCGTACCGCATCTCCCTCGTCATTCCTGCATAACTTCAAATGTGAAGGCGTTAGTAAAAATAAACGTTTTGACATGCATCAAGGTACGATGATAGCCATCTCTTAAATATATAATATCACAACCCGAAATTTTAAATCTATGCTATGCATGATATTCGCATTTTAGGTTAACAATCTGTCGTAACTAGCTCGGGTAAATAATATGACTACTTGGAAAGAATAAGAGTGCCTACCCAAATACAGTCAATGATGTTAATGATTTCCATCTATGCAAAAGATGTAAAAGTCTAAAACACGTAAAATTTGTAAGAGTTTCTTCTCTTATAAAACTAAGTTTCTTTAATAAAAGTGACAATTTTGTGTAATGAAAGTACTTACTCCCATAAGAGTACTATATAATTAATCAAGATTAAATTTAGAACAATTAATGAAATATTTACGCTGAAGGTAAAAGGTCATATGATAAGTTTACGAATTTTCAAATAAGTATTTATTTTGAGTTTAAATATTTATTCAACGACAACAAATTTACGACGCAAGTCCCATAAATATTTACATGAATAAAACACGCCTTTTATGACTCTTTTTCTTCTTTAGGCTTTGATGGGGCTCCTTTAAGCTCTTTAGTATAATTTAGAATCCTATTGGCCTCTCGAATGCCACTGTCTCTCGCTCCATGTACAGTCGCATAGTTCTGGACAGAGGTGTGTTCACCAGCAAAAAAGAGTACCGGAGTGCCCGCGCAAGGCTCCGGGGTGGGGTCAGCCAGGTCCTTGATGTGGCCCAGGCCTGAGCCCGTGCTGATGAACGTGAAGGCTCCCTGCGAGTACACGTTGGTCGACCACTTTGACCTCAGGATACTGCATGGTTTCGATATTGACGGATTGCCCAGGAAGCATTGCATCTGTTTCTGGATGTCGGTCATGATCTGGTCGGCTTCGAGGGTCTCCATAGCGATCGCCTCCTTGCCGGCCACCACGCCGCTGAGGACGGATCCGCCCTTGTCGTCGATCTTCAATGCGGTTAGACCTTTAACCCAGCCGGAGCACTTGGTGTAGTCATCCGGGTCCCATGCAAACAATATGTTACCTTCGTCCTTGAGCCACATCGGTTCTGAAAACTGGAGGAACAAATGGTTCAAATGTCCAAAACCTAAACTGCTAATTGCATCCATCTTCTTCGCAGGGAGGTTGGGCATGAAGAAGTTCTGTGCTTTGTCTTTGAGGAAGCCGAGTGGGGTGGTGACCACGACGTAGTCTGCCGGATACGTTTCCCCTCCAGACACTTGAACACACGCACGGGGCTTATCTGCTTCACAAACGTCCCAATTGATGCACTCGACAGGCTTACAGTACTTTATAGTACAATCTGGGATGTCTCTTATCAGAGGTGCTAGAACTCCGACGAATCCCACAGGAATTTTCACATTTCCTCCAGGTAGCGAAGGGAGACTGCCGTAATACTTGGTGTTTACGCACTCCAAATTCGATCCCACCTTTTCCTTGAGAGAGTTTAGATACGCATTCATCACCATGAGCGCTCCCTGCCTCTCGGACTCCGGGAAGTTCATCAGCTCCCTCCGGATATGAGAGGTCATGAACATCTCGAGGTTAGCGTCTTCGCTGCAGATCTCCTTCCCGTGCAGGGACAGCGCCATACTCTCTATCTGACGGAAGGTGACGTACGCTTTGTGAGATAGAGTGCTGTCGATAGGCTTACCCTGGCTAGAGTAGAAGAGACCCTTGTTTGCGCCCACACGCGTTGTGGGAGACTGTAGCAGCCGCTCCATGACCGCGAGGTTGTACACGGAGTTGGCGACACAAGCCCCTTTGATGTACTGTGCTCCCAGCTCAGCTACGCTGTTGGTGAACCAGCACGACTGGATGCGTCCTCCAGGCCTGCGACAACACAATCATGTAACGTCTGTGACTCACCAACCTGTGTATGTGTGCTAATGCTGACTACAGTCACTCCAGAGGTCATATAAGATAACTTCATAACGAATAGATAAACTATCAATATCCCTAAAGGATCTGTAATAGTGGTTCAAATTCATAAAAATCATCAAATTAGAAAAACTTTCTTATAGCTGGTGTATTTTATTGCTACGTTTCTGAGATTGAAAGTATTTCAAAATGTAAATACCATAATGTCTTCCTTTACCTTAACAACATGAAACCTTTTATATAAAATCCATGTTTAATCACTGAGGATTAAACCAACTTTGTTTAACCATGAAACAAGTTAATATTAACACCTGGCTACAATACCTTCAATTGTGTAGAATGGATTAAATCGTAGTAACGGTAGCTCAATAGTTTCTTAATTTATATTATAATGACTAGAGACTATAGGAAATTAGCGTGTGTTTGTGGCTACCTGTCAGTGGCCTCGAGGATGGTGACGTCACATAGGCCGCACTGGACGAGTCGGTGGGCCGCGGAGAGGCCGGCGATGCCCGCGCCTATCACCACCACTTTGGGCTGACTCCACGACTCGGGGATCTTGTCCGGGTCATCCTTCTGTGGCTTGGGCGTCTCCTTATCTTTGCACAACTCTTCATCTGACTTCTTCAGGTTCCAAAAGTTCCTCGCGTGATTTAGACTCGCACATTGCGAAGATCTGCAAGATGAGAAGCATTTACATCGAAATGTATTCGTCTGATGACATCTTATTGCCAAAACGGCCGTAACGCAGTGCTAAGGGAAATTTGAGCTATTGATGAGGTATTTTTGGTAATTATATAGTCAATAAATCAGCTCAGGGCCAGAAAACATGGATTTTAACTCTTGGTTTGTCATCAACACAAACATACTCTAGTGTTTAGTTGTTTCTCAAAAATGAAACATAATTATCCTCTAGTAGATTTGCCTTTAGTATCAATCTTTGAAATATTGATATGCCTTATGTTTACCACTGTGCTTTGACAGGTTGCATGTACTAGTTGAAGTTTCCATGATTGTATAAATAGGGCCTAGTTAAAGTAATTAAAATCACAATTCACAATGAAAACTTAATGATTTATAAACTTACACAGCTAAAATATATAATATAAAGTTGAGTAAATAATCTTTCGTTAGGTTTTTGTATCATATTAGCACTTTAATACTAACATTTTAAAACTATTATTTGGTATTAACAATGACACAAAAACAATTTTAAATTTAGTTTGATAAGTAACGAGTTACAATACCTAGAAAATAATGATGAACTGACGCCGAAGTCACAAGAAGCAAATTTTCCAATTAGTAATGACATTGCCATTCGATGCACGCTTTCTGAATTTTAATATTTATGGTGTTCAGAGAAAAGACCCATAAGCGATTCTGGATTAATTTTGCTTGAAAATTTTTAACTATGCTGGATTTTTTACAATTTACAACTATTCTGAATTTTAGTTTAAAATTCTACGTAACTATGACAACAAAATCTTTCCAAACTACATTTTTAATCTGATCAAATATACTCGAATGTAATATATTTATTAATTTACGTAAAAATCATATAATTAAACTAGTTTTCATGTAAATTCAACTTGTAATAAGCAGTTAATATTAAATCTTAATTCAAATTAAGTATAGCTTATTTTTACAGAGAGTCAGGGAATGAATTTTCTCACTGTGTTTTTTCGTAGTTTGTGTGAAAACTTAATCTTTTTTATGTGTGTTAATTTATTATTTCATAACAACAACTGATTTGTCGTTTCACTATTTAATATTTTCCTTGTAGTTTATCATTGATTTTATCTTGAGTACTCAATCAAATTAGCATCAAGTTAGCATATTTTATCACCATATTTTATGTTGATATGCTACAGCTCGGGGAGCAACGTCATGAAATCGTTCCAAGTGACAACTTGTCTGGCAATACTAGTGGACTGACATCATAGTGGGGTTTTCTGTTCAAGAAAATTGTTCATCTTAAAACCTTTAATTATTTGATTTAATTTTAAAACATTTATTTGATGAATAATAATGTTCAGATAATAATTAATTTGTAACAATTTAATCGGGAAATTCAATATTTATACAATTTTGCCCCATTTCATCCTTATGTGTGAGGATAAATTATGGTTAATCCCATTTTTAAATTATTAATCGGATCAATGTTTTGGGTAAATACTTTGAATTAGGCTTAGCTGCTTAGCTTGCATTTTACAGTTGTGTGGTCTAGGCAAGGAGTTCAACTGAAGTTTCCTGATTTGTTTACAAACAGATCGGCCTTCTCTATGTATTCCACAGCAGACGACTAATATAGTAGCTCAGTTGATGAGGTAATTTAATAAAAGTTCTAAGGAGAGCAATTAGGAAGAATTATTAAAATTCGCTATTTCGCTAACTATTTCACTGGGGGGTAACCGAATTGAAACACATAAATTAGGTTCTGGTGAAGAGTCGAACTGAAGGGTTAACTAGGAGCCGCCGAGAACGGTCAACTCCCACGGCCGCCCGGCCAGGTGATGTCCGTCACCTCAAAATGGCACCTCAAAGGCAGCCTCAAAACGGGGGAAAAGGGAATTTTGAATTCCCATTCAAACCTCGTATATGAGTTATGGATTTGTATGTACAGAACGATTTAAGAGCCATATATAATTATTGTTATAAGAATACAGACCAACAAAATGAATGTATATATTATTAGTACCTGGTGACTCAGCGTTCCTCGGTGAAATATGGGGACTAGGTCTAAGGATGTATTTAAAAATAACCCCAATCTCAAACTACTTTTTATTGTTTAGTACAGTTACATACTTTAAATAAGAATGAAGTTTTTTGTTTTATATATATATATATATATATTAAACTGGGTTTGTTAACTAACAAAACCACTTGTAAACTAAGTTACCAAAACTTGGAACGAAATAAATCGTGTCCCACCCGAGAATCCATTGAGGACCCAATGAATTGGTAGTTCTCCGCGCTACCAATCAAACCACGGCATCAAACCATTAATTTGTAATTATATTTTTAGTTTGCCTACATATAAACACGTAACTTTTAATCAGATATAAAATATAAAAACATAACTCTCAAAAACCGTTAACTATTAACGTGGCGAATAAAGCTATTAATTATGTACATCACATATTCACTTCCTAGTTTTACATTCATGAATTATTCAGATGGAATTGTATAGTAAAGCATAGTGCTAATAGAAAGTAAACCAACAGCTGTTTCAGAAATCAAATTTTTTGATTGTACAAAATTTGTAAACGAACTTATTCCCCATAAGGTTAATATTAGAAATTTAAAACGCTATAAAATGGAAACTTGTGGAGTTTTATTCGAAAATTTGTTTCACTAAAACCAAAGACAATCTATTAATAGATTGTCTTTTGCTAAAACTTTCCCGGACACATATAGAAGAACTTTATGAAATTTCGTGGCGATCGGATTGTTAACGTATTAAGGACATAGACTACATTCATTTATATATATATATATATATATAGAACTTTTATGTACACCTTGAAATTGACACATTGAACCTATACGAAATGGCAGAAATTTGTAAGTTCATCCTAGTTAATATTCACATGAATGTTATTGTAGGACCTCGACATTATTTCCTTTTTTTATTTTTACGGTAGTGCCATTTTTACATTTTTTAACATTATGGGAAAAGTATGGTAATATACATATATATACAAGCAGTATTCAATAGTCACAAAACTCTGATAAATTAGATATGAGAACAAAATATATCATCCCTGTTGAAATATAAGAGACATAAAACAAACAATAATAAATAACGACAAATATCATTATTGGTAATAAAATGAGTATATTATAACAGAGGTTTATATAGACTAGGCTGAAGGAATTGCCAAAAGGAATGTGCTGAGATAATTTATAGTTTTTGAACATGGTGATTTTCTTTCCAACGCGGTATAAAATACCACAATCAATATAAGAGCGACCTAGGATAACTACAATAAATAAGTAACAGTATAATATAAAAATACGGTACAATAAATGGCTAATCCACATTACTTTGGCCAAGGAGTGACTCGATTCTTGAGCGTAAATTTATAAGTATGTGGAAAGAGGTTGAACACAATTTGTTTGACATCATTGTTGAAACCTAATCTTAAAGCGGACAAAAGGATGAGGAATAACCAAAGCCAGATAAGAAAACAATAAAGGATATGGAAACAATGAAGTGCAAGCCCCCAACCCACACAAGCGCCCAGGCCAGGACATAAACGGTAATGTAAATATTGAGTATTCAAATTTATAAAGATAGCATGTAGATATTTTTAATAAACAGTTGTGATAGAAAATAGTAGTTAACTGGACAAAGAATTTAAACGAAAGTAGTTAAATAATAGAGAATTAGTTTTTTAGAAAAAAAAGAAAAGAGACAGAATTCTTCTGTAAGAGTTAGACGGGCTTGGAACAATTGCTAAAGGGACCCAACTAGAACTTTAAAGTAAGACGCAAGAACAAAATAATTCCCATTCTCCCCCTAAAGGACACAAACTGATTGCTCCTACCTGGCCGGGGTCCGTGGGAGTTGACCGTTCTTGCGGGCTCCTACTTGACCCTTCTTAATCCTCACTAATGAGTGTTTCAGTTCGACCCTTCGCCAGAACCCCAAAAATGTGTGAGAATTTGACTACGGCCATTTCACGGGTACAGATATTTTTTAAATTAAGTTTTATTAGATTATACATATAATGATATACCTTTTTACTCATTTAACATTAAAAAAAACCTTCTCACTCCATTCAAATCCCCATAGAGGATACCAATTGAAAATAATTCACTTAAAAGGATTCATTCAACCCGTTGAGTTGCTTCATATAATAGTTTATATATTAAAAAATCTATATCTATCTAAAAATACTTATTTTACATAACTTTTCCCATGTTATTCTAAATCAGAATATAAGCAAATTAATTATCATAAATTATTTATTTTTAAGCTTAACTTAATGGGGCAAAGTCGATAGTGTAGCTTCAGGATACTGGGACACTCGCCGAGACGATGCTTACAACACATTTTCGTGTATGTACGAAGCCTGAGGTCGGGTTTTAGTGGGTGCAATCTTACATATCGGGGAGTGTGTTGTTTTTCTCCCTGAAGGTGCATTATAGAATTTCCCATAAAAAACTTAACTTGATAAAAATTTATGAGTTGGTCAACACGGTATTATTCACAGTTTACTTACATTGTTTAATTTTAGAAAAAATAATAAACTGATAATACATATTTATATATTTCAACCCAATGGCTGCCTTAGTCAAACTACGTCCTCTTTGGATTAAAAACGAAATCACTATGTCTATTTGAAAGTTGTGGATGTTGATACTTTAAGGCTGTTTGCCGCTAAAATCAATATATCGTGCAAAATTTATTCTATTTTTAATAAATAAAGTTACCTTTTAGCGAATTTCCCATAGGGAAGAAGCTATTACCGTTGGTCTCATGGCAAGACTTTAGCCCGGGACCATGTTATTTTGTCTTTTTTAGGTGCCCAGAGACCAAAAACAATAGTCGTTAAAATTTATATATCATACACACACACAGATATATATATATATATATATATATATATATATATATATATATATATATATTACTGTTTATTTCATCGAATAGGGCTACTAATATTATTATATTGAAATAATTGAACCAAGTACCCTTCATTTTAGCGAATTTCCCATAGGGAAGAAGCTATTACCGTAGGTCTCATGGTAAGACTTAAGCCCGGGACCATGTTATTTTTTCTTCTTTAGGTGCCTAGAGACCAAAAACAATAGTCATTAAAATTTTTATATATATATATATATATATATATATATATATATGTATATATGTATATATATATATATATGTGTGTGTGTGTCTGTGAACACGATAACTCTCGTAAAAATGGTCTGATCGAGACCAAATTTGGTAGGGACGTGTATTCCTACAAATGCTCGGACGAGTTCGTTAACTAGACATATCGGTCAATGGGAACGGGTAGTTTGGGGGGGTTTTGTACCCAAAAATGGGTTTTTTTTGCGTTTTTCACATATAACTATTAAAAGTTTCTAATTTTATATTTCACCATTGGAATCAGCTTAAAAAACTACACAATTAATCTCCTTAAAGTTTTTTTCTATCTACAACGGTTACCGAGATATTAAAAAATCTAAACACAGTACGTTGTCTTGTGGGGCTCCAATGTTAATCTTATAGAGGATAGGGAAAAATTAATATTTCCCATATGAATCAATATTTTTGGATAAAACTTGATATTTAGCTTCATGTGGTTGAGATCTATTCATTTATGCTTGAAAATCATAGTTTATGTGTTTATTATGGCAGCAAACCTGCATACTTTTTTCCCATGTTAATCATATAGGGAATAGGCAAAGTCCTTTATTTATGGGCAGATGTTGATGAAAGTTGGTATAAATGTTAAAAATAAAAATTTTTTATGGTAGAAATGCCTACTTTCAGTGTTCCTCACAGCAGCGAACCTGCACACTCTTTCCCATGTTAATCTTATGGAGGATAGGCAAATAATTCTCATGTTTATTGATAGATTTTTATAAAACTTGTCAAATATTATTATTCTTTTTATATTATTGATTTTGAAATTCGCTGAGTACGCAGGTCTGCTGCAACGGGGGTATTTATTCCTTCTGCATGTTTCGGGTAATAATCCCATTTTCAAGAAGTGTAAATGTTTAATCTTATTTGGAAATATTAATTTGTAAATGAAAATAAATATCATATGATAAATTTAAATTTTACTGTATCTAGCTTGGTGGAGTGTGTTAGCATGTATTATTTCTTTCTTGTATTATTTTTTCATATATTTGATTCTTTGTTTAAATTTGTGAAGAGTTTAATATGTTGTTTTTGTTAATTTGATAGGGAGCGTAAATTTGGAATTCTTCTTTTGAATCCGATTTTCTTCCTTTGTTTTCGAAATTCAATATATTCATATTATGTGTCATAGGTACTACTGGTTATTGTGGTTTGTTGAGAGAATATGTTCAGCGAACCCTGATTTTTGTGTTGTTTTGTTATTTGTATTTTTTTTTATTCTTTGAATCTTGTTTGAAAATTTCTCCCCGTTTGCCCAATATAATATTTGTTACAGTCATCACATTTCATTTTATATACTCCTGATCTTGTGTAATTATTAGTTTGGTGTTGTTTTGTGATTTCTTTTGTATTATTTCATAGGCGTTGTATCCTTTTTTTAGCTTATCTAGAATTTTTGGTTTGTAAATGTTTTCTGTTAAGCTTTGTTGAGTTTTAAATTCTATGGTCTCCATAACCTTGGGTTCTCCTCCCTTCTCCCATATTTTTATCATTCTTTCTATCATTATCTTTTTGTATCCATTTTCTTCTGCAATTTATTTTATTATATTTATCTCTTTTGCGAAATTATTCTTGTCCATTAGAATTATCATAAATTCACGATGGAAATACAACCACAAAATATAAACTTTTTATATTTAACGATAAAAAATACAAACAATAAACATGATTTTAGTATTTATAGGAAATCAACACAAACAGATCTTGTCATTCCATATAATTCACACCACCCATGGCAACATAAAATTTCTACATTCAACACGATGATTAACAGACTTATGATAATTTGCTCGGACGAGTTCGTAAACCGGATATATCGGTCAATGGGAACGGGTAGTTTGGGGGGGGGGTTTGTACTCAAAATTGTTTCGTTGCGTTTTTCATATATAATTTAAAAAGTTTTTTTAATTTTATCTTCAACCATTAAAATTAGCTTAAAAACTACACAATTTAGTTCCTTAAGGTTTTTCTCTATCTCGAACGGTTACCGAGATATTATAAGATCTAAACACAGTACGTTGTATTTTGGGGTTCCAATGTTAATCTTAAGGAGGATAAGGAAAAATAAATATTTCAACTTATCAATCAATATTTTTGGATAAAACTTGAAATTTAGCTACATGTGGTTGAGATCCATCCATTTATGCTTAAAAATCATAGTTTGTGTATTTATTGTGGCAGCTAACCTGCATACTCTATTTCCTATATTATTTACCCATGTTAATAATATAGAGAATAAGTTAATTTCTTTATTTATGGACAGATGTTGATGAAACTTGGTATAAATGGTCAAAATAAAAATTGTTTAAGCTAGAAATTCCTACTTTCAGTTTTCCTCACTGGAGCAAACAAAACCTACATACTCTTTCCAATGTTAATCTTATGAAGAATAGGCAAATAACTAACTCATATATTTATCGACAGATATTGATACAACATGACATATAATATTATTATTACATTATTAATTCGCTGAGTACGCAGGTCTGCTGTGGCGGAGGTATTCCCTATTTCACTTGTGCATTCTCTAAAGGTCCAATGTGTTAATAATATAACTTTTTTCTTTTAAATATGTCTTTTACCTATTCCGGTATGGATCGCATAAAATTATTAACAGAAAATATAATATAGCATATGACAGAAATATGAACTTTAGTAAGTTTATCCCAATCCTACTCCCCAAGGAACAAATAGTATAGCAAATAATAAGTTAAACTTAGTAAATTTAACATTTTACTGCTTTAAATATTATGAAAACAGCATGAAACGTTTTATTCTCACTAAAGGAAAGGAAATATAACAAACAAACCCTTAGAGAATCTTTATTAGGCCTATAATACTTACAACTACAGAATGTACAAAATTAACACTAAATGTATCTAAAATAACTTCAACATATCTTATCTTACAACTCGGTTTACGTATTCACAAAATATTATGAGAATTTAGTTTTTGTAATGTGAATTTTAGCTGAAAAAGAATAAATTGTCTAAACTAAGTATTGTGAGAACAAATACTTGAACTAAAAAGTAATGGTCTGTATTTTAACGTTTTTTCAGTCTAAACATTACCGGTGAAAATTAAGTTAAGAAAATTAACTACTTAAATATTATTTGATTGGACAAATTATGAACTAACAGATCAGAAACGTCTATTTTAAAATCAATAAATTGTACAAAACGCTAAAACTTCAGCAAATATTTTTATTTTGAATATCACAAACTTGTTCAAAGAATTTAAGGTGTCATCTTTCGACTATACTCACTAAAAGAAACTACAATATCTATACATTTTATGACCAGGACTAGATACTTTTAATCAGTTAACAAGTTACTATAAAATACAAACAACTGAATGATGACAGAAAGAAAAATTCAAAATTTTCGTCTTAGGGAAAAAGTTTGATCGTATTGAACAAAGTCAAAACAAAAACTCTAAATGTTTTAAGCCATAAGTGTATGATATTCGTAATAACGTGTATATAAACTATACAAAAGCTAATTTTTATAAAATCAATATAAATAAGCAAAACATATTTTATGTTAGGTTAATTAATAATAACCGTTATTTAATAAACCTTTTAAACATTTTAAAATTGTACATTTAAAATGCAAATCTCTTCACTCCATGACAAAGTGGCTATACGGCTATTAATTCAATTAATTGTTGAATTTTTTCTTCAATAAAGTTTGTTCTCAAACTTACTTTTATTTAAAGCTTATTTTGTAATCAGATTATTTACAAAAGGAACTTTCAATCAATAACATCAAGGTTCACAACTCAATACACTGCATGAATGGGGCCGTGATTATCCAAGCTATTTGTCGACTCCAAGTGTTGCCCGAGCATGACACCATGTCCTCCCTGGTGCCCGAGGCCTTGTTGCTCCTGGTTGTACCCACTGTTCGAGACATAATCTGAACTTGCGGAGAAGCCGTTTCCATGGCCGTTGTTACTACCGTGTCCGCCCTCATAGACCGTACTGCCACCATTACCGTTTCCATATCCCATGTTCTCTCCGTTTTCATAACCGTTGTTACTACCGTGTCCGCCCTCATAGACCGTACTGCCACCATTACCGTTTCCATATCCCATGTTCTCTCCGTTTTCATAAACGTTGTTACTACCGTGTCCGCCCTCATAGACCGTACTGCCACCATTACCGTTTCCATATCCCATGTTCTCTCCGTTTTCATAACCGTTGTTACTACCGTGTCCGCCCTCATAGACCATACTACCTCCATTACCGTTTCCATATCCTATGTTCTCTCCGTTTCCATTCCCGTCAGATCCACCCCTTCCATAGCTGATGTAAGCCTGGTAGTCGCTGGCTTGCACAGGATTGTACTGCGGTACCGTTAGATGTTCCGATGGGGATGACAGACCTAAGTGTTGTCCAAGAGGGAATATCTGAGGGACGGAATAAGGTGTAGGTATTCCCAGCGGCACAGGTTGTTGGATCACTATTGGTTTGGTGACCTCGACAGGGATCGGCTGCGGGACGGCGTACGGAATTGGTTTAGGGACGGAGACAGGGAACGGGACGTCCCTCGGGACAGGGAAAGGGACGGGAACAGGGACCGCTACAGTCTTGGTGACCCTGATGACCTTCACAGCCGTGGACAGGTGGCCCCCGAACGTGCCCAGGTTGTAGGAGGTCCTGTGTCCATTAAACACTCCAGCCTTGGTCTGTGAGGGGACCAAGAACAGAGTAAAAAGTGTCTGAAACATAACAAAATAAACTGATAAACTAATACATAATCACACCTATCATAAAACGGCATAATTTTGTTATATTTTACCGTTCATATTAAACTAATATTACTAATAAAAATTATATAATTATTAAAAATCATTGCAATACATTGCCTCCACTACTTATATAAATGATCATAAAACCTAAAATTAAGAGTTGCATATTGAGGTGATTTAACCGATTTTATAATAACCAAGCATAAATGACAAACATTATAATCATACTACAAAGATAGATCAGTTTGTATCCCAACTTAAAATGTTTTTCCTGGACAATTTAAATTTTCTCTATTCACTTGTACTTTATATACTCTTTCCATATGAAATACTAAAGTTATAATAACTTATAAACTAGAATCTGAAAATCCTATGATAATCGTTGGAAAGTAATAGTTGAAATGGTAGCAGTATATTTTAATTTTGTTTAGGATAATGCTCCTTTTAGCAAATTTCCCATATGGAAGAAGCTATTACCGTAGGTCTCGTGGTAAGACTTCAGCCCGAAACATTGTAGTATTTAAATATTTATATGTATTTGTTATATTTATTTGTCTGTGAACACGATAACTTTCTTAAAAATAGTCCGACGAGACCAAATTTGGTAGAGATGTGTATTCCTACATTTGCTCGGACAGGTTCGTAAACCAGACATGTCGGTCAATCGGAATGGGTAGTTGGGGGGGGTTTGTACACAAAAATTTAATTTTTTCGTTTTTCTAACATAACTTTTTTAATTTTATTTTATCTTTGACCATTAGAATCAGCTTAAAAACACACAATTTAGTTCCTTGATGTTTTTCTCTATCTCCAACGGTTACCGAGATATTAAAAAATCTAAACACTACGTTGTATTTTGGGGCTCCAATCCAATAATACTATAATAAGAGTAAGGGCTCGGCTCGGATAACGCATTTTAAAGGTTAACTAGCAAAATTAAAACACATTTATTATTCAATAAAAACATTTATGAGATTTAAATAAAACCAATATAATACACCATAATTATATAGCATAAACACTGAACAAAAAGTATGATCTCTGGACGGGGATCGAACTCGCAACCTCCATTTCACGAAAAAACGCACTACCACTGAGCTGTGGCGTCTGCCAAACTAATGACGCCGTTAAGGATTTTTTTAGCCAACCTCATTTGTTTTAGCTGATCTTGTACTGTATTTAATTATCCATACAGTTATTATTAGCCTGTGATCAACTGATTTTGATAGAAACGGAATGAGGATTGAAGATATTTCCAAAATCTTACGTGTTTCGTATTTTGATAGAAAACTTATTCATTATATTTCTTGAAGCCATTGTAACAAACCAATTAAATGGTATAAATTAAATTTATCTTTTGCTTTTAAATCCACATTCTTTTTCTAGAAAAATCAGTTGATCACAGGCTAATAATAATTGCATGGATAATTTGATACATAAGTGATCAGCTAAAACAATTGAGGTTGATCAAAAACCCTTAAACGACGGGCCGAATGTGGCCGACGCAGTATCACAGTGGCTAGCGCTATCACGTGTCGGAGGATGTGAAATCGACTCCCACCCGGGGACTATAATTTTGTTTGGTGTTTATGCTATTAATTAAGGTGTATGATATCGGTTTTATTTAAACCACATAAATGTTTTCATTGAGCAGTAAATTTGTTTTAATTTTACTAATTAACCTGTATAATACATATTATCTTATTCTATCTGAGCAAAGGTCGGTCACCAGGTACTGTTAATCTTATGGAGGATAAAGAAAAATTAATATTTCACTTCTAAATCAATATTTTTATTTTTTTATATTTTTTTAAACTTTGTTAAACTTCATTAAACCTTAATGTGGTTATGCTTATGCTTCATCTTATGCTTCAAAATCATAGTTTATGTGTTTATCATGGCAGCTAACCTGCATACTCTTTTTCCATTTTAAACATATAAAGAATAGGCAAATTCCTTTATTTATGGACGGATGTTTTTGAAACTAGGTATAAATGGTCAAAGTAAAAATATTTTATTCTGAAAATGCCTACTCTCAATGTTCCTCACAGCAGCACCTCTGCAGACTCTTTTAAATATTCAAGTCACGTCATTCCATGAATTAATAACCACAATTAGATTGATAAATATTAATCTTTAGCGAGTTTTAAATGTATGTAATGTGGAGGAATAGACAGATACGATATACATCTTTTACGTAGAAAGTACAATTGTTAATCGTAAAATTATGTTTAACATATAAACTGTTATTTACACTTTCTAAATCTAAAAGTGCTGCTGTCTACTTTAGATTTTTTGTTATTTAAATAAATCATTGAAGTATTTATAGTTTAAACAAACTATGCAGTGAACTAATACTGACTCTTTCTCAACTGAAATAGTTTGTCCCCTACTTTAATGAACACCCTGTATATACGTACGACAATTAATTCAACTGGTTCTGTTAGATACTGAATAAGGATTAAGAAGCAAAAGGGAAATTTAATTTATTCAATTGGTTTAAAAATGTAGCTACAATGAATAAGTTTTCTATCAAAACACGATAGACTTTGGAAAAACTTTTCTCTGCTTTTATTTCGCACAGTTATTTTACCCTTTAGTTTTTACAAATTGTTTACTGATTTGATCATTTTTCATTTATTACATACATACTTAAATAAATATGTATAGAAATTCTCTATTCACATCTTGTAAAGAGCCTATTATTAGCCATCTTCACTCAACAAAAGTCGAACGGTTATAAACAGCTGTTTTGGTTTGTATTGTTTACATTTTATTCTCCATAAGCGTAATGTTAAATTTTTAGATTTTAAACTTAATATTACAAGAAAACACGAATTTTCCTGGACATTAGACCTATCTAGAACTTAGTTTCTACTCGGAAATTAGTTATTTCCAAAATTTAAAGAAATTCCTTAGTGTCGTTTTCGAGATCCGTGTGCAATATATATATATATATATATATATATAAACCTTGCTCGTATTATAGTATTGGATATTCATTCATTTCACTAATAAAAGTGTAAGGATGGTTTCCTATCAAAACGTTAAACATGCCATACACGTTGTAAATAGATACAATTTAATATACTAAACACTTTGACAAGCTACTAACGAACTACTAGTTAAAACTACGAAATAACTACTAACAATTACTGTACAACCAAAACAAAAAATCAAAATCAACAAAAAATAAACAAAAATCACCTATAACCATTTGTCGGAAAATGCTTCGTTTAGCCGCTAGCCGCCATTTTGTATTTTTTACAAAAAACGTTATTTATCAAGAACTATTTAAGATACAGAAACTAAACTTTGCCTACAAATTTATTGGTCAAAGAGAATAAGATTTTCAAAGTATCATTTAATTTGCTTTTATATTTTCAAAATGGCGGTGGTTAAAAATTTTTAAATTAAAATAACAAAAAACCCATTAACTTTATAAAA
This sequence comes from Nephotettix cincticeps, assembly GCA_023375725.1. Taxonomy (NCBI): domain Eukaryota; kingdom Metazoa; phylum Arthropoda; class Insecta; order Hemiptera; family Cicadellidae; genus Nephotettix; species Nephotettix cincticeps. The sequence goes on along the minus strand of CM041791.1, from coordinate 85,562,727 downwards.
TTTTTACAAGATACAAAAAATATTACAATTTTAATTTCAAATCGAACGGTACTTTAGTGAGCGAAATCCGTCCACGGATAACCGAGAAAATGCACTTTTAATGTTAGAATACAGGCCCCGCGCGCCACCGCGGATCGGCCGTGGCTAAGAAGCGGAGTTCAGCTGGCACAACACGGCTTCTTAGCCACGGCCGCTCCGCGGTGGCGCGTGAGCCCTGTAATGTAACATTAAACCTGCATTTTCTCAGTTATCCGTGGACGGATTTCGCTCACCAAAGTACCGTTCGATTTGAAATTAAAATTGCAATATTTTTTGTATCTTGTAAAAATGTTATAAAGTTAATGGGTTTTTTGTTATTTTAATTATACGATTTTTAACCACCGCCATTTTGAAAATATAAAAGCAAATTAGATGATACTTTGAAAATATTTTTGTCTTTGACCAATAAATATGTGTGCAAAGTTTGGTTTCTGTATCTTAAATAGTTCTTGATATATAACGTTTTTTGTAGAAAATACGAAATGGCGGCTAGCGGCTAAATGAAGCATTTTTCGACAAATATTTATAGGAAATTTTTTGTTTATTTTGATGAGTACTATCACCCCTCGAATTTTGTCCCCAACTTTAATGAACACTCTGTATATGATAGCTCCAGAAATAACACCTGGGTAAAAGATGCTGAATCACATCGCATGTTAATCGCGTTTTAGCTCATTGCCAACGCGGCAGACTCGTGCGGGTAAAGGTAAGCACAAACCTTTGCTTATGCATGCTTAAATGCTTAAATGCTAAGTTAAGCATTCTAGGGTATAGTGTTAACAAATGCAACAATTGTATCAAAATAAAAGGTAGTTTTTCGATATTAGCTGTTCAAATTGTTTTCACAGTACTTCATTTAAAACTAATCTACGTTGCTGAGAAACTTTTTTGAACAATCAGAATGTAATTTTTTTATTTTAAATGTTTATTTTAATCTATTGACACCAGTCACGAATATTTGTTTCATCAAAACAATATCTTCTCGTGATTTTCTACCTCTGTTGCCTACCCACTATGATAGGTTTTTCCGGAATCGATCCTTAGTATGCTATTAATAATATACAAACCAATGCATCAGCATAAGGTCTGCCATTCGTAACTTAATAATTTCCTTCTACAGCGTGCGCTAAAAATATGATTTCTTTGTTCGCATGAGTAGACTAACATATCTTTATTTATGTCTAATTTTTTTCATAAGCCTATGGGTTTTCAATACTTTCAGAACCGGACGATTTTACCTTATCAACTTTTTACTTTGTAAAGTTAATATAGTTAGTTGCACGATATGCCTCTCTGTGTTTTTATTTATGTTTCTGCACAATATAAATATCCATGATACAGAAATTAATTATTTTGTATTCATATTTTTTAACGTTTATTGAATTTCTAAAATATACCATCAATATTTAGTAAGTTAAATAACTATAATTTTTATAGTTAGTAGGATTATAGTGGTGATCCCGGAAATCGGGCCCACGAGGTCTTGAATAGACCAACTCGAAAATCAGGGTAATGGTCTAGTCTGACTGGAAACAAAATTTATATCATTTTTTTAAATATTGAGAATAAACATATTACCATAACAACCGCAAGAGAAAGTTTTTTTAAAGTTCCATACATTTATATAATATAATAATAATAATATACATCTACACTATTCAAATTTTCTTCAAACTATATAGATTTGATATTGAATTAATTTCTACAATGACCTTAAAATAAAATAATTTCAATGCAGTATCGTAAATTATGTTTTTACATATATTAAAAAAAATAAACATAAAGGCCTAGTTTTTATGTTTTCAAAACGTTTACTTTAAGGCACTGTAAAGTAGTTATTAGTGTGAATATTATTAGTATGAATAGCATATAATGATATTTTAAAATTCAAAATTGTAAAATATATAATTATATAAAGTATTGGTTGTATAAAAAATTATACTGTATGTTGTATTGTTAATTAAATAAATATTGAAAATCTATAACTTCCTTGAAATATTGGTGACATAATATTTCAAGTAAGAAATTACAATAAGGCTACCTTCAAACAATTCAAATAAATTATATTTTATGTACCCAAATTATTTAAATATTTTTAAGAAGGAAAGAATTACTACTCTTGTTTGCAAACTATAATAATCAAACTTATTGCATTTATGATATTTTTTTATATTTTATATCATAAAACGTTTAATGTTTTTTACACATAAATTTTAATAAAAAAGTTTTATGATGATAACGTTTATGTACTATAAATGTATATAATTTAGTTAAATGATAATATACTATCTGTTATTATACCTTACTAGTATTTATATAACGTACCACTAGTATTTTGTTGATACAATATTGAAAGCAACCAGTAAGAGCTACTTACCGACAGTAGCAGCAGCGAGGACGTGGTCATGGCGAGAGGCGGGGGAGAGCGAAGTGAACGAGCGGAGAGAAGTCTTTATACGATACGTCCCTCACCTTCCCCGGTCAGCATTGACCTAGGGAAAGTGATGCAGGGCTGCATGACGGGCGGAGGATAATCTGTTAGATAAGGGGAGTAGAGGCATCCATTGCAAGGTAGTGAAGGCTGATAGATAAGGGGAACATAGGTGGCTACTTAGCAAAAAATGCACCCTCTCCCAGCACTGCCCCTGGTCCGCTGCCTGGATCGAGGTGAGGACCCTCCCCTCGGTAGGGTCCAAGGGAGATTTTTAGTTGCGCCGGCGGTTAAGTCCCTGTCCCAATCCAGCTGTTGAGTTGCAGTGGTGGTCATTTCGAGGGGTATTTGAGTTGCGCTGGCAGTCAGTTTTTAATTTTATATTATTTGGCTGAGCTGTTTGCAGACCACATTACGTTGCTAAAGACTCCCTCTTCCCTCCACATTATGACGAGCTGACATCTATTAGAACTACGAATATCAAACGAGGCTTTTCAATCTAAATTCGGGCAGAACTTGAAAATCAAATTTGGGATGAGAATCCATACATTTTCAATGTATGGATTTTCATTTTCATGTTTCAATCGGGTTTAGAATATATCTGTGACAGTAGTATGATGATGTACCTTAAACAGCATAATATTGTAAACTGTCCTCATTGTCTGGCTCTATACACTGAATCAGTCAAATCCCTAATACTTGTGACATGAGAAGCGCAAAGGCAGCCAAATATTCAACCGTAAAAGACCCATTTTGACCGCCGGTACAACTCAACACGCTCTCGACGAGGCACCGTTCTGTACCTAATAAATTCCTTTGACCACAGGCACAACTCAACATAGCCGGGTCCACTGATGGGTACGAGGAGTGGCGAAGAAGCGAAGGGTGGCTGGGTAAGGGGAGCAGAGGTAGACAAGGGTTTATGTACGAGGAGCAGAGGCAGAAAATGTGAAGGGTGGATGGGTAAGGGGAGCAGAGGTAGACACGGGTTTATGTACGAGGAGCAGAGGCAGAAAATGTGAAGGGTCGATGGGTAAGGGGAGCAGAGGCAGAAAATGTGAGGGGTGGATGGGTAAGGGGAGCAGAGGTAGACAAGGGTTTATGTACGAGGAGCAGAGGCAGAAAATGTGAAGGGTGGATGGGTAAGGGGAGCAGAGGTAGACAAGGGTTTATGTACGAGGAGCAGAGGCAGAAAATGTGAAGGGTGGATGGGTAAGGGGAGTAGAGGTAGACAAGGGATTGGGTACGAGGAGCATCGGCCGCAAATGTGAAGGATTGCTGGGTAAGGGGAGCAGAAGTAGACAAAGGCTTGGGTACAATGGACAGAGGCAACAAAAATGAAGGGTGGCTGGGTAAGATAAGCAGAGGTAGACAAGGGTAGGTACGAGGAGCAGAGGCAGCAAATGTGCAGGGTGGCTGGGTAAGGGGAGCAGAAGTAGACAAAGGCTTGGGTACAATGGACAGAGGCAACAAAAATGAAGGGTGGCTGGGTAAGATAAGCAGAGGTAGACAAGGGTAGGTACGAGGAGCAGAGGCAGCAAATGTGCAGGGTGGCTGGGTAAGGGGAGCAAATGTAGATAACGGATTGGGTGCGAGGAACAGAGGTAAAAAATATGAAAGGTGGCTGGGTAAAGGAAGCAGAGACAAGGGATTGGGTATGAGGAGCAGAGACAACAAATGTTGAGGCTGGTAGGGTTAAGGGAGCAGAGGGTGGCTAAGTGGTAGGGCTCTCGGTTGAGTACGGGAAAAAAGGCAGCAGATGTGGAGCGTTGCTGAATAAGGAGAGCAGAGATAGACAAGGGGTTCGGTGTTTGGTCTACTGTTGGGTACAGGGAGCAGATTTAGCCAATCTGATAAAGCTCTGTTTGGTTAAGAAGAGCGAATGAAGTCGAGGAGATAGGTCTGCTGGGTTAGCTGAAAGGATATGGACTAGTTTTTTAGAATACCAATGGGTATGAGCTAGAAGAGGTTGCCAATATGATGGGTCTGTGGGTAAGAGGAGCAGATGGCTAAGGGGGTGTCTATTGTGTGTGAAAAGTGGAGGTAGCATGAAGAATGAGTTTGCTGGGTAAGGGTATAGGGCGCGAGGGGTATGAAATGCCTAAGATAATGATAAGAGGGAAGAGAAAATTGAGAGATGAGTCTAAAGGGAAAACGGATGAGGTGGTTAAAGGGTCGAATCTGAGAATGTGAACTTAGATAACTTAGAGACTATATACTCATGGAAAATGGACCATGCAGAGATTTAAAATGGAATAGAAGAAATTTTGGTTTTAGCGAATTTCCCATAGGGAAGAAGCTATTACCGTAGGTCTCATGGTGAGACTTAAGCCCGGGACCATGTTATTTTTTCTTCTTTAGGTGCCCAGAGTCCAAAAACAATAGTCGTTAAAATTTATATATATATATGTATATATATATGTATATATGTATGTATATGTATATGTATGTATATATATGTGTCTGTTAGCACGATAACTCTCGTAAAAATGGTCCGATCGAGACCAAATTTGGTAGAGACGTGTATTTCTACAAATGCTCGGACGAGTTCGTTAACCAGCCATATCGGTCAATGGAAACGGGTAGTTTGGGGGGGTTTTGTACCCCAAAATGGGGTTTTTTGCGTTTTTCACATGTAGTTTTTAAAATTTTCTAACTTTATATTTCACCATTAGAATCAGCTTAAAAAACTACACAATTATGTTCCTTAAAGTTTTTCTCTATCTCCAACGGTTACCGAGATATTAAAAAATCTAAACACAGTACGTTGTATTGTGGGGGCTCCAATGTTAATCTTATGGAGGATAGGGAAAAATTAATATTTCCCATACTAATGAATATTTTTGGATAAAACTTGATATTTAGCTTCATGTGGTTGAGATCTATCCATTTATGCTCAAAAATCGTAGTTTATGTGTTTTATCATGGCAGCAAACCTGCATACTCTTTTCCCATAATAATCATATAGGGAATAGGCAAACTTCTTTATTTATGGACAGATGTTGATGAAAGTTGGTATAAATGTTAAGATAAAAATTATTTATGGTAGAAATGCCTAATTTCAGTGTTCCTCACATCAGCAAACCTGCACACTCTTTGCCATGTTAATCTTATCGAGAATAAGCAAATAATGTCCATGTTTATGGACAGATTTTTATAAAACTTGCCATATATTATTATTATTATTATATTATTGATTTGGAAATTCGCTGAGTACGCAGGTCTGCTGCGACGGGGGTATTTTTATTATATAACAATTGAGTTAATGAGATTCATTAACGTAACAATTAAATTAAATTCGTTAAAAGATAACTCTAATAGTTGACTAGTAATATAGTTTGTAAATGTATTTTTCGAGTTAAAATTTTTATTATTTATATTTTCATCAAGGCATTTTAGCATACTCATAGTCAATATTTTTGAAAATAATATGACGCACTGATAAAAAAAAATGAAAATGAAATTACTAAGAATAATAATTGAACTTGTCAAGCTTAGTTCTTTAAAAAGTGTTCATTGGTAATAAAAGTAATGTACAGTACATTTTTAAGTCAACAAAAAGTAAAAAAATGCATAACAACCTAAATTACAACAATATCGGTTAATACTAAACAATATTTGTTATTAAACGTGCAGAGGGTTTTAGTATTTTCAGACAAGAATATTTAAAAATAACAAAACTGTTTTTACATTATAATAGATAGTGGTTTATCGTGAAATCAGCTAATTTCTACTTCAATCAGCTACTATCAATTTATCTGTAAAAATAAACTCTCTTTCTTCTTCTGCCTGGTCTATAAAAAGTAGTTTAAATAGATAGTGAAATTATAAACTGTAAATATTGAAACCTAGAACGTTAACGGCAACTATGTGTTATGTTTCCCGAACTGCCAAATTTTAGTGTCCACGGCTGTTGACATTCAAGTAATTTTATGTTTTCATTCTTTGAAAATATAAAAAATTGAAACCTAGGACGTTCACGAGGCGTAGCCCGAGCAAATTGTAAGGAAAATAATATGCCTATGAGCTGCATGAGTTTAAGATCAACCTTTATGTAAAATTTCAAACCGGTCGGTTAAGTATTTATGTGCCACAACAAAGGCACAAACCTACAAACAAATAATAATACAAAAACCAACTCTTCTTTATAATATTATTGATTGTATAGTAATGTTGTTTTTACTTCGTCTCGTTGAGACTATTCTCTACTTAAAAGCTATTTTGGGATGTGACGTTAACTGCAGAGAAAAGCAATGAAAGACAAACTAACTTTGCCACAGATGATCAAAGTAATGAACTGATTTCAAGATTAAAAAGGACTACTAACTTCAAAAAAGGTTGTAATAATTTTTAACGGCCTTTATACGTAATTTGTATACCAATGGCGAATCTTAAAATTGTAATTGCTTAGTTTGGTTAGTTATCATATAATTCTAACGTTATAGAACTTGTTATGTTTGTATTAAAACTTTTTTCTGTGATTTTGTGTCATTTAAATTACAAATTGCCAAATGACCGAAATTAAAAGAATTGTCATTCTAAAATTACCAGGCTAGTTACAAACATACCTATATTGTCACAATGCTGTTTGGTAAATTACCGTTTGGTCAAACATAAGCAAAGTTTAACATAAACAGACACACTGACACACATAGACACACTGTTTGACAAATTTACTTCGCCATGCTGTTGAGTAAACTCCGTTTGAGCCAACTTAGGTCGGTTATCCAAAGCCAAAGTTCGGCAGGGATCCGTTGCCCACTAGGTTCTTTTGTAAAAAGAGCTCCTTGCTACACCGTTAGTATGATAAAGCACCAATATAGTTATTTGTTGGTTTTGCCTTTCATTCCCGTTTCGGCTTCAATCCACATTTTCAGCTAGGAAGGTTTGTCAGAAGACACTAGTGCCCAAGTGCCTCCAACTTATCCCAGGACAGGTGTGTGGTGATGCGAAAAATTTATCGTTTAGCATGATCTACACACATTGTCACAAAGCTGTTTTGTAAAGTACCGTTTGGTCAAAGACCTTCAGCAAAGTTACAGCTATATTATAAAGCTTCATACTAATTTGTCGATTATCGATTCATTGTGGAGTGCAAAATGTTAAAACTTATCTGAAACCCCAAAACGGTCGATTACAGCTTAAGAAGCTGAAAGAAAAACAGTTCAGTGAGAACTTCCGTTTCATTTAAACTTTTAGAATATTTGTAATCCAATACTATAATACGAGCAAGGTTTGTATATATATATATATATATATATATATATATTTATTTATTTATTTGCACACGGATCTCGAAAACGGCACTAAGGATCTTCTTTACAATTTGGAAATAACTAATTTCTGAGTAGAAAATAAGTTCTAGACAGGTCTAATGTACAGAAAAATTCCGGGTTTCTTGTAATATTAAGTTAGAAAATCTAAAAATTTAACATTGCACTTATGGAGAATCAAAATGTAAACAATTCAAATCAAAACATCTGTTTGTAACCGTTTGACAGTTGTTGATTGAAGATGGTGGTGAACAATATGTGAATAGAGGTTTTGCATTAATATTTATTTTATGTATGTAATAAATGAAAAATTATCAAATTACTAAACAAATTGTAAAAACTTAAGGGTATAATAACTGTGCGAAATAAAAGCAGAGAAAAGTATTTCCAAAATATTTCGTGTTTTGAAAGAAAACCTATTCATTGTATTGCTTGAAGCCACTGTAACAAACCAATTAATTGGTGTATATTAAAATACTCTTTTGCTTTTCAATCCTCATTCAGTTTCTAACAAAATCAGTTAATCAGAGGCTAATAATAATTATTAATGGATAATTAAACTGTAAATGATCGGCTAAAACGATTGAGGTTGGCTAAAAGACCTTAAACGGCGTCGCTCAATTGGCAGACACCATGGTCCAGCTGTAGCGTGTTCAATCCCCATCCGGGGCAATACTTTTTGTTCAGTGCTATATTAATGATGGTATATTAAATTGGTTTTATTTAAACCACATAAATGTTTTCATTGAGTAATAAATGTGTTTTAATTTTTCTAATTAATTTTTATAATACATGTCTTATTCTAAACGAGCAAAGCTCGGTCACCAGGTACTATTATAAAAAAGAGGTGGTTTCTGTATGTTTGTTGGATTGTTGTGGGATGCAAACACAAAAAATACTGAACCAAACGGTTTGAAATTTTACACAAAGATAGATCTTAAACTCATGCAACACATTGGGCATATTCATTTCCGTAAAATTCCCTTGGGCTACTCCCCGTGAACGTCCTAAGTTTCATTGCATCCTGTTTACATTTTCAAAGAATAAAAACATATAATTACTTAAATATCAACAGCTGTGGACACTTGAATTTGACAGCACGGGAAGAAGAAGAAATAAATTGGATTTCTACAGATAAACTGCTGGATCGAAATTATTGCCGAAAATTGTAGATTTTAAGTTCTTTCCCGATGCCTGTCTCTATTACTTTATTCATTATTCTTTCCCAATATTACTTAACAGGTGACTATATATTTTTGATATCGTATTCAGTATAAAAGTACCTGGTGACCGAGCTTTGCTCGGATAGAATAAGATATGTATTGTCAAAGTTAAATACCAAAACCAAAACAAATTTATTGCTCAATGAAAACATATATGTGCTTTAAATAAACCCTATTTCATACACCTTAATTAGTATAGCATAAACGCTGAATAAAAATGAAGTCCCTGACGTGTGGGGATCGATCTCACAATCTCCTGCACGTGGCTACTGTGCTACGGCGTCGGACAAACCCAGGCCACCGTTAAGGGTTATTGGCCAACCTCAATTAATTGTTTTAGCTGATCTTATATATTGTATTTAACTATCCATATAGTTACTATTAGACTGTGATCAACTGATTTTGTTAGAAAAGGAACAAGGATTGAAAATCAAAAGAGAAATCTAATTTACACCATTTAATTGGTTTGTTCCAGTGGCTTCGAGCAATATAATGAATACAGGACGTTTTCTATCAAAACACGAAATATTATGGAAATACCTTTACCTGCTTTTATTTCGCACAGTTATTTTACCCTTAAGTTTTTACAAATTGTTTAGTAATTTGATAATTTTTCGTTTATACATAAAATAAATATTCATGCAAAACCTCTATTAACATATTGTTCACCACCATCTTCAATCAACAACTGCTAAACGGTTATAAACAGATGTTTTGATTTGTATTGTTAACATTTTGATTCTCCATAAGCGTAATGTTAATTTTTTAGATTTTTAACTTAATATTACAAGAAAACTGGAATTTTGCTGGACATTAGACCTATCTAGAACTTATTTTCTACTCGGATTAGTTATTTAAAATTTAAAGAAAATCGTTAGAGCCGTTTTCGAGATCCGTGTGCAAATATATATAGTATTGTAGTATTGGATACTATTGTAAATACATATTTTAATGTGAATAGTATTTTATTTCAATTAAACCATTTTTCTTAATCAAATTTTCATGTTTTAGAATATTTATTTCATGCCAAAGACGAAAGGTTACCTCACAAACCTTTTATAACCGTGCGAGGGACGGGTAACTTGACTGGTTATGTGTTAAACTAGTCATGGATTTTGTGTCATCTGTATATGTAACGGAAGTAAAGCTTGTAAATTTTGAGTACTGAACCCCTAAACCCCCCCTCAAAGTGAGGGATAGTGTTTATATGTATGGGAAGTATCAAACATGCCATGATACGAAACATGATACGAACACAGAATGATTGTCCCGGCGGCTATCACACAGTAAAATCCGCATTGAAAAGCTTTAAAAGTCCTGTTTTGATCGAATCAACTGTATTAGCAATGCACAGTAATTATTGTTATTTGATAGAACATTAAAAACTTTACCTATGCTGGGATGTACCAACCTAATAAACAAATTTAGTTATACAACTTCAAATAATTTAGGCCCTACTGCTTTTTCGTTCGTTACAACAGACTAATTAAAAATTAGCCGTCTTTAATATCAGAATTTAACGTGCTTACATTAGTACAATGTTCTATCCTCTATAAAATTCTGTTTAGGGCACATTGCTGACATAATTTTTCGTTTTGAAACAGGATTGTTCGACATTTTGTTTACGCGAGTGCGTCTGGAGGAGGTCGGTCCCTATTGAGGGACCGATCTATTGAGAAAACTCTTAAAACACTTGTTGAAAATTAAATATTCTTTAAAGTTCAACCCGAAATGAAACATATTTTTTTTAAATGCTTAGTTAGCAAAAATGTTTATATAAAAAGCAAACTGGACATCAAAATAGTGGGATTGACCATAATCCCGCTATTATATTGTAGGCGTATTGCATAAGAGGAAGCCGCCCTCCTGTCTCACTTTCACTGCCAATGTCACTTCGTCTCATTCGGTTTTTGTAAAACTTTTTATTTAAACAAATGTCTTTCAATCTCCAGCGTTTGAGGAAAGTTACCATGAGCTCCGTCCTCCGGGCTATCGATGCTGAATAAAACAGCTGTTGTTAAAATTGGGTTAACCTGAGGTGAATCTCGGCTAATTTCGTAATTAGTCGTAATCTGTGATAAGGAATCAAGAGAGTCAAGGGAAGTCAGTTAAATGAATAACGGATTTATTTATAAGCACTAACACAGCATGTTTCTTTCCATAAGACCACTTTCCCAAATATAGCATAGGTAAATATTTATCAGCGTAGAGTATAGCCAACTGCCAATGAAAACACGTTATAACTCACTATTGTGAAAGCCTTTGTGGGTTATCACAATAAAGTAATGTTCATTTCTCAGATTTCACATAAGGAAGTTATAACGTATTTTCATTTGCCTCTACTTTTTGCTGGTAAATATTGTCTTTGTACCCTAGTTTAATCTAACTACTAAGTTAAACTAGATTTAGATCAAGCGTCTCTTAGATATTGGGTTCAAACCTATGAATAACTAATAATATATCAATAAATGTTAATGTTTATAATTCTATCAGCAAAAATAACCAGAGTTCAAAAATAAAAACCTCTTCTACTGAGGTCTCAGCAAATATTTTACTTCTTTGTGACAATTATTAGATACGGCAGACCTTGAAACCAATGAAAATTTTATTATTATGTGTTTGTCTTTTAATGAATTTACTTATTTTTATACTTAGTTTCTTTTAATTTATTTCTTTATTTAATATGTAATAACAATAATAATAACACTCTTGGTTTTGTTTTTACAATACAATATATTTTTTGAGATAGACAAAAGTGATGCTAGCCTATGATGGAAATATTTCACTAATGTTTTTAATAAATTAATAGTTTATTAGTAAGATGGATTCTTATCTCAGGGTCAGGGAATTCGTGTTGTCTTGAATAACGTTTGATTAAAATAAATAATTGTCCACATTGAATCTGATTGATTGATTCAGTTTAACTTATGTAGTGATATGCGTTTTTAATTGTCCTTAAGGGAAGTCCAATTTTCCCTAAATTTTTTATAAATAGATTGATTTTATGTAATATTAGAAAAAGGAAAGTTAGATATAAATTTAATATATAATAATAATAATAACTAATTGAAATTTTGGATTTAGGACTTTGATAATTAGTAGCCTTTAGACCTTATGTAAAAATTCAGATGGAGGATTTTACCACACTGTAGTCACTTCAGCTCACATAAATAAATGGATCTTATAATAAAAAATTGAAAATTAATAAATTTGGATGTGAGCCTCGTCTCCTAAATTTAATTATATACTAGGGAGTGGTTCACTAAGGAACTGTGCCCTTTTACATTATATTTACATTTAACACTGGGGAAGTATCAATAGGTTCTTTCTCTTCTAAGGTGTTGCAGTTAATTCATTGTTGAGGTACATAGTTGTATTACATGTTCTCTGGTCACTGAATTTAGGACCTTAAGGACTAATTTTAAAATACTGAATAATATATTAAATTTTGATGTATTGCAATTTTCTTACATATATAAATAATTTGATGAGAGGTGTGTTGATTTATATTGATTTGATTTATGGATATGCTAAATATAACTTTTGGTAATTTATTAAATAAGAAACATTTTGGTAGGAATTATGTATATAAATAAATATTATATGATATGGTGATAGTAACTTTTCGGGGAAGGGTGATAAAATGATTATTTTGAACACAAATAGGAATTAATTATTATTCTGTATGAAGACGTACAGAATAATGCTATGATGTTTTAACAAACTTAATATTAAATAATGAATGGTTACATGAAATACTACAATTTAAAATTGCTAAAAAAACATAATTTTTTTAAAAAAATATATAATTTTAAAAATAAAATTTATTTATTTATCGTTCGTGTCTCTCTAATGTATTCTACTGAATCATAAATTTGTCTCAAACGTTCAAAGCTGAACTGGTTGATAATAATGATAACAGGAAAGACAGGGACTATCCCACTGACATGCAAATGCCAGTAGATCCCCTGAACTTTGGCGTAACTGGGTGAAACACATGCTTTATGTCCGCCATAAAGCCCGACCACCATCCGGATTATTCAACTCCGTAAATGTCATACCATTTATTATGCGGACGTCCTGTGCCACTTCAAACAAACCTTACCTAGAGTGGTGTCATGATTGTCATTCCACGTTTCGTGCCTCCGGTCTGGGAGACCGTTTTCACTCACCGGGCAAACTACACGTTAGGAGTCTTCGCTGTCGTAGACCGACGTCAACAGTTTTAACGACAAATTAGGTGTCTTCAGTCCGCTGGACCGATCCCACCTCAGGTGTCTTCGGTGCCGTAGACCGACGTCAACGGTTTTAACGACAAATTAGGTGTCTTCACTCCGCTGGACCGATCCCACTTCAGGTGTCTTCGGTGCCGTAGACCGACGTCAACGGTTTTAACGACAAATTAGGTGTCTTCAGTCCGCTGGACTGATCCCACCTCAGGCGTCTTCGGTGCCGTAGACCAACGTCAACGGTTTTAACGACAAATTAGGTGTCTTCAGTCCGCTGGACTGAAATATATATAATTAACTTTCGTTTTTGATAACTGTTTAACTCCTGCCAGGGAAAAATGTTCATTATTTTACGTTCTGTAGCTTTAAGTTAAGGTTTTAAACATAAATGTTACAGTTAATGTATGGAAACATAAGATAACTATTTCCCTGCCCCAAAGTGTGATATTACTAGTTCATATGAACTAAATCCTACTCGTTAGTATTTTCATATAGTGTAATGGATGTAACGCAGTATCCATGATGTAAGGTCCAGTCTCGTCGTCACAACGATGATCGCCCGGTAGGCGTCAGCACAACGCCGCCGCCGCCGCCGCAGCTGCCCTGCCTGTTACTGCCTATACTGCCCTCTCACTTTCGCCCATCAACCCAGCTCCGCTCGACCGTTCCGGATGTTGATGGCCATCATTGTTGACACCCGCCGCCCCGTCTCCTCAGCACTTCCTATTCAACCGACCGACATTTCCGGTTGGACTACACCTTTACAATTGTTTTACAGTGTTTAAGTGTATAATTTAATAATTCAATAAAGGCCTGCACATACCGGAGCAATACTACACGCGATACCAGAGCGTACTTTTAACGCGAAACTTTTTCTTGGGAACTCTCAAGCGATAGCAGTGGTCCTTGCAATACCACGATGACTTATAGAGCCGCACATACTGAAGTGATCCGCGATATTGTAGCGATATCGCGTTATCGCTGCATGCAGTGATCGCAGCGATACATTGCGGACAAACCATGAATTACTCAGTTTGGTCTGTCCTGTGTCACTGCAAACATCAATATGTCATGTACAATTGAACACTTATTAGAAATTGTTTATACATACCCGGCTATTTTATACTTTCCCATCTTGGACACTGGCATTAGCTAAGTGAAAGGGCGATTTAATCAGCTGAAAGAAATAAACTCTATATTTGGATTTCTATATAATATTGATGCCCTAGAAGACAAACCAACAAAGTATGTTCAAGAGCAATTCCTTAACCTCGAAAAAACCTTTGGCCACAGATCAATCAAAAAATACTGATGCAGTAGAGGTGACTGGTGTACTTCAAGCTATTTCAAGACGAGTGAAAAAAACAGTCAACCCCAAAGGACGTCCTCGACTTAGTTTTAGAATCCGACATAAAAAAAAAAAAAAATTCCATATTAAACTCCGTAACTACAAAACACCAAAAAAAAAAAAAAAAAGAACATCAAAAAAAAACAAAACAAAAATACATAAAAAAAAAAACAAAAAAACAAAAAATGAACAAAAAATAAAAAAAAAACAAAAAAAAAAAATAAAAACAAAATCAAAAGAAAAAAAACAAAAAAAAAAAAAAAAAAAAAACGTAAAAAAATAAAAAAAAAAACATCAAAAAAAAAAAAAAAAAAACAAAAAAACAAAAAAAAAAAACAACAAAAAAAAAAAAAAAAAAAAAAAAAAGACAAAAAAACCAAAAAAAAAAAAAAAATAAAAAACAAAACAAAAAAAAAAAAAAAAAAAAACAAAAAAAAAAAAAAAAGATCAAAAAAAAAAACAAAAAAAAAAAAAACAAAAAAAAAAAAAAAAACCAAAAGAAAAAACACAGAAAAAACAAAAAAAAATAACAAAAACAAAAAAAAAAAAAAAAAAACAAATAAAAAAAGAAAAAAAAAACAAAACAAAAAAAAAGAACAGAAAAAAAAAAAAAAAAAACAATACATAAACAAAAAAAAACAACGATACACAAACAATCAACGAAATACGAACCCGATCAAAATCGCAAAAAGAATGAGAATACCTCCGGGAACCGTCCCTGCGGACTTAGTTTTAGAATCCGATATGGAAGAAAATTTCCCAAATTAGTACGTTGCGTGGCGTACACTACCTAACACTACCAGTGTTGGTAACATCAGGAGAGAGAAAGCTTAAAATCATAAAAAGTTATCTACGGTCATCTATAACCCGAAACAGATTGTTAGGCATAGCAACGATTTCTATTGAACAAGAGATTACACCGAACATTGACCTCAATAGTTTGGTAGTAATATTTGCCAAACAGAAAGCCAGGAAAAAAATTAAAATTGTTCAATTCCTCTCCCAGTACGTAGCGTAAGTAATGGTCCGGAGATATATCCAAAGTGCATCCTTGTACCTAATTTCACAAAGGATAGACGATCAGCTTGGTCTTAGGGTTTGTGCACAGACATCAGCCAGAAGCCACATTTTGGATATTATGGAGCTTCCAAACAGATATATACTCTTCACTAGATTGAAAATTTTGACGGAAAAATACTTTTCCAGATACTATGTATAAGGGGAGATAGTAAAAAGGTTCTCAAACCTCTTTGGTAGCCGTCTATGCCTAAAAACTGAAAATATTTTATTACTTTCGTGGTATTATATTTCGAAAATTTATTCTCTCAGGTATCAATTTATAAATTTTCTTCAAATGAACCGTTAAATTTAGATCAAGACTGTGTCCAACACAACTTAAGTGTGTACAAATATACGTTGAATGGCAATGTAAATCAAGCCATATTATACCGGATAATTTTTGCAACACAGTAAAAGGTCTTGAAAAAGTCAGAAAGACGTTGAATGTGAAACCAAGAAACCCATTAATAAACCAATAAACTGTTTTAGTTGAACATTGCTGAACAACTAGTTTTGGTTTAAATGCCATTGAAGTGAATTGCTACAATAATCGATTACTGTACTACAACTGTAACAAGTTACAAAATAATCAGGACGTTTTCAATCAATCCAATAACGAAAGACGAAGAACGAAGATTATCATTGAGTAATGTTGCGCAACCGCAACCGGGGGAAATGACCGAGGGTCGGTGAAATGCGTTCAGAGAAAGGCGGGAATGCAGTCGGAATGTACCTCCGGTGAGCGCGTCCCTGCGGACAATGTAACCGAGTCGGGGGAATATTAGAGCGAAGCGTCAGACCGGGTGACGGTGTCAAATCAAAGGAAAGGAGAATCTTCAATTCCCAGCTAAACCTTCGCTAATTAGATTTAAGGATAACATTTTTTGACCTTGTAGATATTAAAATATTAAATATTTAAATATTAAAATTTTTTAAATACATATTAAAATAGTTAAAATTAATTACAAGTAAATTTAGATGTAAATTGATTAATGTTTTTTTCCTAATATATATTTTCATTTATATAGTACAGCATTTGAATTTACGAAATCGAATACGTACATGGAGGATGCGAAAAGGGGATTCTCACGATCCACTATCTCATTGGACCTGAGAATAGGTAGTATAACCGTACAAATCTATTTACATTTTTTACTTCTCTTAGTACATGGAGTATTTCAATAGAATTTCAAAAATTGAAATTGAAAACTGAAATTCAAAATATAATAACAATACATGATTCGTATTGTTTTTGTCAAAATCTTCGAATTTCAGTTTAGAGTAGGTATATCCGTTTTAAAGTCCCCTAAATCCAAAAAAATGTCTGTCTGTCTATGTGTGTGTCTGGATGTGTACAGAGCCAAAACCTACCCCGTTGGTTCGATTTAGATGAAATTTGGCATGTACGTATATATTCAACGTATCTCCAGGAGTTTTTCGTTTTTTTAAGGGTAGGGTTTTTAAGGTTTTTAAAGGGTAGATCACCGCTAAAAACCCTTAAAAACGTGAAAAATCCAAATTTCTCCAAAATGGCTCTAACGATTTTGATTAAAATTTGCATGTCTGTAAGGATTGCGGTTCAAAAGTTATAGGCTTTTAAATGTGAATTTTTTTCAGCGAAAACAATAAACATAAAGTAGTAACTTGACGAGCACCATTTAAACCAGGTTAAAAAACAAAACAAATTAGTATTTTTAATTATTTGTCTACGACTAACGGTTACAGAAAAAAGTTAAATTTGCTGTCCATGGTAAACCCAGTACGTTGTCTGAAAGTGACCAATGTTATTCTTATGGAGAATATTAAAAAGTCAATTTTTCCTTTTTTTCCAACAGTATTCCATGAAACTTGCTATGAAACGTAAGGTCAAATCACCCAACAAAACCAATGTAGGAGGGGCTGTCCCCCATAACATTCTAACAATTAATTTAACTTTGTTTCTCTTGTTGCCATTTTCGGAAATGGGATGATTATTTTTGAAACATTAAATTAATTATTAAATTATATTTAATTAACTTAATATGATAGTTTAATTAAAGATTGTCTTTTAAAATTTATTTAATGGAGGAAGTATGTGTCAGTTCTACAGAAACCGTTTATTTAAAGTTTAAACAAATAATTTGGAGCTACAAAGACATTCCATTTCAACTGCTGCCCAGCTAGGCGAGCAATGGTTTTGAACCGCACAGTGTAAATGTGGGTAAACGGACTAAACCAAACACTCACGCCAGTCTCACAACGTTATAATTACTCACTGACTGATTGAATAATTTTACTTGACCATTTTATTATGATTCTAATGATTATTTAAAAGCATGATTTTAATTTTGTAAGTTCCAAAGTGCATAGTAATCTATGTTAGCAATAAAAAACTTCGTTTAGGGTGGAAGTAATCCTTCTTTGTATACCCTACTGACTTTAAATAGAGTAAATTAACTTACTCTACAAAAGATATTCGTATGATATAAAGTCTACATACTAAAGTATCAATACCTCATTTAATAACTAAAAACTTTGGCGAAATTAGCACTTTATTCTCCCACTATGGTTAGTTAGGGGGGGAATTTCTTACAACTTATTTTAAAACTATAAATTTCAATTTTGTGGAAAATTAAATAAGCTTCAGCAGTTTCCACCTTCTTGGGATCACATTTCAAGTTCACTGACCGTTTTCTTTTATGATTTTTTTGTTGAAGTTTACAGCGGTTTCTCAAAAACCGGAAAGAGCGGAGAACCGCACGTGTGTCGTTTTGTCGTTTTTATATGACGTTCCACACGCTTTGGTGGGAAGAGCAAGTTCATCAACAAGTTCAGTTTTTACTATTTTGTTAATTTCGATAAGTATCAATATCAGTTTCGATTTCCCCCCGTTCACACTCTTATAGTCTCAATCGGTTTGCTAATCACAATATGGTCTATATTTACTATTGAATAATTATTTGTAACTACTGATCAAATAGTTTAACGATGCTGCACTAGAATATTGAGTAAGGAAGTCAGGTAGCTCGAGTGCAACGTAGAAACGTTGTCTTTGAATAATTCAATTAACCCCTCAAATAGACACTGTAAAAAAGGTATTTTTAGCAAATTTCCCATTGGGAAGAAGCTATTTTTGTAGGTCTCAAGGCAAAACTTAAGCCATGAATCATGTTTTTTTGTTTTTTGGTGCCCAGAGGGCAAAAACAATAAGCCATACCAAGACCAATACCATTACAATACCATTTTTAAGAGTTATCGTGTCCACAGACACACACAAACATATATTATATATATATATATATGTGTGTGTGTGTGTGTGTGTGTGTGTGTGTGTGTGTGTGTGTGTGTGTGTGTGTGTGTGTGTGTGTGAGTGTGTGTGTGTTTGTGTTTGTGTGTGTCTGTGGACACAATAACTCTCTTAAAAATGGTCCGAATAAGACCAAATTTTGTAGAAACGTGTATTCTTACATTAGTTTGGACGAGTTATACGACGTAGTCCAGATATATGGGTCAATCGGAACGGGTGGTTCAGGGGGGGGTTGTATTAAAAAATTCGGTTATTTTAGTTTTCATATGTAATTAGAAATAATTTGATTTTTATTTTTCAACATCGGAATCAGCTTAGCTTTTTCTCTATCTACAATGGTAACCAAGATAAAAAAATCCAAACACAGTAACTTACTTGTATTTTGGGGCTCCAATGTTAATCTTGCGGAGGATAAGGACAAATTAATATTTCACTTACCTTTCTATATTTTTGGATGGAACTTGATATTTGGCTACATGTGGTTGAGATCCATCCATTTATGCTTAAAAATCATAGTTTATGTATTTATCATGGCAGCTAACCTCCATACTCTATTCCCTATACTATTTACTCATGTTAATAATATAGGCAATAGGTAAACCTCTTTATTTATGGACAGACGTTGATGGAACTTGGTATACATGGTAAAACTAAATATTTTTATGCTAGAAACACCTAATTTCAGTGTTCCTCACAGCAGAAAACCTGCATACTTTTTCCCATGTTAATCTTAAGGAGAATAGGCAAACTCATATTATGGACAGATATTGATAAAACTTGGAATATGGTCAAAATAAATATAGTTTATGGTAAAAATGTCTACTTTCAGCGTTCAACACAACAGAAAACATGTATACTTTATTCCATAACAATCTTATGGAGATTAATCTTGGAGTTAATCGTATAGGCAATCTCTCTTATTTATTATGAATATTAAACCTGTTTTAAATTTTTATTGATTTGGAAATTCGCTGAGTACTCAGGTCTGCTGCGACAGAGATATTTTGTAATTGTTCTATAAACGTAAGTTTTTCTTTTTTAGACTTATGAAATTCCCCGAAGGAGAAGAATTCATCATGATATTCAAAAGAGTTAATGATACGGTTAAATAGTAAAGTTTATTATACCACGGTATAGAAGTGTAAAAGGTGTCGTACATCGAGACTGATTGTTGCTCGGTGGAACATAAGATGATGGTTAACAAGGTGTGTAAAGTGCTGATCAACTATGAAGAGATAGTTAACCTCTTGATGTGTTCCAACTGTAATCCGAGATAAAAATTACAAAATATGAAATAAACTTTTTTGTATTTAATCTGACACATTAAATAAATATATTGTACAATGTTCATCGAAAATGTTCATGAAGAAGACTAGTGCCCCTGGCAAGTGCAATGATCATAGACCTTTGGCAAGTTCATGAGACTAAAGTTTCTGGAAATTAAATTGATCATTGATCTATGGATAGTCCATGAGACTGGTGTTCCTGGCAATTACAATGTTCATCAATCTGTGGCATAGATCACTTTCACACATAGACACTTTGATGAACATTGTAATTGCCAGGAACACCAGTCTCATGAACTAACTACCATTAACCTGTGGTCAGTCCATGAAACTAGTGTCCCCGGCAATTACAATGTTCATTGACATTGATATTCAAAGTGCTGAATGTTATATTAACCCTTACATAAATAATTTTCATATTGACAGTTCTCTGGTAAATTTGATATTATAAATTTGACTGGTTATTAGTTTTCTCACAATTAATTTAAGTGGTATGTGTTATATAGCTATTTTATATAGGTACCAATATAAAAAAAAGTTCAAAAGTGAATAATTTAAACTAATGTGTAATTATTTTAATCAATAAGGTATACATATTTATATATATATATATATATATATATAGATATATATTGGTATATATATAGATATATATATATTGGGTATACATATTTAAAAATATGTATACCCAAAAAAGTCATATTTTATCTGACAAAATACAACTAAAAATATTGGAACTACGAGAATTAAACCTCAAACAATTTGGAATTGGAAGAAATGAACCCAACCATTTTGCGAAGTTTCAAACATTTAAAAATGATTGAATGCATTTGGTAAAAATACATTGCGAAGATCGGACGCAAGTGTACTGCTCTGAGAAATGTTATACTTCTCAAATTACAGTTAGTTATTATAATATACATATTATAATATATATGTTTGGAATACCAGTAACACTATTTTCATTTCGAAGTAAAATGACCTTTCATTCATTGAGCAGGGAATGACATTATTAATAAATATTTTCAATAGGTATAAGTTTAAGTTTTAATAATATTTTCAAGAAAGAAGTTGTTTTTTGAAATAAAATCTATTGTTGCCTTGATTTCTTATTATTCATAATTACCCTTCGTCAAGTCGATTGAAGAGCAAGAATTTTTTCCGGAAGGAGGAAGAAGACCTTTCCAACACGCCCGAGTCGTTGCTGCCAGCAATGACAATCAATTAAATTCAATCAAGAAATCCTCTCTAACTATAACCCTTCTATTTTATATATATATAGCCCAAAGAGCCTTTCTTTGGTCAGTTGTGTTCTGTGTCTCTTTGATATTAGACCAAGACAAAGAATGTCGTCTAGAATCCTGTCTTTTGTAAGTTGCTATATAATTTTAGTTTTTTAAGGTATTTATATATTTTTACAAAGACTGCTTTTTGCTGTCATTAAAATTTAATTAATAGGTTACATATGTTTTTAATCCTATAACATGTTGACAAAATCTTGGACATAATATCTATCAATTGTTTTTATTTGTGTATCTAATAAAAGACTTATAACGTCTATTTATCCTAAGTTCAATTCAATTTATTATCATAAATACAACAATGGATACGTGGGGATTGTATTGGATGTTCAATAAAAACTGTTGAATGAATTTTTTTAATTATCATATCACTAAAGCTTTGTTAAATCTTTCATCTCCTTAATAAACATTACCGTTATTTCCAGCCTATCAATAATACCTCAATCAACCGGTGCAACAAGATACTTTTTTTATACATACTAGTGTTTTTTTCTTAACTTTTACTTACACATATCCTACTTTTATCCTTTTTCATCACAAATATATGGTATATTGTAATTTTAGATAGGTATTTTCAGTACAATTCGGCTATAATATACTACACTATATAATATGTTACACTTTGAAGATTCGATATGTTTTGTGAGAAAAAAATATAATACCAAACGGCTCTTCTTTCAGATAAAATTATATTTATATAACGTTTAATTGACAAGAAATGGGATGAGTACAATTAAAATGATGGGATGATTAAATTATTATTTATTAAAATACATTTATGAGAATTACTGACGTATTTTGTCAAGGTTTTGTCTTACAAGAGAACCTTCGCATGATTTAGATCGGTCAGTATATGTTTTTGATCAAGTATTTTTATGGCTTATGTTCCCTAACAAACACTAAGAACCAAGTGCTGAATGTTTGAATTAGAAAAATTGAAATTAGAAAAGTTTTCTTTCTCCGTATCAAATATTACATTCTTTTTAATATACTAAATCGTATAATAATTGTTTAAAATGTTAACACCTACCAATCTGATTTTATAATTTTCTTGAACCAATAACAGGACATTAAAACGCCAAGTGTAGTAAAAACTCGTGACTTTGATCCATTAATAATACTGTGGGAGATTCATAGAATCTGGGCTGTTACGGTGGAAGAGGACTCGAAAATTTTACTCCGGCGCCACAGTTCAGGCGACGAAGAGGCCTAAAGTTTGAGCCAATGAACTTTTAAATTTACTGTACGACGTTAATCCGAAAAGACCATCCTCATAATTAGACCATTTCGTAATTCGG
The DNA here is from genome assembly GCA_023375725.1 of Nephotettix cincticeps. NCBI lineage: Eukaryota > Metazoa > Arthropoda > Insecta > Hemiptera > Cicadellidae > Nephotettix > Nephotettix cincticeps. Next base: position 85,539,954 of record CM041791.1, on the reverse strand, counting down.
ATGCAGTGTATCGGATTCCACGTTAAACTGTAGGTCCCTTAGATATGCCACCGACTGTTCGGCTATTAATTAACAGTTATGTTTAAGAAATATGTCAGCCTTAGTCAGTAACAAGACTACAAGATCGCGCCACAACCATACTACACTCGTTTCTTATTCATACTTGGCTTAAAATACCTACCTTGTGGTACGCTCGCCATTTCAATAGTCTCAAAGATTTTACTGCTGTGAGTGATCTATGGCCCGTGCCCGGCAAACTACTTGGAGAAGTGAGGGGTAATCAGGGATGGTAAGGAATGGTGAGGGATACTGAGGGTAATGAGGGGTGTTGATTGTAGGTGAGGGGTGTTGATTGTAGGTGAGGGTTGTTTGATTGTAGGTGAGGGGTGTTGATTGTAGGTGAGGGTTGTTTGATTGTAGGTGAGGGATACTGAGGGTAATGAGGGGTGTTGAAGTAGGTGAGGGGTGTTGAAGTAGGTGAGGGGTGTTGATTGTAGGTGAGGGGTGTTGAAGTAGGTGAGGGGTGTTGGTTGTAGGTGAGGGGTGTTGAAATAGGTGAGGGGTGTTGGTTGTAGGTGAGGGGTGTTGAAGTAGGTGAGGGGTGTTGGTTGTAGGTGAGGGGTGTTGGTTGTAGGTGAGGGGTGTTGGTTGTAGGTGAGGGGTGTTGGTTGTAGGTGAGGGGTGTTGAAGTAGGTGAGGGGTGTTGGTTGTAGGTGAGGGGTGTTGAAGTAGGTGAGGGGTGTTGGTTGTAGGTGAGGGGTGTTGAAGAAGGTGAGAGGTTTTGATTGTAGGTGAATGGTGTTGATTGTAGGAGAGGGGTGTTGAGGGTGGTGAAGGACGGTTTGTCTTAGCTATATTTGTAGAATACGACTGAGAGTTTTCTCTAGTTTAAGTTTTCTTTGGGAATTTAATTGCCTCAAAATCAATTACACCAAAGAATTGTTTTAACTAGTTGATATTTTAATTAATTGTTTCTCAGTTTTTTTTTAATTCCTTAATCGTAGATACACACACACAAATATATATATATATATATATATAAATACTATACTGTACTGATGGTATTCGTGCTATGTATTGGTGGGGTGCCACAACTTTACCCCGAGGTGACTCAATGGGAATTAATTTCATTCTTTAGAATATAAAGTTTAAGTTATACCAGTAATTTATAATTTATTTAGAAGTTTGATATGTTTGACAGGTTTCCATTGTTGCATTGATCACTCTAGTTAGAGCAGAGGGTGACATTGTGGAGCGTGACTCAAAAAATGCAAACAAAAGAGGGACGAGGGGCCTGACAGGAATACCCGGCGTTCTGTAAGTGTATAATATTTGATTTAAAAACACTATGTTAGCTATTCATACCAATAATATTCCTGAACAGGCGAAGCTGTTTTAGTTTATCTATTAATATTTGAATAATACATTTTGATAAACTATTACGGAATATTTTGTTGAAAGTTGTTTTAGTTTGTATTTAGGCGTAAAATTATTAAAATACTTAACTAAAATCGTATCAATTATGCATTTAAGAATAGAATAAGAATTAGAATGATTTATTTTCTCCAATGTTGACAAATGTGACTCATACAAAACATAATGTACAAAATTCTCAACAATAAATAAAAAGAATAATTCAACTCAAAGTTATTTTTAATAGTAAATTAATGTCCTTTTACGTTGCCAGACTGACAGCTTTATTTAAAGAAAACGTAATTATTAGAGCAAATTAAAAAAAAGTTTTCAAGTTAATATCATTGATTGGAGAAAAGCTAGGGCCTCTAAGGCAAAGCCTGATTAGAGGTTCCATCTCTAAAAATTAAAAGAAAACTAATAGAAACAGCGGTCAGATAATTAAACATATATATAAAATCAAAACTGGTCTCTATATCAAAATAGATTAAAAATAATTTTGATGTGCCGTATTATATATATTAAAAAATAATAATAATAAAAGTTCACTGTGATATTTGTAATTTTAAAACAGCGCACCGCACTTCACCATCAGGCGGCTCTGGCACCTCCCCGGGGGTTTTCCCCCGACGTTGGTCTCCCCAGGTGCCGTCAAAGCTCACAGTATGCAATACTTAGTCCCTGTATCGCAAAGCAAGCTACATTGCGCAAAAAATCAATGTCCTTTAAACTAAAAAGCCATTTCTTTAATTTATAAAGTTTACTAAGTTTTTGCATTCTATGGTCACCGTGGAAGTGTGACTGATGGTACAATAGAAAAAAATTCAAGTTTCGAGTGCAATTTTGAACAATCGAAGTGGGGCTATGGATCTGTGGCTACCATACATTTGCGTGGGCGACTGGGAGTGCCTCATCGTATGCAATTCCAAGCCACCAGTGTGTTGATGCATCCACGCCGTTCACCTAGCCTACATAGATACTAACCATATGAAAACTCTCCATTGTTTATTTTAAAATATCCATTTGAACACTTGATAATCCAATGTCAAGTACAGTATTGTAGTAGAGATCCACGTTGACCTGACCTAGCTGGTTCATGTTGCAGATACAGTCCGTACTCTCCGCACGTCCACACCGTACCCGTGCCACAGCCTTTCCCCGTCCCAGTGCCACACCCAGTCCCGGTCCATGTCCCCAGGCCGTTCCCGGTCACCGTCCACAAGCCCGTGGGCCTCCCTGTCCCGGTGGGCGTCCCTGTCCCGGTCAACGTCCCGGTCCCCAAGCCCTACCCCGTCCCTGTCCCTGTCAACCTCCCCCACGGGCCCACGGGATACCCAGGAGCATTTGGAACGCAAACGGGAGACTTCGCTGGTCCTTTTTCACACTCTTCACTGGCGACGGACCCAGGATTTTCTGGAAGGTTTGGCTACGGACTGGGAATCTACGGCAACCCTGGGACTCCTCCCTTCCCCATGGCTCACCCAGGGCTGGCGGTAGCGTTGGCGTCTCTAGCGTCCAGCCCGTCCCATCTGGACCCTCTGAGCCCTCATCCGTCAAAGTACTGACATAGTAATATCATCTCAGTCAAATTTATAAATAAGTTATAGTCATTTTTGTGAGCTTTAAATTTATTTTCAGCCTTTCCCTTAAAGTTTAGATAGATATTTTCAATAAATGATTGTCAATAACAAGGATTATCTTGTAACTTGACCACACGTTATTTATCTGACAGTAAAAATTGATTATCGTTCCAACAGTTACAAACATTATGGTATCAATAGGACACAAAGGCTATCAACATGACATGTAGAACGCTTTTGTTACTGATCCGATATCGTGAACGTTTTAGTCCAATACCTTTGGGATTTAAAATGAAAACATATATAAAATCTAGTAATTTAGACTTCAAAAGCCTAATAACAGTGAGTAATATTTGCATAAACACAGTGGTTTGATCTCTATGATACAACTAATTTTTTAAATGTTAAGATTAAAATGTGATTGGGATATGATTTGTTGTATTTTTAATTTAGCTTAGTCATTTTGTTTCGTGTTTATGCTTTTATAAAATGTATTCTCATCAAATAAAAGTGTTCTTAATAAAAAATAGATATACACAAATAATTCATTAATTCAACGTCTTCGTCATATTCATTATATGCATAACGAATAACTCGACTATTGTTAATATGATTTCAATAGGAATATGTGTCATACCCATATCAAGACTATACCTATACATTCAAAAACACTCATAAGGTAAATTAAAACAGAAGGTTAAGTCACCACTAGAGCGACCTATCGGCTCGTTTCATCTCTACGTCCACGGGTTTCTACTTTCTCCCGTCAGATCGTGCTAGTATACGGTACAGAAACTTGATCTTTTCAGGATTAAAATGAACTTATATTTTTTCAAAAAAGTAAGAAAATGTTTTTTGTAATATTAAGAGCTTAATAAAAGAAGATATGGAAGATATTTTTTATATTTCTTTACCAAATCCAATTGCACATCCAATCTGTTTCTAGTTGCTATGTGCTTCTATTCACTTGTTGCCTATAGCACAATTACAAGTAATATTTACCAGCTTACCAGCATAGGTATATTAATACCAGATTTTGAATAGTGTAAGTTAACCACCTTTTGTGAATAATTTAATATTAAATATATCAGACATTTATTACTACACATAGTATTAATATGTCATACCCCTGTATTAATATACTGTTGATTCTGGAGGTTTTTTGAGGAAATTGTATTAATAGATATTAAGTATATTCATCTGTTTTATATATTTATTAAAGTTTTTTATACGTGTTTTAAAGTAGTTTTCATATGAAAACTGCAAATGTGCAGTGATTTTATTTTCAACGTTCAGGTCTAACACTTTAACAATACACTATTTTCTTTAATTTGTACGAATTTATATTTCGAAAATTGTAAACATACATACACCAAAAACTCATTATGCCTGTTACACCACACGTGCTCTTTATTCATCCTCACCTTGACATACTCATAAGGATGGATTGGCCTGTGAACAAATGTGAATATTGCAAATAAGAGAATAAGTTATTCGAAACTTACATTTTATACAGTTATGCTGTGGTATAATGTATACAGTTGTTCATACACGATGGCATAAACTTTATTAATTCCACAGACATATTTACATACTGTACTTTTAAATTAATAATTGGAATCAGTTTTCGAAGTCCACACGCCACTGTCAGAGGGAAGTGTACTAAGCCAATACAGTACAGATACTTTCTGAGAATGTGGAGGTTATTCATTATTCAATATCCTTTACTGGACTTTTTTCCAACGCATCTGTGTTTTTAACTATAAAACGTTTCTGGAGGTGGATAAACTCCTCCCGTTCTCTAGTGATTATTTAATATTTTACATTATAATTAAAGGTTTAAGTAACAGATATTAATTATATCATGTTGTAAATAATACTATAATTATGTGTCATGTGCAATACTAAAACTATATTGATAATGCTAAAAAAACCACAACATTCCGCCTCCGAGCTAGCGGGGCGACTAAAGTATAGCGAGCGCTCAGAACAAGCACTACTTCCAATTCTCACAACACATCCAACATGTGGAGGTGTTAATAATAAACATACTAAACGTCAGAGTAAATTTAAAAAATGTAAAGTCAATAGAGTATAAAGAAACTTATCATGATATTCGTGTATCAATTTCATAAAATTGTGTGGAAAAACTATTATTATTTATTTTAAGTAAATTTAAAAATAAAAAAGAAGAAAAAAATAACGAGAACTTGATATAATTACGCAAGTATTCGTAAAAAAATATATGCTCTCTATATACTGTGTCATAGAACGTAAATTACAAGTTTAATTTGTTTAAAAAATAAATATCAAAGAGTGATTAAGTTATAATAAGAATAAAGCGTTTAACAAATACTACCCCTAATTACAAATTATTGTACGAGTTTAATTTCGTGATGTTACATTGTTACAAAATTTAATTTAAACTTGGAATATTTTAACCTATATTCATAATCTTGATAAAATCTGTACAATAGTTTAATTGCTACTTAAAATGTATAATATAAATCATCTATACAACGTTTGATATTTTACAAGAACTCCCCTATATAATGGTAAGTTGGTTCACCGATTTTTGGATATTGAATTGGATAGGTATTCATACTCCAAGCCAAAACATTAAAGGTTTACACGACTCATCAATTAAGTAGCAGCCATTACAATCAGTCATTGTGCGCTTCAAGCACGATGTCACCGTTAGACGTCATCTAGTATTTACGTCATCTAGAGGGTTATGACGGTGCCCCATCTACGACACTGTACGGGCTGAATAGTCGACCTGTGATGTACCTAAGAGCTTATTTGACATGACTGTAATTATTGTAGAATAATATTTTATCAAAAGAGATTATAGGCTACATACGATACAGGTTAATATTAAGAAAAATATATTAGTATAGGCCTGGCCTTGTAAATTTCACATATAAATATACATGCTGTTTTTTTTTCAACCAGAGTTGGAATTTTTTTGATAACAATTGCATGCCGCAGTTTTATGATTTAAGATTCTGACTACATTGCGATAGATTAAATTTGATTTTAAGCTACTTCATAGAAAATATATGATATTTTTTGTGAACTGTTGAACCAATAAAGCGTGGTAAGAACGTAGAATAATACTTTAAAAGATGCAAAAATTGACGTCCTACAAAATAATCTGAAAACAATATACCGTCCGAACTATAATGCATGACTTTTTGCGAATCCCATTTTTATGAATCATTCTTATTGGATAAAAAGGTACCAGCTATGACTTAAAACGTTTTTATCATAGTTCATGGCTGTTTAGAAATACTGAACTGAATAATTATTTTAAACAGACTTTCGATGGCCTGATTTATTCACAATAATTATTCACGCTAGGTAGTATGCATTGATAAGCGTCCTATCAAACTCCCCTTCAATACCACAACTACATCCATCTCGTTGCGATGAAGACGTTACTGGGTAACAGATTCCACAGGAGACATCAACGTAAGGTATGGCAGAAGCGCTTGTCTTGACTACGTTGATCTACGAGGTGTCACATCTTCGCTTTTTCTACTTGAGACTCGTCAATCAGTTACTGTACTTTGAAGGGACTGTTACTCAATCCCTGGGCTGGGATTTGGAGCAGAGTGATCGTCGCAGTTACAGATCAAGTTTATTCGTCCACGGTGAAGGGATAGTACCGGAGCCAGCAAAGGAAGCTTGCTCCGTGTTAAAATTCTATCTGCTAGCAGACTGAAATACTCTCATCATTCAGTGATCTCGTCCAAACACAGATTGATTGAAACCCCCGTTACATGTGACTGAGGTCATTACAATGAGGTTGCTTACAATTCACGCTCATGTTTTGCTCACACTTCAGCCTGTAATAAAAGAACACTCAAATATCAATTAAAATCTGAGAGGCTATGAGGAAGTATGAAATCATTAAATTAAGAAATCAAGCTCAATTCAATATCAATTTGGACTGAAATAGGCATGTGTTTTTAGGCTCTGCTATCCAGTAAATTATATATTTATCATAACCAAGATTGTAACTAAGAGACGCTATAGTAAATGTATAAAGTCAAACAAATAAAAAGGTGTAATACACCCGGCGCAGCAGACCTGCGTATTTGGTGAACTTGCAAATAAATAACAATATATAACAGGTTCGATCAATATCCGTAATATATAAGAGAGTTGGCCTATGCTCCATAAAATTAACATGGCAAAGAGTATGCAGATTTGCTGCCATGAAAAACACATAAACTATGATTTTTAAGAATAAATGGTTGGCTCCAAACCACGTGTAGCTAAATACAAAGTTTCATAAAAAAATATTGGTTAATAAGGGGAATATTACTTTTCCTTATCCTCCATAAGATTAGTACTAGAGCCTCTAAATGCAATGTACTGTTTAATTTTTTTAATATCTCGGTACCTCTTCATAATAGAGCAAAAATTTAAAGAACTGACCTGTGTAGTTTTTGAGCTAATTCTTAAAGATTAAAAGATTAAATTTGAAATTTTTGAAATTTGCATGTGAAAAAACCAAAAATCCATTTTTGGGGTACAAACCCCCTCAAAATACCCCTTTATTTTAACCAAGATGTCTGGACTTGGAACTCGTCCGAGTAAATGTAGGAATACACATATCTACTACTACTATCTACTATCTATCACCCGTATGAAGTCTTCTTATGGGGGTACTGTACATAAAAGGCATCATCTACCAGACACGAGTAAATGCATTAAATCAAATGATATAGATTTGCTGCAGACTTTCTTCTGATTTATAACAAAATATTTTGGAGAATACAGGGCATTTCGGATGGATCTTAAGTATTAGGTCTACTTAAATGCTGACCGTACCACCAATTAATGAAACACATGCATGTCATATATGTGCCTCTACTATACCACAGGTTTGATAAGTTGTATTCCTTAAATAGAATATGACAAAAATGCACTCATCATCTATGAGAAAAATCTACAAACCGTGTCATATAACACGCTTTCAACGTTTTTGTATTTTAAGTGATTACTTGTATAAATTCAGGTGTACAAAATTGGTAACTAAGTTTACATACAAAATCGTTGCTATGTTTTCGATACCATAGGTATAACATTTAACTTACATATTTAATATAACATTGAGAATTCACTATTTCATTGTTTGAAATTATACTAACCTTAAGCAGACACCCGAACTCTTCATTCTTTTTTTTGTTTGTTATGCCGATATTCTACGCACAGTTGATCTATTTTCAAAAACCTTTCCTTTAAAAGTAAATAATACTTTTCAAAAAGATAGTCTTTAAAAAATACTTGTATTTTGATCTCTCTTCTAATATTTATTATTTGCGACATTGACTTATTAAACTGTAGTTCTCTTCCAGTCAGAGTATCCCTCATCGAAGATCAACTATTGACCCGAGATAATGTCGCAGTTACGTGCCGAGCCGAGCCGCGCCACGTCCTGTTGCGTGAGTCGCCTCACCCGCCCCAGTGGCCTGTGCACCGTGCACTGTGCAGCCGGTAAGCAGACTCGGGGCGGGTGCTTTCACTGGGTGAGAGGAAAAATAAGTCCAGATAAACGCTGCCGCTGCTCGTAAACATCGCGTATGATGTTTGAGGTTATGTCAGCAGCTGGTATTGTCGATGGGATCGGGTGATCATGTGATTAACTGTAGACCTTTGCTCCCATAATCACCTGATTGTTCCACCTCGGCACGATCCGAGTATCTACTTCATTAGAACCTTTTACTACCTTTTATCAAGAGGAATTCATTAATGGAATTTGGAAGTAGACTGGAATTTATTGATGGCGTTATATGATAACAAATAATCTAATGAGATTGAAGAAATTTACAGTTTCACCACGAAGTAAGATTTATTTAATACTTTAAGATTATTATTATTTTATTTGTGAATATTATGGTATCAATTGATCAAGGATGGTGTTTATTTGGTGTACTTTTTCGTTCACTTTTTATATGGATGAAATTATCTAATTCAGTTTTCTTCATTAAGAACAAATCAATATGAATAGGTTTCTCATGATAAGATTTATAATTTTTGAAAACTGTCTTAACCATTGCAAACATAATAAACGGTATCAGGAAACTTTAAAGCAACCTTAGAGCGGTATCTTTCAGCGTTAAAAGGTAAACATTAACCCTAGAATGGCCAAACGTCTATTATGGACGTTTGGTTTCGGTAAGATGGTGGCCAAACATTTATTTTACACCTTTGCTAAAATTTTTTAAACCAATATTTGACATTGTATTCATGAAATAAACATATTGAAACCTATACTCAAGGGTATCTAACGGACAGATAATGAAATAAACTGTAATGTTTGTATACTACATGTTCATTTGCGTTCATTATTACCGTAGGACAATTAAAAAATAAGTAGGCCCTACCTGGTGACCAAGCTTTGCTCGTATAGAATAAGACATGTATTATAAAAATAAATTAGAAAAATTAAAACACATTTATTACTCAATTAAAACATTTATGTGGTTGAAATAAAACCGATTTAATACACCATAATTAATATAGCGCTGAACAAAAAGTATCGCCCCTGGTGGGGATGGAACTCGCGGCCTATAGTTCTTGAGGCCGACACGCTACAACTCGGCTACGACGTTAGTCAATTGAGCGATGCCGTTTAACGTCTTTTAGCCAAAGCCGATCATTTACTGTTTAATTATCCATACCGATATTATTAGCCTGTGATCAACTGATTTTGTTATAAACGGAATGAGGATTGAAAAGCAAAAGAGAAATTTAATTTACATCAATTAATTGGTTTGTTACAGTGGCTTCAAGCAATACAACGAATACGTTTTTTATCAAAACACGGAAGATTTTGGAAACACTTTTCTCTGCTTTTATTTCGCACAGCTATGTTATCCTTAAGTTTTTACAAATTGTTTAGTAACCTGATAATTTTGCATTTATTTAATTCATAAAATAAATATTAATGCATAACCTCTATATTGTTCCCCGCAGTCTTCAATAAAGAACTGTCAAACCTGGACATTAGACCTATCTAGAACTTATTTTCTACTTGGAAATTAGTTATTTCCAAAATTTAAAGAAAATCCTCGGTGCCGTTTTCGAGATCCGTGTGCAAATATATATATATATATATATATACAAACCTTGCTCGTATTATAGTATTGGATACAAATTTTTTAAACAACCTCCGTGTGACACTGCCGAGCGATCAGCGAATGCAAAATCTGCCATTTTATAAAATTCATCAAAGCTTTAGTTTTTGTCTTAGAGAGTAGTGGTTGGCACGACTGAAAATATCAATTCTTTTACAATACTTCGTCTGCTGAATAATTTTGTCTATAGTCATTACTATAGACAAAGCTTTTATAAAATAAGTATAAGTAGGTAGATAAATAAGTATAAGTAGGTTGAAATTTTAAATGAGCTCGATAATAGCCTAAGAATCGAATTATTTTGCTTACAATAAAACTTTTGTAATGGGTACTATGTTTCTTATTTCTTTAATAACAATATTACTGGTAATAACAATAGCCCTCATTTGTGAATACTATATTGATATATGTGTATATATATATATATATAAGAAATATATATATATATTGTTATTTTAGGATGTTTTTTTAATTGTTTTAATTAATCACCTAGTAATAGTTATTTATCATATAACTAAATTTTGAAAGGTTTACCTTGTTTAACTACATGATATTTAGGCGTTGAACGGAATCCATTATCTAACATTCAAAACAATCCTATCAAGTTTAACCTGAAATTAAACACCATGGTTCCAATCAAATTTCAAAATAAGTCAAAGAGTGTGGAATGTACAACATAATGCCCAACGTTGTGGTCGGTTGAAATCTCAAAATCTTTTCCTATCTCCGAAACCAAAGGGTTTAGTGATTCTATATTTTTAATTCCGATAAACTTAAAATAAACAATAAAATATTAAATAAATATGTTTTTATCTCTCGTTGTTTTTTTTTCTAATAAAATCAATAATTTATTTATTCATGCCTATTTATTTGTGCAAAATAGTAATTTCCATATTTCCTCATGATCAAAATAAATATTATAAAATATGAAATAATAATTTAGCTATACATATTTATTAAGAAAACAATCCTTTTACCGATCTCTGATTTTTTCTCTTAAATTGTACTTACCAAGATTTAATATCAATGTCAAATGACTATGAAATATCATTATTATAAGCCTTTCTATACAAAACAAAATTTAGTTGATTAAAACTATAGCTCGACAATTACTACAATTAATCAACTTACTGATTGTATTTTGCCAATTCTTATTTATCTAATAACATTGATCATTGATCTTTTTATCATGCATGACATTCTTCATGAAAATAATTCATCTCTTTTTTTCGCCAATTCTATCTTAGAATAAATTATCCTTAATATTTTTGTCCGAAATAATACTTATACACAATTTAATTATTTAAGAAATAAATCGTATATATCTCTTTACATTTTCCAAATCATTAACTATCTGTCGTTCATAGTTAGTGAACAAATAAATTCCTTTGATCTTAAAAAACATTTTTAATAACAAATACAATAGCTATAAGTTATCTAGACTATATAATTTAGCTAGACAAATTTACGGAAACATATTTTTATCACTTACCTATCATTGATAATTTGACTTTTATTACTTAACCTTTACCAAAACTATTTCAAGATGCAATTAATGAATTTTTTATTCTTAATTACATAGTATTTCTATACTATGAAAAAATTAACTATTAGTCAACTCATACAATTTAAAATAAATTGAAGTGTTTTTAACACTAACAAACTAAAACTCGTCTTCCTAACATATATGACATGTCCTCCAAACAAAATGGCCGTCTAAAGGAATGCCGTAGAGCAAAGACATTCTGTCAAAAGAACTATATTTTGCTATTAATTTTCCATAATTTTTTGAACGGTTTTTTATCACTTAACTTCTTAAACATCTTTTGTGCTAAAAATGTCAGAGAGTCCCTTGAGATGAAAAGTAGTTCTTTAATACGTTATTCCAGAGAGCAAATTACGTATTATGTACAGTATCGCATAGTAGGCTGTGGAAAAATATATTTGATTGCTTTAAGGGATTTTTAAACTAATAATACGATGAAGTTATGAACATATAATGAGCGGGTAACCCGTAACAATGCGCAAACTTGTTTGACAATACTTCAAACCTTAGACTGTCATTAGCATAATTTGAACTTTTTCACCTAACCTTTGCGTGCAGACTAAGTTAGCCCTGGTAGCCTTGACAGTTGTATGGTTCTTGCAAACTATCGAAAAATTCCAAACTAAATATCGTGTTGCCTCAACTTCCGCATAACTGGTGTATGTAACAATATTCAGTGAAGTTAACTGTATCTATAATGACTGTCTTCGATCAGTTCTACCAATCAAACATTTGCCTAAGTACCGAAACAGTGCCGTATCTCAAGAGTTGGAGAATTAGAATTTGATATTACTGTTATTTTTTAAACTCCTAAGTAATTTTTCCTTAATACCTTAAAAGGTTCTTTCAAGGTGAAAATCAGCTTAAGCTTTTTTTAGTGGGTTTTTAGGTTTGTAATAGTATTTCCCCTCAAAAAAGTCATTTTCCAGTAAATGTTTATACTAATATTATACTTTTCAAATTCCATAAGGAAATTAAGCTATTAACGCTGTCGCCATAAAATGCCAAGAGAGGAGTGATTAGCCAAAGCGCAGCCATCCCTCATCCACCCCTAGTTTTTAAGTCTGTGACTTTTTCACCAGGCTGCTTTCCTGAAAGTCTTTGGTTCCTCTTGTATCTTCATCTTGAATGTTTCTCTTTCCGGTTTAATTAAACATGTGCACATGCAACACTCTTCCCTCCTCACCTAGTACCGATATATTCTAGGATCATAGGAATTTTTTTCACATAATATTCTTCCTTATTTTCCTCTATAGTTTGTCTACCAGCATTTTCAAAGAAAGAGAGACATGCTCCCCCTTTACTCATTCAGCTTAAAATACCCGCTTAGTGTTTCGATAAGTGTCTCACGAATGCGAATATGAATATGTTGAATCACACGTAACTATTACGGCGATGAGTATTTGCTATTTGTTATATCCACCGTGGCATCATTGCTTAAGTACTAAACGATATCCTCATGAGTTATTTATAAACGAAATTTCTTTGTTTCTGGGTATTGTTGTTGGGTGTTGTTTGGTTCTGGGTATGGTCCAGCCCAGTATCCAGACAAGTTGCTGGCTCGCTTTTGCATCCACAACGTCCACGTTACACAATCAATGCTCCCCGGTTGACCTTTCGTCCACTTTCATCCTCCAGCTGTCCGTCGCCGTCGCCATCGCCCTGGACGCAGCGCCCAGGTGACAGGTAGGCCTACTCATATGACCCACCCATATGACGAGGTCCCACCACCACATCGGACTACAACAACTCACCCTACCAATACTTTCAAATTATGTTCATCTGCATGCACATGAAGTAATGTCATGTGAATTTAATCTGAAACCAACGAACTACCGGAAGCTCCTGAGCGGCCGGTTTCATCATCATTTTCTTTTCTGACCTTATAATTGCACCGTTCTGATGAAGACATTTGAAAGCCTGTTTCTTCAAAGGCCAAATGCTGTGGTTATCTCTGGTGAGATTAACTTTTTAATACCTTCTGTTTTTATAATGGTGTACAAACAGTATCTTAAATCGAAGAACATAAGTTACCTCACTTCGGAATAGTTTTAATTTATTTCAATAGAATTCAGAAACAATGTTTTTTCATAATATAACAAACAGTAAATTTTATTTTTATGAGTTTTAAAAATATTATTGGTATGTTATCAAGTTATTTCATTTATCTTCTTAATTACCAAGATTCCAAATTCTTCAGTATTATTTCTAATCAAATATATTAACTCTCCTCCTCACTATATTAAAATACACTCTATTAATTTTAGCTCGAGATTGATTACCCACTGTCCTAGTCTAAATTACTATGCCGTCTTTATTGGTATTGGTATACCTGGTATAGCCTTGTATTGGTATTGGTATACTCGGTTTACTGTAAAGCAAAATTACGTAAAACTGTGGTTTTATAACGCGGGTTACCTTGATTGTTGCTCTGCTAACCATCTGCGTGGACTGTCCCTCCTCTGTGGTTATCCTGTCAATAGCAAGGATACATTCACTGTTGCGAAACACTCATGAAATTTGGAACGCATTCACTGCGGTTCTTTTTTACAAACTGGTGTAAAAGATCTTCATCTTTTACATCCCTTGGTATTTCCAAAGATTTAATTAAACGTCATGTCTTTAATAACATTAGACTGCAACTAACATAAACATTATTATAGTATAATTTTCAGTCACGAAATATTACCATATTAAAATAATGTTTAAATGATGATTTGACAAAGAGAGGTCCATAACTAGACATTATTAATTCAATATTACATAAAAGGTTCATTTAAACTTGCGATAAATTATGTGCGTTGTCTGTTAAAACTGAAAACACGAGTAGTGTGTATGTCTATCACTCCTCGTTGGCTCAGGTAATGGGGGTTTTTACACAAATTATTCAAACTTACAGTAGGTTGAGCAGTGTATAATAAATAGCACTCTAGCTTGGTAATAATATTATATTTATATGATAGCAATTAATTGGTACCAGATCAAATAATGTAAGGAAGAAGTGTTTAAGGAAATAATAAATAAATTTGCTTAGACTGTAGGCTATAAAACGTGCCTTAAGGAGTGATTTTCCCTTTCGGACGTAAACCGTAAAGGTCATCCACTGCTCCGGACTGGTAAATTCATCTTCATAAAAGTCAAAAACCCAGAAAGTCAGAAAATAAATGTTTTCTCTGAAAAAATTTTAACAAATCTATTCAAAGTTGATATTATTATGGATTTTATTCGGCAAAATATTTTAACATAGCATCCTTCTAGATTTGAAAAGTTTGGATATTATTTTATTCATATACAGTGTATTAAGTACCTCATCTTGTTTTTGCAGTCATCGTCATGTTCATACAAATCAATAACGGAAACTTTCAAACAGATTGCACTCAAAACTCAAATACTAATTCCATTGATTATGGTCATTATTATTTGACTCAATATATGCACACTAGCAAAAATGTACTTGAATAGTAAGATAAAAATCCTTACTGAGTAAAAATTGTATAGAATAATAGTTACCCTTCTGACTTATTTGGGGTTGTAAATTAGTAACTACAATTCAAAGATACGATTATAGTTTATAATAAATTATAAACACCATTCTAGTATTAACTATACATTAATTGCTTTATTTTTACTTATCATGGAGGCACAAGCATGAGTAGTAGTCGCTCTGGAGTGGCAACACGCTTTACATAACTGCAGACATTCAATTAAATTCCACAACTGTTCGTCATCCGGTGTGTTATAGTAACGCATCGTAACGCATCACGACATCTGGTGTGTCATAGGAACACATGCACTCATGTCAGTATACACAGTTATACTGTGTATTTATTCTTAATTAATTTTGACTGACCAGAAGTATTTTGTTTTATCGTATAATTTCAATACAAATAAAGTATTTATCAATCCAAACTTCATTTAATTTTTTTAGTTTTGAGCTAACCAGAATTAGAGGTTTATCTTCCATAAGAAATGTGAAAAAGCCAGTTGTATCCTGTTCGTTATGTTAAGGTATCAATTGTTTCATAAGACACATATGAAATTGATAGTCGGTTGTTTATCTTGTTAAGATACATTTAATCATTAGTTTATTGAACTATTAATTTATCTATTACTGGTACATCGATTACTACTTCTTGTTATTTTAAGTATATCCCTATAAAAACTCACTAAAGACCTGAAGAAAAACATATTCGTTTCGTAACATTTTTGATCATGTGTCTATGAAGTGTTGTAATAAAATTATATATACATACCTCATCATGTATCTAATTTAATAAGCCATTCAATAGGCTGAAGAATGGATTTTATAGTAGCGTTAAATTTTGGAAGATATTCAATAGAGGTGAGATTAACGGCATAGCTTAATTTCCAAAACACGAAAGCACCTTTAAAGTCATTAGTTAGTCATCAACGTTTGGTTGTGTATATTTGATGTGTATTTTTGCCAACAACCAGCCAGTTGCAGTGAGGTCGCCGCGCACCATGGCTCTTGTGTTACGCAACCATATGAAGGCATCGGTCTTAACCGTTGAGCTAACTATCCCTGACGATAAAAGTCGTTCCAGCTTTACTTAAGCTATCCAGGCTCGGATCTGGTCACTAAACGAAGCGGAACAGTGGCGCTGCAATGAACCGGCGCGGCGGACACGTGAAACAAGCTACGCTCATCTCTCCTGTCATGTATAGACATTGCACAACGGAGCACACTGCATCATCAGCCATCAGCCATCAGCCATCAGCTGCCGCGGGACCGGGGCACAGATAATTGCACCCGCCGCGCCGCGCCGGCTCCATAAATAAAACGGACGACTTAATAGAACCAACTACAGGTGCCGCTCGCGTGCTGTTGGCCGGAAGCGATTGGTGGTTTTGGCTGTTTAGTAATACGCTGGTGGTGGTTCTGACAAAACTTTCGGGAGACTATCTCTGTATTGGCAGGGATGTATTACACATCCGATATTACAATCACTATTTTCCAATTGCATGTACACGGGAAGGTAGCTCAAAACATGGCTCTACGTCTTGAATTTACTTTGTGTACTTTCTTACAAAAATTACATAAACATATTTCCACTTTATTTTATTTTTAAAAAATTTTTTACACTGGCTAGAAAGAATTATATTATTTAGAAAATAATGCCAGAACCTAACTCAGAATATAGAGATATTCCTAAGAATACTTAATGTAGGTCGTTTTGAGGCTTATGGCTATTACCTCAACATATTCTTCATTATAATTGTCGTTACTCAGAATTGCGTGTACCTAATTTAAATTTGCATTATAAAGTTTACTCCTTAAACTGTGTTATAATTGGCATGGATATGTCTTAGCTGTGGGGGTTGTTGATGATTTTTAAGATGGAAAATGTGTAACAGGTTTCCATAGAAACTACTAGAGCTACCTGAGCTGTATTGATTTTTTAATATAAAAGAATAAGAACAGCTATGTATATGAACAGTCCCTTTAGACATATCCATGATTAACCTATTTCCCACAGGGAAGTAAATACAAACATTTTTACCTCGTTTTTTGAACAGGGTGTTGAATAACTTTTTTTCAAAATTTCAGTTTTTGTTGGTTTTGAACATTTTTAGACAACTAGTCAATTAACGGTGTTTTTCCGCATTCGGATATGCTTTTGCAAAGGTAAGACCCGGTCAATCTGACCTTCTCAATGACTGCTCCACACAGAATATGTCGGAAGATCCGTGACGTAATGACAGTCCGGACCAGTAGACGGTAAACGTCCAGCTGCACGTCTACTGACAACACTGGTAATTGAGAGTGTTCTCGTATTAGACTCTACAGCACGGCACGGGCCGGCTGGATGTTACAGTTATAGAAAGTGCTGCTATGAATCATCTGGAGTCTGGCGTACCTATCTTCCGGCATTAGAGAAGTTGTTCGGCATTAAACTTGGTAAATAGCATTAACATGACATATGAAGTAAACTATAGGGTACAATTTTATTTCACTGTTTAAGTGTTTATGCTTCATAAAAAGCCTTACATCAGACGCCGTCTTTAACTTTGGTGCAATTCCATTGTCATCGTTCACATGTTCCGTCATAGTTATTGGTGTAATGTAATGGTGGTTTTGGAATCTAAAGACTCCAAATAAAAAAATAAGTAGTCAAAGCCTTTCCTTAGGACAGCAATTTCCTACTGAATTGTCTACAGAAATTTCACTAAAATATAATATTTGTTATAATGTATATAGGTTGACAGGTATAACGAATTTTGCATGCCTTTTAAGGGAATTTTCAGCTAAAATGCGACAAAACAACTGAGAAACCTCTTAAATCAAATGTTTATGTGAAAATTAAATTTTAAGGAGATTGTTGTTTTACTAATAAAACTCACACACACACACACATATATATGTATATACCCGACAATATATGTATATGTATATATATACCCAACAATGTATATATTTATATGTACTATATATATAATATACTATATATATATATATATACATTTCAAAATGATGGAGGATGAGGGAAACTGGGATTATTTTTTACAGTTGATCCGGGGCATTCTCCTTGAAAAGAAAAGTATTCTGGACCGCGAGATCCCATAACTGAGCGACCGGCCTGGGAGCGAGCCCCAAGGGCTTAAGCCAAATTTAGGCTTAACTTGATGTAATGTGATAAATAATTCCAGGGTAGAATGCTAAAGAGTAGAAAAGGTTATTAGTGGGTAGACCCATAACTTTTTTATTTTATCCAGGAGTGTCCCACACTACAGGCTGGCCACCTGTGTGCGTAATAGATTTTCCTATCTCAACCTCAAATAAGAAATCGAAAATATCCTGATTATTTTGTGATAATTTTATCCACCTATCTTCTCATTAAGTAGTTCATTCAAAACATTGGAGTTATTTCTTCCTAATATATGCCCCTATTAAGAGTTGAATATTTTTACGACAACAAGATTTTTGCATTACATTTAATATATTGAGTCCCCTAATACACAGAAGTGAAACTATATATTCAATTTCAGAATTTTTACAATTGAGAATATTTATACGTGGTGGTAAAACATATCTACTCAGTTTAGTGAATTTCCTTCAGGAAATAGAGCTTTTACCGTGGTTGTCGTGGCAAAACCTAGACCCAAGTTGGTTTCCTTTTTGAGGTCTTCAGATGCCAAAACACCATTTGTTTGAAGCTTTAAACAATTTTAAATTATTTTATAGGTTATTGTCCCTTGTATTGTATTCCTAATCTTTTTAAATTATGTGTTAAATGTATTTTTTAATCGAATTTACTCCAGAAATGTTTTATGTTACAAAATAAATTATAAACATTTTAGATGACTGTTGATGGAAACAAATTTTTAATAAAACAGACAAAAATCTATATTTAAACTTAATAAATACATAAAAAATACGTAAAAATAGGAAATGGCCTAAATAGACCTCAAATGGTCTGTGTGTAGGCCCGAGTTGTTTTTATTAAAATATAGTTTATTTAAAAAATATTATTTATAAATTTGTAAAAAGCTGAAAATAATAAATATATACATTATGAATTAATTATAGAAAAAAAACGAACGAAAATTTCTTTCCACAGATGTAGAAGAAGAAAAAGCTAAAGATGGAAAATAGATTATTAAATAAATAAAGTTACAAGTAAACTCAACAAAGTAAATGCCAAAAACAATATATGTTTAATAATGTTATGATACCTGCCAATAATTATAATATCATTTTTAAATAATAATGTTAACAATTTTTTTTACCATGCTAATAAAAACTGAATTTGAATTCTGATTTAAAACAAACAATCAATTTTGTTATTTAAATCTTTACTCTACGTCAATCAGTTACTGAGGTAAAGAAACTAGTAAACACAGTAAGTTGTCTTACAGAGCTCTCACGTTAATCTTACGGGGAAAAGGTTAAAATTGATATATCGCTTATTATCTAAAATATAGTGATTGTACTTAATCACACATCATACCTGAAATTAACTAAACTTAACTTTAATTTTAATTTAACACGTAGATCTTAACTTCACCCAGTTAAGGTTTTCTAATATAAGTATAAATAATCTAAATTATTTAATTCTTCGTAGCAGAAAATCTACTTACTCTTTTCCCAAGTTATTCTTATGCAGAATAAGTGAATTTCTAAAACATCCTTCCTCAAATTATGATTTAAAGTATGAAATTTAATTATTTTTATTTATATTATGATTGGAAATCAGCTTAGTATGCAAATCTGATGCTTATTTATTTAATTGAACAGGCTCGTTGCCATGTCGGATTCCCGTGCTTCCCTTCTGTCAGCCTGACAGATCATGCCGTTCTACAGTATGTGACTGGGCCGCGCAGTGGGGAGTGTATTTGACAGAACAAAACCCCATGGGCCTTTTCAGAAAGCAGCCGAGTCCACCCTAGAACACATCAGATTCCTCTGTAGACGGTATGACGTCGCAGAGGTCTGGAGGCCCAGGCCCATGGCCATCCTGGATGATCCAGGATGGTAAACATCGTGACCTGCCCAGCCAAAGTCTGACACAGCGTTGACACGTCTTAATTTAAGTTTATGTTTAATATATTTTGATTAACATCTGTTATTTCTCTTGCTCCGGTCCTGTTCTGTTTTGATTGTTCTAGCCACTCCAAGAGGTAATCCAGCAGCTACAACTGAATAGCTAATGCTGTGATTCGCCCAAATGAAGTCATTTCGCCCGTATGTTAGTTGCTCATACACGTCTAGACGGATGGGGGAAGGTGGGTTTAGTTTGGGTATACACCGCTTAACGGTGGAGTCACCACATAACCCTTGCAGGAGCGGGGGTACTCATAACGAATAGTAATAAGTAAGTAATAAGTAATAGTAATTTTATATCTAGGTAATAGTAGGGTAATATCTAGTAATAATCTCTAGTAATAAATAGTAAAAAGTAAAAATAGTAAAAAATAGTAATAAAATCTAGTAATAATCTAGGGTAATAGTAAATAGTAGTAAGTAAGTAACTACCTGTCACAAAAAAGCCGTGCTGCTAGGTCATCTCGTTAAAGACTTAAGCCCATGTCGATGAACATTTTAGGTCTATATAATGTATACAATAATATTATTTTAAATAATAAACGTATTTATCAAAGTTATAACAAGAATTATATGACTGCAGTAATTTATCGTGTATCTTGAGTCGTTATCATTTGATATAATTATTTAGGGTATTTTCGAAGATAATTTTCATATTTTCGAGTATTTTCAGATGGACTAAGCTCGGTTCACCAATCACACCATCTTATGAAGTAAGTTAAGCTTAGTGCAGAATACTATGTAACTAAACCCGTCATAAACATATATTGCACAAAAACAGCTAGTAAAAACGTTCTCAGTTCTGCATTTTACTGCACAACAATCACGCTTATACTGCCTTGAAAATGGATATAATTATAAGTTAGTCGGTACCGGTAACGGTTGTGAATGTGGCAGTTGTAATATGTTAACAACTTCAAGTGGCTAAGTGGTTGATGTAAAGAGCCCACAATTTACCTCACCGTTGTTTATTATTTACTCTGTATTTTGTGTTTTATAAAACACTCGACGTATGAACACATAGCATTTATATATATAGTGCCAATATCATGTAGCCATACATATTTATTTCTCTGTTTTACTTAGCTAAGCTGTTTAAGTTTCAAACCATAGGTGCTTCAATTTAATGATTAACTAGGCTTTCGCAGAACTAGCCGCACACAGGAAACTCCCCGCCTCCAGAGAGCCCGCAGACCATACGAGTTCCGTTTCCGGATTCACAAGGCAAGTTTTTGCACGCATGCGTGAGAAGATGAAAACGAAAGCTGCGGTAAACTTAAAAACTGGCAGTCTTGCGTTCGAGATGCACTGTGGTGTAAATATGCGATTTTCAGTAGAAATGTAGCCGTTTATACGTGAGCAGCATAACATTCGATTTCTAACCTTTAGAGAAAAGGGAAAACTATTTTCTCTATTGGCTGTTCAAATTCTAAACTATAACTATTAATTTTCGAAAATGTTTATGTACGCAGTGTTTTATTCTATAAAACTGGTTTCCCATGCAGTTTCTCTGGTTTATTTGAAATTTATTTTTGTAATTATGAAATGATTTATTTTTTACCGCGACAGGTTTATATAGTAGAACCTCGCTAATTTAAACCTCGATAACTTGGACACCTCTACAATCCTAAGATTTTGTCTGTTCCCTTGAAAACCCCTCTAATACTTCAAATACGTAAAAATTCTTATTCCGATAGTTCAAAGGGTGTTCGACGCATGATTTAAGCCTCTTAAATTCAAATTTGTTTGTACTTGTGTACATTAATTTGAAACCCTAACAATAAAATTTGAAGTTAACCTCTACGATTCAAATAATTTGTACCATAAACCTCTGAAATTCTAATTGAAGTAGTTTTTTAAACAACTTATCTTTTGGAGCCAGTCGAAACGCGAACCAGTGCGTTTCCACAATTCGGAAAAGTTCGCGTCGTCAGTGGTATTGTTCTCTTTTCTTCGTTACAGTTATAACAATATTAAAATCAATGGATACAGTTATCGTGTTGTCAACACTTCATGTCTAGTGTGCTGATGTATTTATGTTCCTCTATAGTATTTTTTTAGGATAAGTTCAAAGAAATGCAAGTAAGTATAATTCGAATTTTACTCTCGCTAACATCTACAATTCAACCTTTAGGCCCTACAATTCGAATTTTAAAAACGCTAACCTCTATAATTCCAAATCCCGATAGTGCAAAACTTCCTTTAATTCTATGTAAATTAGCTTTCTCTTGAATTCGAAATGAGCGATAGTTGCAGCGTCTTCACTAAAGGGTAGGGCTGCATGTAGCTACCAGCCGGTATACAGACATCACTACACCGATAGTTGCAGCGCCTTCACTAAAGGCTAGGGCTGCAAGTAGCTACCAGCCGGTATACAGACATCACTACACCGATAGTTGCAGCGCCTTCACTAAAGGCTAGGGCTGCATGTAGCTACCAGCCGGTATACAGACATCACTCCACCGATAGTAGCAGCGCCTTCACTAAAGGCTAGGGCTGCAAGTAGCTACCAGCCGGTATACAGACATCACTACACCGATAGTTGCAGCGCCTTCACTAAAGGCTAGGGCTGCAAGTAGCTACCAGTCGGTATACAGACATCACTACACCGATAGTTGCAGCGCCTTCACTAAAGGCTAGGGCTGCAAGTAGCTACCAGTCGGTATACAGACATCACTACACCGATAGTTGCAGCGCCTTCACTAAAGGCTAGGGCTGCAAGTAGCTACCAGTCGGTATACAGACATCACTACACCGATAGTTGCAGCGCCTTCACTAAAGGCTAGGGCTGCAAGTAGCTACCAGTCGGTATACAGACATCACTACACCGATAGTAGCAGCGCCATCACTAAAGGCTAGGGCTGCATGTAGCTACCAGTCGGTATACAGACATCACTACACCGATAGTTGCAGCGCCTTCACTAAAGGCTAGGGCTGCATGTAGCTACCAGCCGGTATACAGACATCACTACACCGATAGTTGCAGCGCCTTCACTAAAGGCTAGGGCTGCAAGTAGCTACCAGCCGGTATACAGACATCACTACACCGATAGTTGCAGCGCCTTCACTAAAGGCTAGGGCTGCAAGTAGCTACCAGCCGGTATACAGACATCACTACACCGATAGTTGCAGCGCCTTCACTAAAGGCTAGGGCTGCAAGTAGCTACCAGCCGGTATACAGACATCACTACACCGATAGTTGCAGCGCCTTCACTAAAGGCTAGGGCTGCAAGTAGCTACCAGTCGGTATACAGACATCACTACACCGATAGTTGCAGCGCCTTCACTAAAGGCTAGGGCTGCAAGTAGCTACCAGTCGGTATACAGACATCACTACACCGATAGTAGCAGCGCCATCACTAAAGGCTAGGGCTGCAAGTAGCTACCAGCCGGTATACAGACATCACTACACCGATAGTAGCAGCGCCATCACTAAAGGCTAGGGCTGCAAGTAGCTACCAGCCGGTATACAGACATCAATACACCGATAGTTACAGCGCCTTCACTAAAAGGCTAGGTCTGCAAGTAGCTACCAGTCGGTATACAGACATCACTACACCGGTAGTTGCAGCGCCTTCACTAAAGGCTAGGGCTGCATGTAGCTACCAGCCGGTATACAGACAGCACTACACCGATATTTGCAGCGCCTTCACTTGCCTCGCCGCAATCCAGATACACTCTCTCCGATACTCTTCATCATGACCACTTGATCTTTTGATATTATGAACTTGTTTTGAACGAGAATGAATAGTTGTGTTTTGTAAAACAGTCATTAATCTAGATTTATGAAAAAACATGTCATTAAATGAGCATTGTGCATGTATAATTTAGTAGTGAAAATAAGAACTTTTAAATATTTTACACTAAAACTAGTAATACGTAAAAATAATTTTACAATACTTTATAATTCATTGTATTTTTTTAATGTTGTCTTAACTGAATGAGTAGGTAGTTAACATATATGTCTACACATTTTATAACATATCCTCAGCATATCATTCCTCAGTTTTAATTTAATATACCTTGATAAAATCGGTTTTAAACAATAATTTCAATCATAATAATTAATTTTCTATTATATATTTCTTATTAAATCTATAAAAATTATTCTTTGTAATTCTCAATCTTTATGTAAGTAGTTTTTTATCTTGTTTTATTGATTTAAGTAATTTCTTTTATTCTGTTCTTTTGGAAATCTGTGCATTTAAGACACGATATAGTAAACATTGTTTTAGTCACCAAAAAAGCTATATTTAACTTATAGCTTTTACACTCTTTGCGTAACAAACAACCATTCTCTGTATATAGGCCTATTAGTTTGCAATATCTTTTAATGCCAATTTATAGTCCCACTCTTTCGACTTTAGGTAAATTTTTAAACAATGATTTCTAATTATAGGTATTATGCTCACCTAGGATATGATTATTTATATTTTAAAAATAAAATAATCTACACATCATTTACATTGCAGTGCATTTTATAAAATCCCTTTTCCTCAATTGAAATTTGTATCAGCATACATGGATTTATCACAACACAGTAAAATGGTTCATTCTGATTTTCAACTGCTTGATAGTCTAGTTTAATAAATTATTAAATTTCTAAATGTTTAACTAAAATGTTTTTGATAAGCACAACAAGCCTCTTTGTTAGCTGTAGAATAATTCTTTAATATAAAGATAAAACCGCAAAAAAATATAGCTCCTAAAAACTTTCGTTACGTTATAAAACCATGTGACCTGAAAGTCGAATAACCAAGATAATTTAAAAAGATCACATAGTATACTTTTTAAACGTTATTCTTAATTTGTATTTGAACGTACGATATTTTCTCTAAATGCTCCCCTTTGTCTTAGAGATATTTGCAATTTGTGAATATATTTATCGACAGGTTAACATGTGACGGTCAGGGCAGCCCTGGCAAGACGGTGCCTTGTGACGGTGACATAATAGAAAGTGGTGGTGGCTATATAACGTCTGCCGGCCGCCACCCTGCATCACACGCACACACGCCGCCTCACCAGCCATGAATCTCATACAGGTAGGCCACTCACCACTTCTCACCATTTTCAACCCAATTTTGTTTTTTCAATTAATTTTATGTTTTTTGGTCTTTTCTTAGTAAAGATAATATTTTTGAAAGGTAAATATAAAAATGTTACAACAATGTGTTATTGTTTTAATTTGATTGTTAACTAACAATATTTTGATATTGACAACACATAATAGCCTATATTCTATCTAATGTTCCTATGTTTAAGAGAACTTTTAGTTATATTCAGATAAATTAACTGATCGGCATTTAATTAAATAACATAAGTTTTAAAATATTAAATAAGCGATGAAACGATTTAAAGATCCATTCTTCAAAAATCATCAATCAAATGGTACAATTGAATATGTAGCACATAGTTTATTCAAGGTTTCATTTTATTAACATTTGAATCAACATTTTAAACTTTCATTCTCTAGGCCCTCAGTACCAGTATAAATATTAATTATATACCTATATCAATTTTTCCACCAATATGTGAAATATGTTACACACTTAATTTAAGGTATATTTTTCCTTATTTAAAATACCATATTCATTTTCACTGCTATTCAATTGTTAGCACCTCAGCACGTAGTCCATGTTAAGACACCGAACTTATACTGTCGTATACTTTTCACTTTATAAAAATTGGAAAAAGTTGAAATGCGTATTTAATTAATAGGTATAATACAAGCTATAAATTTTCGTATGTTTTAGGGTATTTAATCTTGGAAAAGTCGATTTTAAAATTATTGAATTAAATAATGAAATAGTGTTAAATCTTAGAAAAATCCTTAGCATTTAAAGAATATAGACCCACAAGTTAGAATCCTGTAACTCAGTACTCCAAATCATGGTCTAGGCTAACACGACTCACGTCAACGGTCAACAGACAGGTCACCTCTCCCGCGCCGCCCGCCCACGCCAACGCATCCGCCGCTGACTTACAGTTTGCGCTTTCCATTTCAATCTTTTCAATTTCTCCATCTCACGTTTCATTTTTTGGAAAAAATATTTATCTTAATTTTTTTAGCTTGTCATTTAATTTAATTTTTGTACAACGCTAAACCATATTCATGCCAAATTTTACGCAAAAGAAATAAACATACCTAATTTATATTCAATTGTATATCACGGGACTTTATAAAATAACAATCAGTGGTGCTTTCGACTACTCCCAAATATTTCCGTATTTTTCATGAGATCTTTTAAACGATAAATAGATTTTCTTTTATATCCGATCAAGTTCCGATAGCAATTTTATAGAATTTAAATTAAGTTCAATGAGAAAAACTATCGTAAAAATATCTTAGTTATATTTTTACAACGTCCTTTTTCACGAAAAATGTTTATTTGTATGTTGTGAAACACATAATTTCTCCTATCAAATGCAATACAGGCATAAGTTTCCTCAGATATTCAGTACAAAATACCTATACAGTTCACCATTTTTTGATAATTGAGAGGTGTAAATGTACTTAAACCCTTTCGGAACTGAACCAATGACATATTGACACGAGGCAGATCTCGCAATTACCGATCACCCTCCTGGTGGCATTCAGGTTGTCTTGTATTGCCCTTCTCTTGAATTTTCTTATATAGGTACCAGAAAACAATTAATTGGCAGCAAGCGATCAAGACCGGTTCCGTGACTTTCTTCTCTTTGTATTCTGGAAGCAGTTTTTTTGGAATAATTTAATTTTTTGTCTATTCCAGTTTTAGAAAAGCCAGATTCGGTAGCCACTCACTTCCTGGATTTTTTATTGTTTCGATGTAACCAGATATTTTGTAAGGGGAAATAGTAATTGTTAATTTTCACTAAATAGTCTACTCGTACAAACAAAAAATCTCATCATGAAATTCAATTTTAACATGGGAATTTAATTTTCGTATGACTGTGTCTTTTTAATTGTATTTATGCATGTTTTAATATCCATTTATCATTGAATTTAAAATAATTACTGGATAACATACAATATTTTCTTCCATTATAATCAGATCATTAACTTCAGTAAACAGTAAGCAGTATAAGCTAATTAATTATCCGTACAAATACCATTACACTTTCAAGGGTTTCAAGGTCTAGCTCTTAGTCACTTAATTGCAAACTTTAACCTAAATGGATAGTTATACTATATTCATATTTTAGTCATAAGAGCTGTTTAATGCACTTAAATTCAGTTATTTTTGATGACGAATTAGTGAGTGAATGATAACTTAGATTATAAGTAATATTTGAATAAATAAGTGAAAACTGATTACAACTTTTGGTTACCATACAACAAAATTGGTTACCATAATGTTGTTGTAGAAAATTTGCATGTATTTTAAAAATTCTAGAAATATAATATAAAATCTACTATTAAATACTATTTTAGTTTCATCTCTAAAAATTATGATGGGGTCATAAAATATTTAGTTAAGTCTGTTCCATAGTGTCAATTAGATAATACCGGGCTAATTTTATAAATATATAGTTTTCGTAATTGTGTTGTAGATCTGCGTCGTGCTGGCCCTCGCAGTTGCCACCACCTGCGGTGAGGAGAAGAAACAGGAGAAGAGGAGCTACCTGTCCGGTGGCAGCTACGGTTATGGTGGCCTTGGCTCAAGCTTAGGAGGAGGTTACGGATCTCTGGGCCACGGAGGCAGCTCTGGACTCTACAGCTCCGGCTTGAGCTCTGGTCTCGGCTATGGCGGAAGCTACGGAGGTGGTCTGAGCTACGGAGGTGGTCTCGGATACGGAGGTGGTCTGAGCTACGGAGGTGGTCTCGGTTACGGAGGTGGCCTCGGCTATGGAAGTGGCATCGGGCTAGGAAGTAGTATCGGAAGTGGTATCGGAAGTGGAATCTCCCTGGGATCTCTCGGCTCCGGCCTAGCAGGAGGAGCCGTTACTGTCAACACTGTCTCACAAGCAGTCCCGGTTCCACAGCCCGTACCCGTCCCTGTCACTGTGACTCGGCCCGTTCCTGTTCCCGTTCCTCAGCCCGTCCCCGTATCCGTCCCAAGGCCCTACCCCGTTCCGGTCCCTCAGCCTTACCCTGTCACTGTTAACAAACCATACCCCGTGACTGTTCCCAAGCCCGTACCGGTCTCTGTCCCTCACCCCGTTCCCGTGTCTGTTCCCCACCCTGTCCCCGTGTCCGTTCCTCAACCGTACCCTGTAACTGTCACTAGACCCGTGCCCGTTCCAGTCGCGACACCCGTTATCATTCCTCAGCCCGTTTCCGTGTCTAGTGGTGTCGGCGGAATCGGCCTTGGAAGTGGAATCAGCTCTCTGGGAGGTGGTTTGTATGGAGGCAGTCTACAAGGCTCCTATGGTGGAAGCGTCGGTTCATACGGATCCGGAAGTCTGGGAAGCGGTATCGGTTCCTACGGATCGTATGGATCTAGCAGCTTGGGAAGCGGTATCGGCTCCTACGGATCGTATGGATCTAGCAGCTTGGGAAGCGGTATCGGCTCTTACGGATCGTATGGGTCTGGCAGCTTGGGAAGCGGTATCGGCTCCTACGGATCGTATGGGTCTGGCAGCTTGGGAAGCGGTATCGGGTCCTACGGATCATATGGATCTAACAGCTTGGGAAGCAGCCTCAGCTCCTACGGAGGTGGATACGGCGGCGGACTGAGCCTCTCCCACGAGACCCTCGGATCGTCTTACGGTTCCGGAAGTCTGTCCAGCGGCTACGGTGGAAGCAGCTACGGAAGCGGTGGCTACGGCAGCGGAAGCAGCTATGGAAGCGGTGGCTACGGCAGCGGAAACAGCTACGGAAGCGGTGGCTACGGCAGCGGAAGCAGCTATGGAAGCGGTGGCTACAGCAGCGGAAGCAGCTATGGAA
Organism: Nephotettix cincticeps; assembly: GCA_023375725.1. Taxonomy (NCBI): domain Eukaryota; kingdom Metazoa; phylum Arthropoda; class Insecta; order Hemiptera; family Cicadellidae; genus Nephotettix; species Nephotettix cincticeps. Next base: position 85,510,832 of record CM041791.1, on the reverse strand, counting down.
GCGGTGGCTACAGCGGTGGAAGCAGCTATGGAAGTGGTAGCTACGGTACCAGCAAGGGCTGGTAAATCCAAAGATAAAGTAAGTTTGTTATTAAAAATCCTGTTTTAAAATTATTATTAAAAATCATAATCATATTTTGTTATAATCAGGGTTTTTTAATAATCATTATCACTTATCGTCAAATATGAATGTAATCATACTTTACCAAACCAAATGTTAGATTAATATTAAAACCTTTTTGTCTTCCTTTCCATGCTTAATATAAATTACAATTATAATGAAGAGAATAGTTACGAATCTTTCATTTAATAAAATGAATGACGTAATAACGTTTTACGTTGTAAGTGAGTATGGTAGCAAACAGATAGAAAAGATAGAAGTGACAAGTTGGTTAAACCTAACCTTACAAAAGAAATATTCCAATAGAAATGTGTTTGCACCTCCCTGTTCTTTTAACTGATCACTCACTTTTTTCTCTTTTGTTTCAGTGGTGCTCACGTACAGTTACCAAGCTCAAGATATCACTCCTTTCAAAAAGTCAACGCTAATATTTCATGTGATACCAATTTTAGTTTTAAGTAAATAAAGTATTTTTGTATAAAAATTCAGTCATTGGTTTTTAATTTGTCATATACCTAGCAGCGTGTAATACATCCCAGCCCAGTTTAGGGACATCGTTGACCGCTCCTGGCTGCCTGCCATAGCTGGGGGCAGCGGTAAGCCTAGTTCCCGTTGTGAGGCCCCTAGCACTGGAACACCAGAACACAAAGCTAGTGATGCCCTGAACGTTGGTTCACTCAGGCCTATGAATACTCATAAACCTCTCAAACGGATAGATAAGAATGTTAAAGGTGTCAACAACAAATAGTTTATGATCGGTCCAAAACAATTAATGAGTCAAAGGTTCATGATCATTAATATTTATTTTTATATTAAACGTGTTTAAGTAAAATAACAATAGCAATGTATCGATAGCAATGGCAATATTAATGTGTTTACCGATTACGAGGAATAACAACTACAAACGTTGCTTGATCGACGTTAACATATACATTAAAACTAGTGTATTTACTTCCTTGTGGGAAATAGGTTAGATCATGTATGTATCTGATGGGAATGTTTCAGTTTATCTAAATAGCTGTTCTTATAATCAAACTAGGATGTCACTAGCCATATGACGTCACTGTTACAAATTTTGGTGGCACAATTTGCCTACACCCCTCCTCCAGAGCTAAGACATATCCATGTCAAAAATGAAAATAAAATAATCTTAAAATAATTTGATTAAACTTAATCTTAAAGTAACGGTACAGATAATGTTTATTATTTCCTAATATTTAAAATTACTTTGTAATTAATTTATTAAGTTAATTCAATTTAAATTATAATCAGGCCATTAAGTTAATTAGATTTTTCTGATAAATATGTAAAATGACAAGAACCCAATGTAGGATATGTCATTACCAAATAAAATGTTGTTTAGAGAACTGGGTATTTAGTAACAGATGTAATGTAAAATATCAAATTTGTATTTGATAAAACTCTCAAAATAAACCTGGTAATTCACCAAAACTCATTTATATATTTCATCCTTATTTTTATTTCATCTCAGTTACTGACAGAGTATAAAAATGAAATAGTTCAAGCGTGTTCAAATAAAGTATACTTAGATTAATTGTCCCTTATCTAGTAAATATACTAAGTATCATACAAATCAATCAAAAGTACTATTTTTAATATATAATGGTCTTCTTCAAACATAAAATTCCTTAGGCATTATTATCTATAATTAAAAACATTCTTGGTGCAGTTTGGGAATAAAATATAGTTTTGTAGTAATTGACATGTGGAGCTGTGAAAATTATTGAATTATATAATCATTATTATTGCTTTTATTACCATTTAAAATGGTGTCATACCCAGGTAAGTATTTTAAGAACAGTATGATTGTGAAATGAGTATAAGATGATTGTGGCGCAAACTTACAGCAGTCTTTTGACTGAAGGCTGATATGTTCCTTAGATTAGATTAGATTAAGTCAGGACTGTTTTTGCTAACTACAGTTTTTAACGTGGAATCCAAACCACCTTCGCCTCTTAATTACGAACTAGTCTAATTATGAGGATGGTCTGTTTGTTTTTTATTAACACTCTATTATTATCCTGTTATCGTGCCCTCGCTATGGAGCGCGGGCACAGGGGGATGGATAACGAATGGTTGTTATCTACTTATTTATATTGAGTTCATTGGACCCCGTTTCTACTCTATTTGTGGTAATTGTATGGACACATTGGGACATTGTTAGGACACATTGAGACAGTTTCCAGATTAAAGCTATTAATTTTAATATTCTAATGCAAAGGTGATGAGATCTAAGCTTGAATACATAAATAGATGTTTCATTAATAAGGTAGTAACAGAATACAAATTTCATAAGAACATTTTACCGGAGAACTCAGACGTTATCAACACTTATAGATATATGGATGTATATAATGTGGATAATATGGATTTGTTTTGAGGAAAAATTCTTTCACAGTAAATCTTTTACTTTTCATTCACGATAATCTATTATTTAATTCATAATAACAATTATTTTTATTAATCATTTATTTTTTTACTTAAAAGAACCATTTTCACGTTAAGTTATATATTTATGGAGAAGCTACGGCAACTTCCCTATGAACGAGGACTACATTTTGTAAGGGTGTATGGATATTCAAGCGACTTTCTTAGTCGCAAAACCATCAACACAAACATTGGTGATTGCTACAATTAAAATAGTGTAAAATAAATTTAATCACATAATCACGTTACAGTTTCATTTCATTTCAATCATATCACACCATTATGACATTAAGGTACACCGACCCACTGGTTTGCCACAAAGAAATCACCACTATCTGATTATTAATCTACTTATTCTTATAAATTATTAATAAATTATATAATACTAGCTGACCCGGCGAACTTCGTACCGATAATAATAAACATTTGATTTTTAATCATAAAACATAATCACAAAAATTCGTTCTGAGAAATATTATATTTATACAATAATTAGATACCATTGAGTGCTTATATTTTATGTTTGCTTCTTCGGCTTGCTCAATGGTTCAAATCAAAACAGCTGCTGTTTATATCTTAAAAGGTAAGATGCATATGTTGTAATCCAAAACAAAGTTATTTACCCATAAGATTAACATGGGAACATTGAAGGCGTATAGGGTAGAGATTTATGGGAAAATCGTCACAAAAACTATCAGACTTTCCTATTTTAGGCCTAAAGAACCAGTATACCAAATTTCAGCCTCCTAGGTAATCGGGAAGTGGGAGAATTAGTGATGAGTGAGTCAGGGCTTTGAATTTTATATATTAAGATATTAATAATTTAGCTGAGTAGAAATTATTATAAAATGTTTACTGTAAATTTAATAGCTGTATGACCCGTGTAGTATGGTTTTACATTTACTTTAGCGAATTTCCCATAGGGAAGTAGCTATTACCGTAGGTCTCATGGCAAGAGTTAAGCCCGGGACCATGTTATTTTTTCTTCTTTAGGTACCTAGAGACCAAAAACAATAGTCGTTAAAATTTATATATATATATAACGTGTATTTTGACATATTAAGTTCCCTAGACAGTATGACACAACGGGAATATACAACAGTTTCGTATTTTTCAGTAGTTAAGTAACGTGTCTTTAGGCATGTTCAGTTCCCTAGACAGTATGACACAACGGGAATATACAACAGTTTAGTATTTTTCAGTAGTTAAGTAACGTGTCTTTAGGCATGTTCAGTTCCCTAGACAGTATGGTATCTCTCACTCGCACAACGGGAATATACAACAGTTTAGTATTTTTCAGTAGTTAAGTAACGTGTCTTTAGGCATGTTCAGTTCCCTAGACAGTATGGTATCTCTCACTCGCACAACGGGAATATACAACAGTTTAGTATTTTTCAGTAGTTAAGTAACGTGTATTTAGACATATTAAGTTCCCTAGACAGTATGGTATCTCTCACTCGCACAACGGGAATATACAACAGTTTAGTATTTTCAGTAGTTAAGTAACGTGTCTTTAGGCATGTTCAGTTCCCTAGACAGTATGGTATCTCTCACTCGCACAACGGGAATATACAACAGTTTAGTATTTTCAGTAGTTAAGTAACGTGTATTTAGACATATTAAGTTCCCTAGACAGTATGGTATCTCTCACTCGCACAACGGGAATATACAACAGTTTAGTATTTTCAGTAGTTAAGTAACGTGTCTTTAGGCATGTTCAGTTCCCTAGACAGTATGGTATCTCTCACTCGCACAACGGGAATATACAACAGTTTAGTATTTTCAGTAGTTAAGTAACGTGTATTTAGACATATTAAGTTCCCTAGACAGTATGGTATCTCTCACTCGCACAACGGGAATATACAACAGTTTAGTATTTTCAGTAGTTAAGTAACGTGTATTTAGACATATTAAGTTCCCTAGACAGTATGGTATCTCTCACTCGCACAACGGGAATATACAACAGTTTAGTATTTTCAGTAGTTAAGTAACGTGTCTTTATGGGGGGGGCGGGGGGTGGGGGGGGGGGGGGGGGGGGGGGGGGGGGGGGGGGGGGGGGGGGTGGGGGGGGGGGGGGGGGGGGGGGGGGGGGTGGGGGGGGGGGGGGGGTTGGGGGGGGGAACGGGAATATACAACAGATTAGTATTTTTCAGTAGTTAAGTAACGTGTATTTAGACATATGAAGTTCCCTAGACAGTATGGTATCTCTCACTCGCACAACGGGAATATACAACAGTTTAGTATTTTCAGTAGTTAAGTAACGTGTCTTTAGGCATGTTCAGTTCCCTAGACAGTATGGTATCTCTCACTCGCACAACGGGAATATACAACAGTTTAGTATTTTCAGTAGTTAAGTAACGTGTCTTTAGGCATGTTCAGTTCCCTAGACAGTATGACACAACGGGAATATACAACAGTTTAGTATTTTCAGTAGTTAAGTAACGTGTCTTTAGGCATGTTCAGTTCCCTAGACAGTATGGTATCTCTCACTCGCACAACGGGAATATACAACAGTTTAGTATTTTCAGTAGTTAAGTAACGTGTCTTTAGGCATGTTCAGTTCCCTAGACAGTATGACACAACGGGAATATACAACAGTTTAGTATTTTCAGTAGTTAAGTAACGTGTCTTTAGGCATGTTCAGTTCCCTAGACAGTATGACACAACGGGAATATACAACAGTTTAGTATTTTCAGTAGTTAAGTAACGTGTCTTTAGGCATGTTCAGTTCCCTAGACAGTATGACACAACGGGAATATACAACAGTTTAGTATTTTCAGTAGTTAAGTAACGTGTTAAGTTCCCTAGACCGTATGACACAACGGGAATATACAACAGTTTAGTATTTTCAGTAGTTAAGTAACGTGTCTTTAGGCATGTTCAGTTCCCTAGACAGTATGACACAACGGGAATATACAACAGTTTAGTATTTTCAGTAGTTAAGTAACGTGTCTTTAGGCATGTTCAGTTCCCTAGACAGTATGACACAACGGGAATATACAACAGTTTAGTATTTTCAGTAGTTAAGTAACGTGTCTTTAGGTATGTTCAGTTCCCTAGACAGTATGACACAACGGGAATATACACCAGTTTAGTAATTTTCAGTAGTTAAGTAACGTGTTAAGTTCCCTAGACCGTATGACACAACGGGAATATACAACAGTTTAGTATTTTCAGTAGTTAAGTAACGTGTCTTTAGGCATGTTCAGTTCCCTAGACAGTATGACACAACGGGAATATACACCAGTTTAGTAATTTTCAGTAGTTAAGTAACGTGTTAAGTTCCCTAGACCGTATGACACAACGGGAATATACAACAGTTTAGTAATTTTCAGTAGTTAAGTAACGTGTTAAGTTCCCTAGACCGTATGACACAACGGGAATATACAACAGTTTAGTATTTTTTAGTAGTTAAGGTACGTGTCTTTAGGCATATTAATTTGTTTGTGTGTGTGTGTGTGTGTGTGTGTGTGTGTGTGTGTGTGTGTGTGTGTGTGTGTGTGTGTGTGTGTGTGTGTGTGTGTGTGTGTGTGTGTGTGTGTGTGTGCGCGTGCGTGTGTGTGTGTGTGTGTGTCACACTATGTCCGTCACACACACACACTCTACTTAAATAACTGATCAAAGGCAGATGAAAAATGATAACCAATTACAAAGTTAAGAAAATAAGTAGGCCTCACAGTTAAACTTAAGTCGTATGAGCTAACAATTAATCACAGTTTTATAATTAATTTATTATTGTGTTACGGCGTTATTCACAATTTTTCATTTTACACCATTTGCAGAATCTAGAGAATTTGTTAACGAATGATAAAATCAGATTTTAACGTTAGGCTCATAACAAATATGGACTAAAAGGTTTATAGTTGTTGATAAAATGTGTACAGATGAGCTAAAGCCTTATATCGATTTTGGAGGCCATTTACGAGTAGTTTAGACTAATATAACCAAGAAGTTCGAAGTTAGAGAGAAAATGTAACAGTCTATGAAAATGCAATTTTACAGTATAACAACTTAAACCTTCTAGGGAGAAAACTTTAATCGTTGTTTGCTCATCAATTATGTGAACGTCTATCGACATTCGAAAATAGTTGTATTTCGTTTAAAACATACGGCAAATTTTAAACACTTTTGGCTCAACCTAAATTGTTTTTTCTTGTCCTTGTTTTCCACCATTATCACCTCCTAAAAAACCTATCCCATTGACCTTTTCATTTAACTTACGAAACGAATTTCAGCCGCCACTTAGATAGCAGAACAGCTGGATGTTTCGGCTGGTTCAATGACAGTTAATGTTTCCTTTGAGCCCCCGCGGTACCAGGAAAGGTGCAAAGGTCAGATGTGACACAACAGGGCGGAGCTTCCGACAGACCGGTCCTTGGTCCTCTATATCGGCCGTTACTAATGACGGTCAGCTGACCAGCAGGATGGCTGAAATGTGACGTTACAGGTTACAACACTTCTTCAGTGCGTAGGATTGGATCATCCTAGGAAATTCATTCCTATCAAACATGTATTATTGAGTAAAATAATTTTAAACATAACTAAGCAACTCTATTATAATAACAGTCCAATTGAAAAGTGTTGGAATTAACAAAACAATCAATGTGCAATACATAATTGACACGGATATATCAAAGCTTTTGGGGGGAGGGTGTGTTAGCAATTCACGGCCTACAAAAATTGTAACAGGAGTGACGTCATACGGCTATAAGAACAGTTGTTTAGAATAACTGAAAACATTCCTTGTTAACACTTGACCTAACTAATTCCCAAAGGGCTGTAAATATAATTATTATAATAATATATAATTATATTTTATTTAAGTATAAACCCGCTTATATATCCCTTCATCGCGTGGATAATTAATACACGTGTTTTCTCAATGCACTACTTATTAATTCGATCATTGGTAATTTTTACTTACGGTGATACTTTCTTTTCTTAGTAATACAGCTCTTAAAATAAAATTATGATAAGCCTAAGAAAGTACATCCTACTACGAAATAGACACATTTCTTTATTCTTGTATCAACAAGTTCATATAATTTAGTTAAAGCTTCAACTAAGTACTAGTGTTGTTCTAAATATTCTATAAAAAAAAACTAAATATAATAACATGAAACATATGAAAGGTGTATTTTTACGACTAAATTTTATGGCGAACTGTTTCAATTTTGAATGCACTTAGAATCTCAATTTAATAACCTTTTTTTAAACACATATAATTCGCGTAATTTAAACTGTTATGTTAAACTATTTTTTACTTTCTCTCCCTATACGATAGTATATAAGGAGAAAGTATTGTTTTCGTTAGCTTTTTAGAATTTGAGTTTCTGGTGGTTATATCCATTAAGTGACCCCTCGATCGAAAAAATGGTTTTAAAGTGATGTCTGCCCATGGGTCTGTGTGTATGTGATTATGCAGATATGCAGAAGCCTAGATATTAGTTAGTGCCCCCTGAATCTAGAAATGTGGTTTTAAGAGTGATGTCTGTGTGTGAGTGGGGATGTGCAGAAGGCTAAAGACGAGACTATTAATTCGAGATTCATGAAATTGGATATTTAGGTAACAATCCACGGTATGTCGTAATATTTTTTTATTTTTTTTTATCTGAGATTTGTAAGGGTATATACCCCTTAGGGTATCCCTAAAACTCCCAAAAACCACAAAAAACGATAACTTCTAAAAACGGCTCCAATTTTGATAAACATATAGTCCTAGTAGGTTTATAGTCCTTTATGAGATACACAAAATAACACCACCCGAAATTCTCAAACATCCGGGTTTAAAAGTTATGGGCTGGGAAAGGTCAAAAAGATATTTTATTTTCTGCAAAAACAATAAAGGTAAAGAATAATTTGACTACCACCATTAAAGCCAGCTTAAAAACTAAACAAATTAGTAATTTAAATCATTAGTCTACGTCTAACGGTTTCAGAGAAAAGTTTAATTTAGTGTCCGTGGTAAACTCAGTACATTTTCTAAGAGAGCCCAATGTTATTCTAATGTAGAATAATAAAAAAATGTTTCTTCTTTATTTACCAACTTTTCTATGAAACTTGGTATGTAGCGAAAGATCTCATCATCCAGCAAACCCCACTAGGCGAGGCGCTATAGAGGATAGTCATTAACTTATAACATTAATTTAATTTTGTTTTTCATGTTCTTATTTTCAGAAGTTGAATGATTATGTTTTAAACAATAAACTGTTAAATTATTTAGATAAACTTCAAAGAATATTATGGTTTTATTAACGATTGTTGTTTGACTTGCCTTAAGGGAGAGGGTGTGTTTCAATCCACTGATACCGTTTATTTTTATTAAGATACCAGACACAAAAAATTTACTGTCGAATAAAGCCTTGGGAAAATAGTGCCTACAGAACATTTCATTACACAAAATTTGTCTGAGCCTACATTACGTAATTTGATCACACAGCCTAGAGCTCAAGGATCGGATGAATCAGGTTTATCACCGCACTAGCAGTGTAGACCTACGGACTGACCCATATATTTGATGGTTACTCGTGCAGCGTTTTGATGGGTTATGGCACGTCATACACCGCCTAGTCCATAGCCCATCGGCTGTACACTAACCGTAAATCATTTGGATAACTGTCTTAAATATCTTCCTGTCAAAGCTGATAAATGCGTCAGTCAGTTTAACTCATGTATACAATGAATACAATGTATAGAGCGAAACCAAGAAGGATGGACCATTTATGTTTATTGTTTCATTTTATTTTAAATCTTAGGTTGAAAAACTTTGTTTCACATTTTGATTCATATTTCATCCACTTAACAAAATCCCCAGTTAAACTGTGTAGGCCTTGGTTAAAAAATATGTATGTTGAACGCAGTGCCCAAGAGAAGATAGGATTGCCTCTCCGTTGTCGAAGGCACTGTGCGTAGTCGTGTCTAGATAAAAAGGTTTTCTCATGAATATTTTATCAGCTGTATTGGATTAATTTGGGATTAAATCTATGTTAACATCTATATTAATAAAATTTGAGTGCTGTCTGTACATTGCTTGTAATTATCATATGTTTGGTTGTTTACGTTTAACCCAGAACAGCCTAGATGAGTCTTAAATCAATTTTTGACTTAATGTCTGTTCGTCTGTCTGTCTCTCTACTTTTATGTAATGTTATGCCTTTAGAAAAGGCATGGTAGTCTCCGAGAAAACGACAGCATCCATAGTTATGAAACCTATTTTACCTTAGTCTATATCTTTTGGAAAAGGTTGTTGTAAACTAACCCATGTACTTTGAAGATAAAATAATAAGCTCTCAAAAACCCGGTTTGGGGCAATTTTGGAATTTCTTTTAAGTTTTACAGAACATGTGGGCTATTCATGGAAAGAAAGAAAGTTGGTTATTTCATGGTAATAAATAACCAACAGTACAATTTCCTATTTTATATTTGTTTATTCTGAATTATAATTATAGTTAATTAATTATATAGTACCTGGGGACCGAGCTTTGCTTGAATAGAATAAGATATTATGTATTATACAAGTTAATTAGCAAAATTAAAACAAATTTATTGCACAATGAAAACATTTAGGTGGTTTAAATTAAACCGATTTCATACACCTTAATTAATATAGCATTAACAATGAACAAAAATAAAAATATAGTCCCAGGTTGGGGATTGATCTCACATCCCCCAGCACGTAAAAACTGTGCTACGGCGTCGGCCGAATATCGGTCCTTTGTTTAAGGGTTTAAGGGTTTTGACCAACCTCAATTGTTTTAGCTGATGTACTTCATTCTATTGCTACAAGCAATAGAATGAAGCAAATGAATGAATACGTTTTCTATCAAAACACGAAAGATTTTGGAAATACTTTTCTCTGCTTTTATTTCGCACAGTTATTTTACCCTTTAGTTTTTACAAATTATTTAGTAATTTGATAACTTTATATTTATACATAAAATAAATATTCATGCAAAACCTCTATTCACATATTGTTCACCACCATCTTCAATCAACAACTGTCAAACGGTTATAAACCGATGTTATGATTTGTATTGTTTACATTTGATACTCCATAAGCGTAATGTTAAATTTTAGATTTTAAACCTAATATTACAAGAAAACCGGGATTTTCCTAGACATTAGACCTATCTAAAACTTATTTTCTACTCAGAAATTAGTTATTTGCAAAATTTAAAGAAAATCGTTAGAGCCGTTTTAGAGATCCGTGTATATATATATATATATATATATACTGGCATAATATAACATAGCATTTAACATAGCATCTATAGCCATTTCATAGCATTTAACGTAGCCTTATAAGACACACAAACTATATATATATATATATATATATATATATATATATAAACCTTGCTCGTATTATAGTATTGGATGTCAATTAGTTTTAATTTAGTTGGCATTTGCAGTATTACACTTGATCTAAATGGTTAAACACCATTTACTTCATACTTATAATAGAATTTGACACAATAAAAACAATACTTCCCAAGTCAATCTAAACCCGGGGGATTAATGTTAGTGGACAATGCATTTGATATACAATATTTTAGCTTTTTCACAATAAATACAAGTGTAACGTTTTAATATCCTAATCTTTCATTTGAGAATAAAAGGCAATTTTTGGATGAGTAAATAATTTACAAACCAAATTTATGTGATCAGTTTATACTTCAAAGTTAAATTCACATTGAAAATATATGAAAACCTAAATATGCCGTTTATTATTGTAATTTACTCACAAATTGATCAGGTCACTTCACTTTAAAGTAGCTTTGACACTAGTAGTGCAAAAACTACAACGCCTTAACTTAGTTGGGTTCTCGCTGGTGATTCGCAGATTTTTCCTTAACAGAAATTTTATGAAAGATTATTTAATGAAAATATTTAAGGTATAATGTTAAGAGATATCAGACCGAAGGTAAGCAGATGTTGCTACCAGAAGGAGGGTCCTACAGACGGGGAACGCTTGATTGTTCTTTGAGGGGAAAGCTATGACATTACGTAACCCATTATTTCATATCACCCTTCCTCTTCTTTGGTGGAAGATAACTTTATAGTCCTCTTTTATACATCCTGCATCGCTTAAAGGGGGTATTAAAAGGTACACGGGATGTGGTTGGACGGAGCTATGTCATAAACAATATAAATCATGGTCAGTCAGTCAGCTATATCCCGGAGATACGAGTACAACCATATCTACTGCCGGAATACAGTCATTAAAGAAATTTAATTCAACTTGCTTTAGTTATTTTAGGTTATTGGATTAACAAAAATATATGGTTGTAAGTGAAAAAACAAAATTTCAAATTTTTCAGTTCCATGCTTCTTTCATGATGTAAATTGTAATTTGTGGCGATGTAACTGTTTGCAGATAGGGAAAGTTGATGATATGAAATACCTTGGTTTGATTATTGATTTTAAATTATCATGGAAACCTTACATTCTGAAACTAAAAATAGAACTGTATGGAATTCTACGTAAATTATTTTTTCTGAGAAAGTTATGCCCCAAAAATATTTGGTAAACATTTATGCTTTGGTTGGTTCCAGAACTTGTTACGGCCTGGTTTGTTGGGGTGGTACATATTCGTCATCCCTGCATCCAATTATTGTGCTACATAAAGCTATTATCAGAGCTATAGCCAAAGTAGCAAAAACGTCACATTCATGGCATTCTTCTTACTAATTTATTTCTTCTTCCTTATTTCTTCTTATTAATACTTCTTATTTATTTTCAAATTTTACCTTTGCGTCACATATTTATTTATAGACTGTATTTAGTTTAATTTAGTAAATTGTGTTTTAGTTATTGTAAAATATCCTAAATGTTATTGTAAAGTGTATTTTAATCATTAATAATCTGATGAGAAATATAGAATTTATTTAAAGAAAAATATTTTTTTCAATTCACTTACACAAGTTTAAACATACTGTTAGTAAGTTTCTGTAGGTTAAAATGCTTTGCTTCCTTCATAGGCCTGCACAACTATTTCAGATTTATAATTACTTCTTTTTGGGGTATAAATTTATCACTGTAACACAAAACACTTGAATATTCTTCAGCAATAATTTTAGCATGTAGGTTACCCATCGCCAGGTCCATCCATCCTTTTAGAGACCATCTAGTCCAATCCAATCATCCATTCATATTCATCAAGTAATGAGTAATTTTAATAGCTCATGGAACTCCAAAAATAAGTACCGTACACAAACGTTTTGGAAATCTAAGTACGGTTTACCATTCATTGTACGTAACGACGCTGTACGGACGGTATTGGGGTACCGGTACCGTACATCTACCTGGTTGGCGGCCGGACCACGAGCTACCTACTCCAGTTCCGGGCTTGATGAGGTGCAAAGAGCTTTCTCCCTCGGCGCAGATCATAAACTGTGATAACATCTGCAAAGGATAAATGAGCAAATTGCCCGATATCGGGCGAAGTGTGCGTGACCCTGCAATGGGGGTTTACATCAGGGCCCTCGGACAACCTGTTGAGCTTGAGAAAAATACTACATCATTTGCTTTATAATTTGTAATCAATTATTGTGCTTAAACGTTTTCCTCCGATCCCCAGAAATCTAGAATGAGACAACATTTGAGTAAAAATTAAATTTAAATTAAAATTTAATGGTGAAAATTAAAATATTAAGTGCGGTCAATTAATTAATAAAAATAATAGTATTTTTTATTACAAAAAGGTTTTTTATTATACTTCGGTCTCCAATCTGTACCTCTGATTGTGAGTTCTCTCGGGCGGTCTTTACTACGGATCAAACATAAAACACATGTGTTTTTTACTCCAAACAGTGTTGATATGGCAGTTACCTCTACACGCAGTACAGAATCACAGAGTATTTAGAAAACACCTTGGATTATGTAATGTTCAAGTCCTACAACACACAGCAATTAATAAATATAATTGGTTCAATTATCTAATTGCGTGCACTGCACCTATATGTCGTGGTTTCCACTTGATATATATCAGTCATTATCCGAAGATTAATTACTTTATTCATCACCAGTCAGAAGTTCCTCATTGCTCTTTCAAATCAAAACAGGGAATATAAAACAGATGGTTGGATCAGTAACTCGTAAAAGTGATCCGATCGAGACCATATCTGGCAAAGATCTTGTATTTATTTTGACGAGTTTGAAAACCGTTGGTTTTTCCAAAGGGGTCTGTACCCCAAAATGGGGCTTGAGGGTTTTATGTATAGTTGATTAAAAAATTTAATTCGTACTAGCACCTTTCGAATCAGCGTAAAAAACAAACAAGTATTTTGAATCTTTTGTCTATGTCAACCGGTTACTGAAATACAAAGATGCAAACCGATAAACTCAGTACGTTGTCTTTCAGAGCTCCAGTGTAAATCTTATGGGAGAAAGATTACAATTGGTGTCTCGCTTATTTTTTCTTTCTGCCATTATACATAATACATGGAGTATTGTTTTAGGAAATCGAAATAAAATTAGGTACACGTGAGCACTTTAGCTGTATCTTCAGACAACAAGGTTTTTGAGGTATGGTAGTTCATCCCTAGAAACCCTGATAATTAATTGTGAAAAATACAATTTTTCCAAAATCCTCAATAACGGTTTTGATTAATTGTTCAGGGTTTATGCCCTTTAAGGTTCCAAAATATTTTACACCACCCACAGGGTTTCTAAATTTAAAATAAATGTTAATCGGTGGACTGACACATACTTTCTTCCTTAAGTAAATTTAAAAACGATCATCTGTAATAAAACTATCGTATCCTTTAAAGTTTAACTAAATTTTATTTAATAATTTTTTTGTTTCAAAAATATTCATCCGATTTCTGAAAATAACAACGAGAGAAACAAAGTCAAGTTAATTGTTACAATTTAATTAGGAGAACCGCCCCCCACGGTAATACCAAGCTTTTTGAGTGGGTTTTGACGGGTACTATGACCTTGCCAGTTTGATGGAAAATGCTTAAGAAATAAGGAAGAACATTTTTTTATTTTCCATGAAAATAATATTGGGTGCTCTCGGTTAACGTATTGCGTCTATTGTTGACACCAAGTTCGACTTTTCTCTGGAACGGTTAGTCGAAGACAAATAATTACAAATACTAATTTTTTTGGTTTTTCAAGCTGGTTTTAATCGTGATAGTCATTAAAATATTCATTATATTCTAATAACAAATACCTCACTTAATTTTAGTCCCACGACACTGTGACTCTCATGTTATAAAGGAGAATTTTTAAAGTATTATAAGCATATACGCATTGTTACGCTTTTTGTTTACTTCCATTGGTTATTTTCAAAATGCTGGAAATTGAAGAAAAAACATTCTGTACCTTTTTTTAAGCATTGAGTTACTCTGGCACTTAAGAAAATTTTCCCAACTAATCAGAGCATTTTGCAATAGTATCGGCAGTTCAAAAACACAGTGACCTACTAAAACGTAAGAATCCTGGTCGACCAAGTGTCTTACATGATACAATAAATTGGGTCAGGCAGCGCTATTTATGAAAGTCCCAAGAGTCGGTAAGAAACGCTAGGCGTGAACTTGGCTTAACAGAGTCAAACGTTTTACAAGAAAATCTGCGCTTATTGCCATATGAGGGGAGCGCACTGGTCTAGGGGTAGAGCGCGGGGCTTTGGTGTACAAGGTCCCGGGTTCAAATCCCGTCAATCACCAATGGCTTTTCGCTATATGATAATGCCGCAACCCACACAGGGATGCACAAAAAGCCGCTATTACGGCTGAAGTGCCTTGGGAGTAATCCACCCCTTCTAATAAAAAATAAATATAATAAAAGCCATATGGACTACAGCCGGTTTAGAAATAAGGAAGGAGGCAGGCGGCAGGAGGTAGGAGGCTGAAGGTGGGAGGCTGGAGGCTGGAGGCTGGAGGCTGGAGGCTGGAGGCTGGAGGCTGGAGGCTGGAGGCTGGAGGCTGGAGGCTGGAGGCTGGAGGCTGAATGTGGGAGGCTGGAGGCTGGAGGCTGGAGGCTGGAGGCTGGAGGCTGGAGGCTGGAGGCTGGAGGCTGGAGGCTGGAGGCTGGAGGCTGGAGGCTGGAGGCTGGAGGCTGGAGGCTGGAGGCTGGAGGCTGGAGGCTGGAGGCTGGAGGCTGGAGGCTGGAGGCTGGAGGCTGGAGGCTGGAGGCTGGAGGCTGGAGGCTGGAGGCTGGAGGCCGGAGGCTGAAGGTGGTAGGCTGGAGGCCGGAGGAATCCCCATCTAAGCTCAGTGATTACACCATTGCTTACACACTCGGTCACTTTTTGCGGCCGGAGATGTAACGAGCGATATTTTATAGATATAGTTCTTTCTTCCACCGACAGGTCTAGGTCTGGAGATTTCAGTTCGAGGATTTGTAATAATTGCTATAAATGGTCATGTAAAAAATATATCCTCTACAGCTAAATTCCCTTTCTTTTGGACTTTTTTTACCCTTAAACAACATTGTTGGCCGTTTTAGTAACAGCCTAACATATAAACAAAGTTAATTCTAGTGTTTTAAAATTAATTGTAAATCAATGTTTTCAAGTATACTGTTTAAATATTTCAACTCATATAACGCTACAAGTTAGGAACGGAATACAACGGAATAAACGGAATGAGGTCTAAAAGATATGTTAACTCGCTTAGTTTTTTTGTAAAATACTCTCTGAATAAAAAAATGTTGCTTTGAACCGCTACCTCTACCGTTGGTATAGTCCTTGCAGCCACCTAAGAAATGACATCACAATTTGTCAACCACGTATTTTTATTTTTCTATTTAGTTATCGATTAGGTTTCTGTTTTGGTAAAGGTAAATTGTATAACTATTTCATATTGTTTGTTTATGATGAAATAAGTTTAATTGTTTATTTAATTAGATTACAAGGTAAATAACTGTTCAAGTGTTACACTATGTGGTATTTTGTGAACTTCTTGTATTTTATTCCTCATTTTGAACATTTTATGGGAAATGTATAAATCTCGGTTGCACTCTTCCCTAACGTAAACGTTTTACTACGTTAACAAGTAATTTATGACTAGTAAAATATGGAAAGCCCGGAATAGAACCATATTATAATCAACTTAAAGGTCGAGCCGTCATGCTTCCCTTTCTATCAACCTTTTTCTCAATATCCTTCTCCCATTCAGATGAAAACGATGGTTTGACCTCCCCACCAACTCTTTCATCGGCAAGTACAGGAGTGCACAGGAGTACCTTAATTGCTCCCTCCACTGCTGTTCTGCAGTGCTAAGGAGTACGTTAATTGCTCCCTCCCAGCTGCCCTGCAGTACTCAGGAGTACATTAATTGCTCCCTCCACTGCTGCTCTGCAGTGCTCAGAAGTACGTTAATTGCTCCCTCCCAGCTGCCCTGCAGTGCTCATAAGTACCTTAATTGCTCCCTCCACTGCTGTTCTGCAGTGCTAAGGAGTACGTTAATTGCTCCCTCCCAGCTGCCCTGCAGTGCTCAGGAGTACATTAATTGCTCCCTCCCAGCTGCCCTGCAGTGTTATGAGTACGTTAATTGCTACCTCCCAGCTACCCTGCAGTGCTCAGGAGTACGTTAATTGCTCACTCCCAGCTGCCCTGCAGTGCTCAGGAGTACATTAATTGCTACCTTCACTTCTGGTGTGAAGTGTTTATCAGTAGGTTAATTGCTCCCTCCCAGCTGCTCTGCAGTGCTCAGGAGTACGTTAATTGCTCCCTCCCAGCTGCCCTGCAGTACTTATCAGCAGGTAATTGCTCCCTCCACTGCTGCTCTGAAGTGCTCAGGAGTACGTTAATTGCTCCCTCCCAGGTGCCCTGCAATGCTTATCAGTACGTTAATTGCTCCCTCCCAGATGCCCTGCAGTGCTTATCAGTAGGTAATTGCTCCCTCCACTGCCGGTCTGAAGTGCTTAGGAGTACGTTAATTGCTCCCTCCCAGCTGCCCTGCAGTGCTTATCAGTACATTAATTGCTCCCTCGCAGCTGCCCTGCAGTGCTTATCAGTACGTTAATTGCTCCCTCCCAGCTGCCCTGCAGTGCTTATCAGTACGTTAATTGCTCCCTCCACTTCTGCTCTGCAGTGCTCATAGCACGGTAATTGTCTCTTCCACTGTTACTCTTCAGTGCTCTTGAATACGGTATAGCCACCCACTGTTACTATGCAATGCTCATTGAGTACAGTGATTGCCCCCCTCCATTTGCCTTCTCTTCAGCCTCAGGCCCACCCTCAAGTTGCGCAATCGCTCATCTTACAACGTGTTGTTATGTGAGTCGCCGGTCTGTTTTTGTCGGCAAGGTCTACAACGTCTCGAGTGTCTGTTGCAAAGTCGGTCATCACTTATGTCATTGACCCGCCCGATCATGAGAAAAGCGACTCCATCAAATGTAACAATGTAGCTCAAATGAAAGTGAAATATTTCAAATGATTAAAATATATATATTATACACACATACACACACACACACACACACACACACACAATATATATATATATATATATATAACTAACCTATACGTTCTTTAAAATAGTATATTGTAACATTTTAAGGTGATATTTTGGTTTAAAATCATTTTTATATTTTTTTCATTTCATTTTGACAAGAATATGTTTTAGCTCTGGGGGAGGGATGTTGGCAATTTTCGAGACCAAAATTTGAAGCATTACGTCATTAGGTTAGTGACGTAGAGCTCATATGGTTAGTGACCTCATAGTTTGGTTATAAGAACACCTGTTTAGCTGATCGGAAAACATTCTCTTTAGACAAATTCATAGTCTAAACTATTTCCCTCAGAGAAGAAAATGTAAACATTGTTTATTTGCAAATTGTATTACAAAAGTCAAACAGATGAACACCAAACATAAAATTTACTTACCACAAAACAAAATTCTACTTTATTAAACACTAACTGACCCGGCGAACTTCGTAACGCCTGACAGTAAACATATGTTAACTTTAAGATTGACCATGTTCTGAAGTCGAATACCATTACGGCTTCATTGTGAAAGGTTATATACTCTAGGTTGCGGCATAGTGAATAACAATACTGAAACGAAAAGACATATTAATAACATTCCCATAAAACAAATCAATCTGAGTGGATTAATTCACAATTTTCAAATCCAATCCAAAATCCAAACCAAACCTAACTTTAATACGGCTTTTATAGGAAAGTTATACAACAGCTGATTATTATAATATATATATATATATATATATATAAACATTGTAATTATTTTTTTATTACTTTTTTGTAATGATTTGGCCAACATATAAACACGTGACTTTTAATCAGACAGAAAATAAAAATATAAATGCATAATACCCCAAAACCGTAAACTATTAGTGTGGCAAATAAAGCTGTTAATTTTGTACAGCACATACTTCCTTCATAGTTTTACATTAATGAATGATTCAGATGGCATTGGATAGTAAAGCATATTGCTAATGGAAAGTAAACCAATCAGCTGTAGCTAAGAAATAAAATATTTTCATTGTTGAAAATTTGTAAACAAACTTACACTCCATAAGGTTAACATTAGATATTTAAAACGCCATAAAATGGAAACTTTTTTGCCAGTTCAAATGGTGCTTATCAGCAGGTAATTGCTCCCTCCACTGCCGGTCTGAAGTGCTCAGGAGTACAATGGTTTTTCAAAAATATATTTTCACTAAAACTTTCCCGGACACATATAGAGAAACTTCTTAAAATTTCATTGCGATCGGATGAGTAGTTTGGCAACGCATAAAGGACATACATAGCTTACATACATACTTACATACATACATACATTCAATTTTATATATAGAGATTGAAAATTTAAACCGTTAAAACACAAAAACAAAGTAAAAGATTCCCTCCACTAAGAAATGAGGGAAATGACTTTAACATCATACATGCTTTTAGATTGTTTTCTGTATATGGGGAATTTGTTAAATAATTTTGGGCCTAAAATTTGAGGGAGGTACTTTTAGCAGGTTCTAAATCTGTCAAAAGGATATTTTTTATAATTAAGGCTATGTCAACCCTGTAGCCTACATTTTTTTCAAATACTGTAAGGTAATTTTAATTACTTAATAATAAATGAACAGGGATTGCTATTCATATATAAAATAAATGAAATATGAAAATGAAAAGTTATGCGAATTTTCGTTTAATAAATACATAAACGTTTTCAAGCATTTGAGGAAATAGAAATGAGAGAACAATAAACAATAATAAACAGTGACTAAATATTTTAACATGTGATTGTCTTGACAGTAAATTTTAAATATGGAACATATGATTTGGTACATTTTTAAATAAATAAATATAGAGGTTTATACATGTAATTTTTAAATGTTATTTTTAATTGAGTTGAATCGTTTTTAATAAATTTATCTCAAATTTAAACCGGATGGAAATTTTTATTTTAGAACCAACTGATGTGCCAATCCAGAATTTCTCAAAATTAGTTGGTTACTTTTTGCATTTTGATGTGGTTTAAATTTGTGAAGGGCTTTAAGTCATAGCAGCCTTCAAAATTTTGGTTGTGGTGAGAAGCATGATTATAAATAGGTTTTCTTTGCTCTTCATGTACCACATTAAAACGATGGCCAGTCATACGACCTCGAAGTGAATTCGATGTTTGACCAATATAGTCTTTTGGACAATGTTTACATGATAGTTAGTAAATCACATTGTGGGTTTCACACGTTGACTCTCCAACCATTGGATAAACTTTGTCAGTCACACTGCTTTTAAATTCAGTGGAATTACACGTAATTTTGCAAATGCCACAACGGGGCTTGAGGCATGGTTCACAGCCATGACAATTAAATAATTCTTTAGGCCGGGAATTTTGAATTTTGGGTCTCACCAACGTGTTTTTCAAATTTTGTGGCCTTTTAAAAACAACACCAGGTGGTCTTGTAAATAAATTTTGAGTTACTGGGGAAGATTTTAAAACGTTAAATGCTGCTTTCATTACAATGTTAATTTTATGAAGTCCTAGAAAATACTCTGTGATAAATTTTGGGTCTTTGGAGTTGTTATATTTGTTTACATTTTTTGTATTTCTAAATTGGTTATTTAACATTTTTTGGGGGTAACCTCTTTCAATTAAAGCAGAATTAACTCAGAATTAATTAATTTTAACTCTTTGAATCTGATTTTCTAAGATTGCCATGCACACCTATGCCATAGAGCCGGTTGACTAACACTCTGTGATAAATACAGTCAAAGGCGTTTTGTAAATCAGAAAATTGTATTGAAAATGCAAAAAAATTATGGTCCGATGCTAGAACAATATCCGTAGCGAAATCAACCATGGCATCAGTTGTACTTTTCCCCTTTATAAATCCGTACTATTCTTTACGAATATTTTCTTAATGAAAGAGAAAGTCCAATAATCACGGCACAAAAACATGTTCTTATAATTTTGAAATAGTTGTAACATTGGCAATGCGGCGCCAACTTACCGGCAGACTAGAATTGATTGCCAAAATTCAAATAATATTGTGGGCTTTCTCCGTCAATTATCCTCTAGAAGTCTTTGATATATTTTCGCTGATGTTAGCCATTTAAAAATTTATTTTGCGCAGGTACTTCAGCAGATTTTATTTTAAAGGTAAATGTTTCGTAGGTCTTGTAATATTTAAGAAATTTGGTTGATTTGCGAAATTTATGTTGGATATCAAGTCAATTTAGATTAAGGGACGTTTTATCATGCCTGCTGTCAACCAAGGATTTGAATTGGGTAATTTAATTTTTTTGTTTTTAGTGGTTACAGCACAATTACTGGGACCGTGGTGTGTCCTGTAATCCAGCTACTCGGAGGTCACGAATTGTGGATAGTTGCGAGCGTTGGTCGGTGGGTGTAGTTTTTTCTTGCGCTGATTAACGTCCGCACTAATGAATACTACGTTAATCCACAAAGACCATCCTCAAACTCGTAATTATACTCGTTCGTGATTCATAGGTAGAGAATCGGACTCCACGTTAAACTGTAGGTCCCTTATATAGGTATGCCATTGAATGTCGGACTATTAATTAACAGTTCTGTCAAAAGAACCTTAGCCTTAGGTTCCGAGGTCAGCCTTAGACAGTAACGAGACTACAAGCTCGCGTCACGATCATCATACACTAATTCTTCATTTATACTTTGCTTAAAATACCTATCTGGGAAAGTTGCCATTTCAGTTAAAAGAATAAATATAAAAGGTACGGTGAACCATTGACTCCGGTAGAAGTAAGTCATACTTTAACTTGTTTCAATCAAAAGTAACGAACGGGAATGTGGAAAATATCTTTAAACTTACTTTTTTAAGATTGAAATAAATCAAATAAATAAGTTGATGCGTTTAGTACTAAGTCTACTCCAATTCTTTTGCATTAAAAAGATTTTAAAACGTTTCTTTGGGTTTTCCAAATCTTAGCATATTCTTAAACCTACGGTGTTCTGAAAATAATTACGTTCTAGAACTAATCGAGTATTAAGAGAACGGTGAAA
This sequence comes from Nephotettix cincticeps, assembly GCA_023375725.1. Classification (NCBI taxonomy): domain Eukaryota; kingdom Metazoa; phylum Arthropoda; class Insecta; order Hemiptera; family Cicadellidae; genus Nephotettix; species Nephotettix cincticeps. The sequence goes on along the minus strand of CM041791.1, from coordinate 85,488,810 downwards.
CCCCTAATGGGAATTTCTTTTATGACACCAAAACTTAACTGTTATACGAGTATGTTTCAATTTATTTTCTGTATCAAATGTTTTAACATCCTGTGTTTGTTTAAAGAAATTTACATAGCCTTTTCAAATTGCTTACTATTTATGAAATCCACTTTTACTAAACGTGTAACTTGTTACTTTCTCCCCTTATACGTAGTATATGTTTTCGTCAAAATTTTTGAATTTGAGTTGAGGGTGGATATATCCGTTTTGGGGTCCCCTGAATCCAAAAAAGTGGGTTTGGAGGTGATGTCTGTCCGTCCGTGTGTCTGTGTGTGTGTGTGTGTGTGTGTGTGTGTGTGTGTGTGTGTGTGTGTGTGTGTGTGTGTGTGTGTGTGTGTGTGAATGTGTACAGTGCCACAGCCTACCCCGTTGGTCCGATTTAGATGAAATTTGGCATGTATGTATATATTCACGGTATCTCCAGGCGTTTTTTTCATTTTTTTGAATTTTTGATTTTTAAGGGTAGTTCACCCCTAAAAACTCTTAAAAAACGTGAAAAATCCAAATTTCTCATAAACGGCTCTAACGATTTTGATCAAAATTTGGTAGTTTATAGTGCACAGAGTACTAAATAATTTGACACCACCGCACCACACGCATGTCTGTAAAAATGACGGTTCAAAAGTTATGGGCTTTTAAATGTCAGAGAAATCTAATTTTTAAATTTTCAGCGAAAACAATAATGGTAAAGTATAATTTGACTGTTATCATTAAAACCTGCTTAAAAAACTAAACAAATTGGTATTTTGAATTATTTGTCTACGACTAACGGTTCCAGAGAAAAGTTAAATTTACTGTCCATGATAAACACAGTACGTTGTCTGAAAGCGTCCAACGTTATTCTTATGGAGAATATTAAAATATCAATTTCTTCCTTATTTTTTAACCGTTTTCCATGAAACTTGGTATGAGGTGTAAGGTCAAATCACCCAACAGAACCAACTCAAAAAAGCTTGGTATTACCGGGGGGGAGGGTGTTTCCCTCCATAGAGTTCGAACAATTAATTTAACTTTGCCTCTCTTGTTTTTATTTTCAGAAACGGAATGATTATTTTTGAAACTATAAATTATTAAATGGCATTTATTTAGATGAACTTTGAAGAACATGATGGTTTATTACAGATTGTCTTTCTTGAACTTACTTAAGGGAGAAAGTATGTGTCAGTTCACTGGTACCGTTTATTTTTAGCATATATTATATTAAATAAATTTTGAACGAAGGGGGATGTTTAATGCACGGACCCTATTTTCATTAGAAGGTAACAATGTGAGGAAGATGTTGTCCAGGGTTGCCCAATACAATCTGGAACCCTTCAGCTCTGGACTGCGTGTCTTGTGACCCTTCGGATCAATCAACCACCTCAGAATACTCAAATGTCGCCATAGCATCCATAGTCTCGATTTACTGAAGAGTTACCACAAAAGAATGATTTCGTTAAATTTTATTTAATTAGCTAACCAATTCAATAAATCAACTAACTAGTAGAGTCTTTCGCCTAGGATGCATAGAAAATCCAAGTTTGAACAAGTATCATATAATTCAAAGAAATACCTTTGTACAACTTTGCAGAAACAGGTAAGATAATGTTTGCTGAATTGTACCGCGGATTATCTTAAATGCATATCTCACATTATAAGTATCTTAGATCCCAATATTTATGTGCATTTTAGCCTACATTTTACTGATACCCACCCCAACCCTGGACGCCGACGGCTCTTAGGCGAGGATCTGCAGGGGGAGGGGGGAGGGAGGGCCAGTGAAAGTCGTCCGGGGTCTCTGCTATATATTGTTGGGCGTCCGACCTCACTGACATACGGAATTATGCGCTCATATCAGGTAAGATCTAAAATAGAACTATATACTATATAAATATTAAAGATATTGACTAAACCCGAAGAGGCTAAAGTATATTATACAAAATGTTTATATTTACGTCCCTGTGTGAAATAGGTTAGATTATAGATACGGCATGTCAAAAAGAATGTTTTCAGTTCCTCTAAACAACTATTCTTATATAAATATTCAATACAATAACTCTGGTAGTTTCTGTAGAAACCTGTTTCAAATTTTCATCTTACAAATTGCCAATACTTCAACAGCCCCTAGAGCTAAAACATATCCATGTCAAAATATTGTTTCAAAGTTTTTATACTTTTTCTTATGCCCATGAATTTATTTTATTATAAATTGATAAATGTAACAAAGTATATTCATAAGTATAAAACTAAATTAGTGTTAAATCAATAATTGATTATTAGATTATTGAAAGGTAGATGTCACTAAAACAATTACGTTTTTATTTGATTTTTCAAAATAGTTAATTAACACTTCTCTGTTTACATAACATTTTTATTGGTAAATGTATCTGTGGATAACATTCATATTAACCTTATAAACGGTAGGATTACTAGAGAACTAGCTTTCCATTAAAAATATCTCTGATTAAAAAATATTCTGCCCTTATAATTTATCATATTTCCCATTAAAAATATCTAAAATCGATGTCTCTTTCGGATGGTAATCCACTTACTTATAGCCTATGTTCAACAGTTTTGACGGGATCATCGTGTCGTGTGTAGTGTGAACATAGGACTGCATACCGTTGATGAAGCTTAACTAAAAAACGTTTTCAACTTTTTACGTATTAAAACACATTTTCGGATGGCATAACACCCCAGTAATACCAAACCTTTTCGAGTAAATTTTACCGGGTGATTTGGCCTTAAAATGTATATCAAGTTTCGTAAAAACCGGTTGGGAAAAGAGGAAAAATTTGATTTTTTAATAACATTGGAAGGTCGCATACAACGTATTATGTTTATTATAGACAGTAAATTTAACATTTCTCGGGAACCGTTCGTCGTAGACGGATAATTCAAAATACTAATTTGTTGAGTTTTTTTACATAGATATGTCTTAGCTCTGGGGAAGGGGTTGGTAATTTGCGCGACCAAAATTTACAAGTGACGTCATATAGTTAGTGACGCTATTTGTTTATAAGGACAGCTGTTTAGGGGAACTGAAAACATTACCTTTAAATATATCCATGATCTAACCTATTTCCTCTGGGAAGTAAATAAAATTATTTTAAGCAGTTTAAATGTTGAATGACATAACTGTTGAACCGTCACTATCACAGAGATGCGGGTGGTGTCATGTATAGTTTAGTACTCTATTTCCTATAAGCTACTAAATGTTAACTAAAATCGTTAAAGCCATTTTTGAAAATTTGGATTTTTCAGGTTTTTTAAGGGGATTTAGGGTGAACTACCCTTCAAAAATCAAATATTCAAAATAAATGGAAAAGCCTAGAGATATGGTGAATATGCATACATACAATTTCATCTAAATCGGAAAACAGGGTAGGCTGTACCTCTGTACACATCCATACAAACGCACGCGCGCGCTCACACACACACACACACACACACACACACACACCCAGGCATATACACACGGGCAGGCAGACATAACGTCAAAACCCACCCACTCTTTGGATTCAGAGAACCCCAAAACTGATTAATCCACTCTCAACTAAAATTAAAAAATGTTGATGAAAACTATACTTTTTCCATATATGTACTAACGTATAAGTGGGAGAAAGTCAAAAGGAATGAATTGGTTAACTTGAATGTTCCAAATAGATTTAATTACATTTAGTAGTTTTGAACAATGTGCTATGTTACAGGTCACATTAAATTAGTTTTAGTTTTTTTGAAACTATTTTTAAGAATAATAATTAAAATTAATTGTATTAATTATAGTTTTTGGGTGAAGTTTTAATGGTGATATAATACTTATTCAGCACAAATATTTAAAGTGACTTATGCTAAATTAAATGTTTTGACAAAATATTCTGAATATTTGTTTAATCGTAACCAAACCTGTTAAAAGTGTTTCGGGAAAACTGGCGTTTCCCATTTTTAGGAGTTTTGAGGGTGAACTATTTTATAAAAATCAAAAATTTAAATTAATAATGAATATTTATCAAAAATGCTCTTATCCATTAGAAAACGAATCAGGTCTTGTTATCATGGTTTTGGGGATTTTGCAGCAAACAGTAAACTTCAGTCCGAAAACCTCTTTTATTAGCTTAAATAAAACTGATATTTTCTTGTCCATCTCAAATCCAAAAGTTTTAACTAATGAAAATGCTCTTCCCACATACTTTAATATGAGGGCGTCCGAAGTTGCGTCCTTCTAGAGAAGAAAAGCAATCTGGACCGCGAAGTGGCTCATATCCCCAAAAGGGTGTAGACCAAATTTAGGCCTAGCCTGTTGTAATTTGACAAACAGTTTCAGGTTAGAAACCTAAAGAGTAGAGGAGGTTTTTTAGTGGGTGACCCCACTTCTTAGGGGAGTCCCACCTGTGTACATAAAGCATTTCTTCCACCTCTCCCTAAAAAAATTAAAATAAATTTGTTTTATTAAACACGTACTGATCTAGAAATTGATTACTTCAAGTTTTACAGTATATCATAATCGATTCTAAAAGAGGAAAAATACATACACAGAAACAAAGTCAAACGTTTTTAAAATAGTTTGTAACACATTGTGTATCCATGTTTAGTTCACTATTGTAGTTTTAGTGCCTTTCTTCTTCTCTTATACATAGCCTGTTTTGTTTCAGGTGTTCGTAGCTGTTTTGCTGTTGGCAGCCGCCATCAGGGGTGATGATGCCAAGAAGGCTTCCAAGAGGGGCGTGTTTGGCGAGGGCCTGGTTGGAGGATACTCCCTAGGAGGCGGCAGTTACGGTGGTGGCAGTATCGGCTCCGGCAGCTATGGAGGCTACGGTCTGGGCGGCGGTAGCTATGGAGGCTACGGCCTAGGCGGTGGCAGCTATGGAGGCTACGGTCTGGGCGGCGGTAGCTATGGAGGGTACGGACTAGGTGGTGGCAGCTACGGCATCGGCTCCGGTGGTATCGGAGGGCTCTACAGCAGCATCGGAGGGTATGGCCTAGGAGGAGGTTCTCTTGGCTACGGTTCCCACACTCCCGTAACCGTAAACACCGTCTCCCACGCAGTGCCAGTACCCGTACCTCACCCAGTTCCGGTTCCCGTCACTCGTCACGTCCCTGTTCCTGTTCCCCAAGCCGTGCCTGTTCCCGTTCCTCGCCCATACCCTGTTCCCGTGCCTCAGCCTTATCCTGTGACAGTTACTCGTCACGTGCCTGTTCCTGTCCACCGACCTGTACCTCATCCTGTGCCTCACCCAGTGCCTGTTGCTGTTCCAAGACCCTATCCCGTTCCTGTTCCTCAACCTTACCCCGTAACTGTTACAAGACCCGTCCCCGTACCTGTTCCTCACCCCGTAATTGTTCGCCAGCCGGTTGCTGTTCACTCAGGGATCTCGTCTTACGGTGGTAGTCTCGGTGGTTCCCTTGGATCTTCCTATGGCGGCTCTCTCGGATCTTCCTACGGTGGATCTCTCGGATCATCCTATGGCGGCTCTCTCGGATCTTCCTACGGTGGATCTCTCGGATCATCCTATGGCGGCTCTCTCGGATCTTCCTACGGTGGATCTCTCGGATCATCCTATGGTGGCTCTATAGGGTCTGCATATGGCAATTCTCTAGGCTCATCTTATGGAGGATCTTCTTATGGAGGTTCATCCTATGGTGGTCACCACTAAATGGGATATCTCAAGACTTTAAGGTACGTTTAACTTTTATTTTAAAAACATTTATTTTCTTTTTACCTATTTGAGTATTAAAGACTTTCGATCATGCAATCTTAATAATTTAGCTTGGTAGAAATTATTATAAAATGTTTAGCGTAAATTTAATAGCTGTATGACCCGTGTAGTATGGTTTCACATTTATTTTAGCGAATTTCCCATAGGGAAGAAGCTATTACCGTAGGTCTAATGGCAAGACTTAAGGCCGAGACCATGTTATTTTTTCGTCTTTAGGTGCCCAGAGGCCAAAAACAATAGTCGTTAATATATATATATATATATATATATATATATATATATATATATATATATATATATGTGTGTGTGTGTGTGTGTGTGTGTGTGTGTGTGTGTGTGTGTGTGTGTGTGTGTGTGTGTGTGTGTGTGTGTGTGTGTGTGTCTGTGTGTCTGTGAACAGAATAACTCTCGTAAATATGGCCTGATCGAGACTAAATTTGGTAGTGACGTGTATTTCTACGTTTTCTCGGACGATTTCGTAAACCAGACATATGGGTCTATGGGAATGGGTAGTTTGGGAGGGTTTGTACTCAAAAATTGGGTTTTTGCGTTGTATTTTGAGGCTCCAATGTTTATCTTATGGAGGATAAGGAAAAATAATACTTCTCTTATTAACCAATATTTTTGGATAAAACTTTATATTTAGCCTTATGTGGTTGAGGTTCATCCATTTATGCTTAAAAAATCATAGTTTATGTGTTTATCATGGCAGCAAACCTGCATACTCTTTTCCAATGTTATTCATAAGGAAATAGACAAATTCCTTCATTTGTGGACAGATGTTGATGTTGACAGAAGCTGGTATAAATGTTAAAAATAAAATTTTTTGATTGTTTTTAAAATATACCATATAAATTTGATGGTATATAAAATTTATGGCCTACTCTCAGTGTTCCTCACATCAGCAAACCTGCACACTCTTTCCCATGTTAATCTTGTGGAAAATAGGCAAATAATTCTCATGTTTATTGACAGATTTTGACCAAACTTGTCATACATTTATTATTATTATTATTATTATTAAAAATATTATAAAAAATTTTAATGGACATACAGACATAGTGAATAACTTAGCTTACTGGAATGTAAAATGTCAATAACACCGACTATTCCTTAGCTTCCTTCCAAGTTGTACAAGTTGTATATTTTGTGATGTTGGTTGCAGGTCACGCTCAGTCCACCCTCCCCGCCTGACTAGTCCCTGCAAGGAAGATACGCACTCTGAGTGACCATATCCATCACATCGTTTAGCTTTTAATTTTATAGTTACCATTGTCAAGCCAAATACTCAAAGTATTTATTAAACTTTTTTTTACCAAACAGTGAGTTCTAGTAGGCTATATCCTAACACAGTATCCAACATGACGAAAACATATGCGGAAAAATAAATACAGTAGCTGCTTCACAGCAGCCTAAGAGAAAACTAATTTTCTCTATCTTACCACCGATTAAAAACTTATTAATTCAAATTCCGCAAAAAATTGTTTAATACCAATAAAATTGGAATTTATATTTCATTATGTTATCGCGTTCACATAACTAAAGCGTGTTCACTCTCCCTCTATATATTTAATTATTCCTATGAAAAATTTAATTTTCATACTGTTGCTATGAGAGAGCGTAGTTATGTAAATGCGCTCATTATTTTCCAAAATAATAGTACATTTAAATACTTAATTCGTTTGAATGTAATAACTTCTCACCGCCTACAAGTTTTAGGAAATGTGAAATAGTTTTGCGGTATACACACACACACTTCAAAAACCATTTTCTTTCAGTTCTCCATCTCCAATAAACTGTTCGGGGCGAAAGGTCCGACCTTGGACACCATTGTGCTCAATGGTGTACGTGCTACCTATCTATATAAATAAAATTTGAGTTTTGGCCGAACATTGCATGGAATTATGAATTTTTTCTTATTTTAACGTTTCATATCCCAGATAATCCGAATGGATCTTTACTTTTTTTCTGTCCGTCTTTTATAAAGCTAATATGCAATGCCGCACAAAAGGCTCGACACACACACACACTCACACTCACACACACATACACACACACACACACACACACACACACACACACACACACACACACACACACACACACACACACACACACACACACACACACACACACACACACACAACACACACATACATACATACATACATACATACATACATACATACATATATATATATATATATATATATATATATATATATATATAAACCACCGGTCACATTACGGAAACCAATTCAAACGTAGAACATTAGAGCCGTAAACCCTTCCCATTACCAGAGAAAGCATTGAGAAAGAAGTTAAATTTTCGCTCCGTTTGACAACCAGCCAGAAATAGACAGCTAAGTTTTGGTTTAAGGGGAAGCGGCTTATGGAAGGACTAGGTTCAGAATTGTTTAGTACATAAGAATGGGTTTCACTTAATAAATAATCCTTTTAATTCCAAATTGTACCCAGGTGGGCGTTTAAAGCACATGGTGAAATAGGTGATATGGCACCACAGTGGATTTAAAGATAAGTTGCACATTACAGTATCTAAGTTTAGTATCAAATTTAGCCGTACCCACCAGTAGGACGACCAGCACCTGGTGGGTCACGTCATGGCTAGGGGAGAGCAGGTTAATGACGAACAGTGGGCAATGCCATAAACACGCCGTGGAGACGCGAAGAGGTGTCGGTCGCGCCCCGGCTACCCGTGGGTCGTCAGTCGCATCCACCAAGACCTCGTGGGTCACTTCATGACTAGGGGAGAGCAAGGTAATGACGAACAGTGGGCAATGCCATAAAGACGCCGTAGAGACGCGAAGAGGTGTCGGTCACGCCTCGGCTACCCGTGGGTCGCCTGCCGCACCCACCAGGACCTCGCGGGTCACGTCAGGGCTAAAGGAGAGCAGGGTTGATTGGGGCGCGATCTTTTAGAGCTTGCTTCCTATATAAAATATACTTGCATTTGGATATTTGCTAAAATATAGCATCAACTACTCGGTGAACGGCACACCTCTACTAACTGTTCCAAGAAACTAGAGGTTTTTTTAGGACAAAATGCTTTTTATGAATAAATATTGACGTCATGTGAGACGGACGTGAGCGGTAATAGCTTACTTAAACCAGGCAGCTTCTACTTCATGTCTGAGTGTATTTTGAAATCAGCTGTTGGCCTGCTGGAATAGCTGGAGAGTGTGAGAGCTGAGCTGAGAGGCGAGAGCAGACATCTGCTGAAAGTTAGGTTATATTGACTATAGTTCGTGTATTGTTGGTGTGGTATAACATTGATCAAAAAGAACTATTTTAAAAGTTTGCTCAGATTACTATAATAATTGAAATTTCAAAAAGCGTTAATGTTTAGAAGCTGCTGATCTAGATTTACGTTAATTGTGTTGAAAGTAATCACTGGTTAGGCATATAATTCCTCTGGTTCTGATGTCTTACCAGGGTTAATTTTATTTATGTTATCTTTAAAAAAACATCATGGATTCCCAAACAGATACTAAATCAGAAATCCTGAAGTCCCTACAAGACAATATTCAAACCAACCTTCAGGAGGACTCAGAGTTGTTGGTCAGAGAGGAGTTGAAACCAAGTAGGCCTACAATTAAAACAGAGATGCATGATTCTTTGTACATTTTACCTGTTGAGTCTATGCATACAGTTAAGTCAGAAAATGGCCAGAAACCTAATCTCAAAAGAGGACTTGAGGATCTTCAAGCTAGTGACTCAGAGTCGTTGGTAAAAGAGGAGTTGAATCCAAGAACAATTAAAACAGAGATGCATAGTTCTTTGAACATTATACCTGTTGAGTCTGTGGATACAGTTATTAAGTCAGAAAATGACCAGAAACCTAGTCTCAAAAGAGAACTTGAGGATCTTCAAGCTAGTGACTCAGAGTCGTTGGTAAAAGAGGAGTTGAATCCAAGAACAATTAAAACAGAGATGCATAGTTCTTTGAACATTATACCTGTTGAGTCTGTGGATATAGTTATTAGGTCAGAAAATGACCAGAAACCTAGTCTCAAAAGAGAACTTGAGGATCTTCAAGCTAGTGACTCAGAGTCGTTGGTAAAAGAGGAGTTAAATTCAAGTACAATTAAAACAGAGATGCATAGTTCTTTGAATATTATACCTGTTGAGTCTGTGGATACAGTTATTAAGTCAGAAAATGGCCAGAAACGTAATCTAAAAAGAGAACTTGATGATCCTCAAACTAGTGACCCGTATGCATATTTAGAAAGAAATGGATTTACCTCAGAAATTTTTAAGATCGAAATTAGAGGACTACCAAAGTTTTATGGAATTGGTGTAAGTAAATGTATAAAAATTTATGTTAAATTTACAGTTGTACAAGGGCTTTAGAAAGTAAAAAACGTTTCAAATTGAATCCTGATGCCCTAAGGCATCAATGCATCGTTAAGTAACGATACAGATTTAAGCACCTTAGTAATTGTCCAGCTGTTACAGTGTAATTAGTTCTTGTTGTACTGCTTATTCTTGCAACTGCAATGTCAAGGAAAATACTGCTTGCTTTAAGTGAGGCTTATATTAGGCCTATGGTTTTGCTAAGCACAAACTTAAAACCATAGTATATAAATATTAGCCTACATCAAGTGTGTAGCCTAATGTGTAGGCCTACAGAAACAATGTAATGAATAAATATTTCCTCTAAACGGTCAATTAAGTAGCCTACAGAAATTGGCCGAGCTAACATTCAAGATGAAGAGTTTATGCTCAAGCATCATCATTTCATCTCAAAATAATCCTTACTTTCTGAATACCATTTGTTTGATAGCTAAGCTCACAATCTCGAATATTATTTTATTCATGTAGCCTATTACCCTTTTTACTATGAAGCAAGAAAATAAACAAGGTAAAACAATACTGTTAAACAAACAAGATTAAATACCCCCGTCGCAGCAGACCTGCCTACTCAGCGAATTTCCAAACCAATAATGTGACAGTAATAGTACGTGTATGTGACAAGATTGATCAATCAATACCTGTTGATAAATTAGACTATTTGCCTATTCTCTGTAACATTAACATGGAAAAGAGTATGCAGGTTTGCTGCTGTGAGGAACACATAAACCATGATTTTTTAGCATAAACGTATGAATCCCAACCACATGAAGCTAAATACAAAGTTTCATCCATAACTATTGATTTATAAGGGAAATATTAAATTTTTCTTATCCTCTATAAGTTTAGCATTGGAGCCCCTAAATACAATGTATTGTGTTTAGATTTTTTAATATCTCGGTAACCGTTAGAGATAGAGAAAAACTTTGAGGAACTAAATTGTTTAGTTTTTTGAGCCAATTCTAATGATAGAGATAAAATTTGAAAATTTTTAAACCTAAAGACAAAAAAAACATGGTCCCGGGCTTAAGTCTTGCCATGAGACCTACAGTAATAGCTTCTTCCCTATGGGAAGTTCGCTAAAATGAGTTTATAGCTTGCCTATATTTATGTGAAATGGTTACTGTAAAAGCCCATTTTCCATTCAAATATTTTTCTGTCAAATAAAAATCTTTTTCAATCTGGAAGCGAGTTACAACAGATACAACAGTCTTAAATTTGTCTCTAATTAAAAGTGAGTGGTAATTTATTTATTGAATAATCTGATGACTAGTATATATGGCCTTTTCATTTTACTTTCTCCCCTTATACGTAGTATATGGAGAAAGTATTGTTTTCGTCAATATGTTCGAATTTGAGTTGAGGGTGGATATAACCGTTTTGGGGTCCCCTGAATCCAAAAATTGGGTTTGGACGTGATGTCTGTCCGTCCGTGTGTCTGTGTGTGTGTGTGTGTGTGTGTGTGTGTGTGTGTGTGTGTGTGTGTGTGGATGTGTACAGTGCCACAGCCTACCCCGTTGGTCCGATTTAGATGAAATTTGGCATGTATGTATATATTCGTGGTATCCCCAGGCATTTTTTTCATTTTTTTGAATTTTTGATTTTTAAGGGTAATTCACCCCTTAAAACCTTTAAAAAACGTGAAAAATCCAAATTTCTCATAAACGGCTCTAACAATTTTGATCAAAATTTGGTAGTTTATAGTGCACAGAGTACTAAATAATTTGACACCACCGCACCACACGCATGTCTGTAAAAATGACGGTTCAAAAGTTATGGGCTTTTAAATGTCAGAAAAATCAAATTTTTAAATTTTCAGCGAAAACAATAAAAGTAGAGTATAATTTGACTGTTATAATGATCCTATGATCTATGGTCCTGCTTAAAAAAACTAAATAAATTAGTATTTTGAACTATTTGTCTACGACTAACAGTTCCAGAGAAAAGTTAAATTTACTGTCCACGATAAACGCAATACGTTGTCTGAAAGCGTCCAATGTTATTCTTATGGAGAATATTAAAATATCAATTTCTTCCTTATTTTTTAACCGTTTTCCATGAAACTTGGTATGAAGCGTAAGGTAAAATCACTAAACAGAACCAACTCAAAAAAGCTTGGTATTACCGGGGAGGGGGGGGTGTTTCCCCCCATACAATTCGAACAATTAATTTAACTTTGTCTCTCTTGTTTTTATTTTCAGAAATGGGATGATTATTTTTTAACAATAAATTATTAAATGGTATTTACCTATATAGATGAACTTTGAAGAACATGATAGTTTTATTACAGATTGTCTTCCTTGAACTTACTTAAGGGAGAAAGTATGTGCCAGTTCAATGGTATCGTTTATTTTTATTTAATCTAGTATAAGGCAGTTGTAAATTAAATTTTATTCTGGTATTGTAGGAATGAATATCATTTTTAAACATGAGATCAGGTTGATTTTTGATAAGTAATAAATTTTGCCGTATGGAGGTAGAGTAAAGAGTCATAATTTTTAAATGGACAAGCCATGGTTTACATTGAGCTTTATAATGGACTCCTGCAATGACTCTACAGCAAGCTCTTTTAGGATAAAAACATCTTAGGATGCAGAGGCACTGCCCCAAACAATCAAACCATACATAATTTTTGCATGAAATAGTCCAAAATAAGCTACTCTAACAACATTTTGCGATACGAGGCCACAGAGTCTCTTAAAGCAAAAATGTCAGAAGCTAATCTCTTCCATAATTTTGTTGAGTAATCTGAACAAGAAAGGGTAGAATCCAACCAAACTCCTGGGAGCTTAGCCGAAATACCCCCTTCTTCCTCGGTAAGATCTCTCAGGCCGAAACATAGTGGTGGTTTTCTCTCGGTTTAAAGTTAAAATGTTGGGATCCAGCCAGCCACTGATCTTGTTTAAATTTTCCTGGATGTCAACTTTAGCCAATTCTTTAATTTTCTTTCTAGCAATCAATGTGGTATCGTCTGTATACATGAAAATTCCAGACGGTACATTTATTTTTAAATCATGAATTAATACATATTGAAATCCACTTTCCAGATAACTTTAAAAAAATGACAATTCCCTCGCTCTTAGACTACATTATAAAAACTCAGTTTTTCTCAGTAATTATGATTGACTCTGTCAAAAGCCTTGCTGAGTCCGCAAAATGCGGCCCCAGCTAGTTCTCTCGACTCAAGAGAGTCTAAAATTTCGTCAATAAGATCTGTCAAAGTTGTTGATGCCGAGACACCCTGTCTGTAACCATACTGCCTAGTACTCAGTATGTTGTACTTGTTGAAATGATTTATAAGCTGTTTACTTACAACTAATTCGATTATCTTGGTGAAGACAGAAAACAGTAGACAGGAACTATAGCAATGGCAATGGAACTATAGCTGTTTCTATCTTGTTGAAACCTTTGTTTTATCTAGGGGATGAACCTTGCTGACTTTCAAAACACTTGGGAAAGTCCCTTAAAACTTACACTGATTAACTAAAGTGACTAGAATATCGATAAAAGAGTTTGCTGTATCTTTGACAAGGTTGTTAGAGAATCCGAAATGATCGTTGCTAGTTTTACGAGACAAGGAAGACACCATTTTTGACATATCAATAAAATTTATACATTTGAATTTAAAATGGTTAAAATCGCCGGCTACAAAACCATTACACTAAAGTATTACATTTGGGTCAGAATAAATATTATTGTTATCTTGGAAAGGAAGAAAAGAAAGGACCTAAATTAGTACTGGTAATCAAGTCTCTCCTGCCACGATTAATTAAACTCAGGGCTTCAAACAATCCTCGTAACATTTTGAGCAGTAACCTACTAACTGTAAAATATTATAGTGCTTAATATTTTAACCTTTTACAGAAGTTGTTGTCTAAGGAAAACTTGAAGCTCTACTAAATTAGGAAAGAATTTTTACAGTTTTGACGAATATTATGTTAGCAAGCTGTAGGAATAATAAATTCTTAATCATATTTCACTTTATATTATATGTAAATTTTGAATTGTTTATTGCTTAAGTATAACGATGTTTATTGAATACTATTGTTCACATTTGATGATTGTACATACCGGTGATTTGATGATTATTTGATGATTATGAACATATCGGTAAATGTTTTCTGACAATAAAGGATTTTAAGTTTACTATATGAAACAAGTATTTTAAAATAGATAAAATTCCATCCATGTTAAGAATGAAGGTAGTTTTTTCATATTACAGGAACTAAAAAAACTATTAAATAAAAAACTAAAGTTGGGATCGAACAAGATAAAAACCCCAAAAACTGGTAGTCAGTGGCTTTATGTTTGTTTCCGCTGTGAAGAGGATAAAGAAGAAGCTCTTAAAGTTTTAAATGGATTAAAGTGGAAAAATAGGACTTTGTCAGCATTTGTAAGTATTTTATGGGAATATTTTATATAATATTTTACTGTTGTATTTAGACTAGGGTATTGGCCTGTATGACAATATATAGCATTTATAATTTATTTTTGCCAAAGATAAATTTGTAGAGGAATTAACCACGACACAAATTATTCCATTGTAGTAGTGTACTCGCTATTGGGACACATGGAATATCACGTGCAATGACCTTGTTGTGTTAACCACGATGCCCGAGTTTAGACAGATTTGACGTTCTCAGCTGATTAATTTTGTTAATTAAAGTGGTCTGCTAGGTTTTTACCAAACTATGACTGTTAGATTTACAGTTGAACTATGGCACACCAACTTACGCTGTGGTTAAGGGGTTAATGACAACAAAGTACATTAACAGTAATATTAGATACACAAACCAATAAAACATGATTTCATGATCATGCAGGATTTATAGAACAGGCCTACCACTGGATTCAAACCGGGCACATTAAGGTGGTGCGGGCGGCATTAGGTACAACTGAAATCTGCTACGTTGGCGATAGTATCACTTATTTGTTACTCATATGTGATTTGTGTTGTGCAAGCTTCCCGAGTGACTTATTTAAGATAACATTTCTGTTTATATATATTTTAAGACCTCCAAAGTGACATAATTTATTATATTATCAAATAAAATATGTGGTATTAAAAATCATATCCTGATATACAGTATACAATTTACAATTTTATAGAGTATACAATTTTTTTTCTCATTTCAAAATTTCACATAGGTGACGTGAAAAAGTTCTGTCATTCATCCACGTTCCCAAAATTTATGCCCAAAAACTTTCCCACACTCCTTGCACGAAAAATGCCAAATTTCCGAATTAATTACGCAGTAACACGAAAAGTTTTTACTAAAACTTGAAAAAATTTTGCCAAAGCATATTGACGATACAATCAACAGAATAAATGTTAAAATTATGATTTTTTAAGACAGTCGAAAATCCTAATCTATTCAATTTTTACAAATATAGAAAATAGAAATTTAGAAAATAGAATCTATTACCTCTTAGCTACAGTATTGTCTTTAATTACGTTTTCGTACATGAATATGCCTAGTTTTGCTGAATAATAGTTTTCAGTATCCATATTTTTATAACAGAGATATTATCAGTATCTGAAAAGTGTTTAAAACTTAAACATATTAGTTGTTTATGATGAGTAGGCTAAGTAGGTCTAATTTTATTGGTTTAGTTGTTGATAATTGATTAAACAGGCAGCCAAACCAGCTCCAGATCCACTGGTCAAACGTCGCAATGAAGCTCTTAGTGATGGACCAGACAACACCAACAAACGGAAAAAACTGAACGAAACTGGCACTCAACTCGAGAGGCTAAAAGATTCCACAGTACCACTCTGGAGACTGTCTCCAGAGGAACAAGTATGTATACTATAAAATAAATGAAACAAATTTGATTAGTTGTTTACCAATAAACATAAATTGTGAAGTCGGCCCCTATGTACTAACACAATAAATTGGTTTCCAATACAGCTTTTGCAGCTTTGTTGAAAACCAATCAATACTTCGTGGGTAAACATTCCGCCCAATAAGGTCTAACATTTGCCATCATAAGTGCTGTGAAATAATCTATTCTGTTTTCTTTTAGAATTAGTTAAAATAATTCCTTTATTCGTAATAATAAAACTATTACATCCTATTTCTATTTGAACATGTCTTGAAGATGTATTATTTTTAAAATGTACATGAAATTTAATTTACATGAGCCCACTTTCTCTTAGATTAAC